>QRDG01000277.1:99909-489210 GCA_012064385.1 Puccinellia tenuiflora | reverse complement strand
GGGGGGGGGGGGGGGCAAGGGCCGCCGCCGCCACCAAGGGCTGCCGCCGCCACCACGGGTTGCGGCCGCCGCCGGGCTGAGCCACCACTGCCGGGCTGCTGCCAAGGCCGGGCCGCCACCGCCTCTCCGGGCTTCTGCCCCCAAGGGCCGCCGCCGTCGCCGTCTCCTTTCCGGGCTGCACCTCTCCATCAAACGCTCACTCACCATGGCCATGCGTGAGTAGTCTCCACTGAGGCTGAGGCTTATACAAGTAGCTATGTGGCTCTCTCCCATGATGTGATCCTCGTTGTGATCATGAGGTTTGTTAGCATAGTTGAATACATGATGTTTCCCTGCATGTAATGGATATGATTTTGCTCAAGTGATGTCATCTAGTATAAGTTTAGGAGTCACCCTTGTGATCACGGTATCTTGGTGACAGTGTGGGTGTCGTGTGTGACTCTAATGATAAAAGCTTAGAGGGATCTTCATCATGAGTTTGTTCTTTATTATTGTTGGATTGAATAGATCATGAGGTTTCTTGATTCTTGTGTTATTGAAGAAAGAGACTATTCAAGAAATAGGTTTTGGTGTTTGTTAGTACTATCTTTGGATGCGGATAGTGACAGCATGAAGTGTCCATAGATGTGGAATACGAACTTTAAGGTGTGCTTTTCGTAGCCCTACGCAATTCTCATCCTATTTGATCCACGAAAGAATGATCTCCGAGTAACCTCTACCATGCATGTGTTTTTGTGGGAACTATCATGTGTTTAATTACGTTAATGATGTTGAGAGTAGTCTCTAGTGAAAGTATGAAGACTAGGCCTTGTTTCCAAGCATTGATACATCGTTTTTAGTCACTTTTGTCACTTGTTTGCTTGCTGCCATTTTTATTACAGAATTACAAAATCACCTTTTACCATCCATATCACTTGTATTTTACTATCTCTTCGCCGAACTAGTGCACCTATACAATTAGCCATTGTATTATGTGTGTTGGGGACACAAGAGACTTCTTGTATCTTAATTGTAGGGTTGCTTGAGAGAGGACACATTCACCTTACACCTCCCTGAGATCGATAAACCTTGGGTTACTCACTTAAGGGAAATTTGCTGCTGTCCTATAAACCTCTGCGCTTGGAGGCCCAAAAAGTCTACAAGAATAGAAGCGTGTAGTAGACATCAGAGAGAGACACGCTCCGCTTTTTCATTTGAATACTCCTTTGCTTCGATTATATCTTGTTGAGTATTCTTAGCTACTGTTTGTTTACTAGTAAGCTCTCGCTTTTAGCTTTTATCTTGTTTATGGCTGCTAGTAGTTGATGTTAAACTCTCTTGTTCTTCACTTATATTTGTTGGAGAGTTGTTATTGATAAATTGATTGAATTGTCAAAGCGAAAAAATGCTATTCATGTGATATTGAAATGAAATGAAAGCCTGCATAGTCTTGTAGATCATTGTGTGGATAATTGATACTTCTCATTTGTTTTGAGATATTAAGTTGAATGCTTAAACTTGCTGGTTATTTGAGTGGAATTGATTAGTAAAAAAATACGGTTAAAAGCTTGAAACTGTGTGGTGTTTCGTAGTTGTTAATTCATAAAGCTAATCTTTCCATCAAAAGAATTGTTTGGTCAGCAAGCAGTAGAGAGCTAGATATAACTTGTGACAAGCAAGGTCGTCTCCCTCCTTTCACCCGGTGTCGATGGTCTACGTCTTCACTTGAATCAACCCGAGAGCAGCTTAAGAAAAATATAAATATAACTCACCATTCTCCTCCGCGCAATGAAAATCTGAGAAATCAGCTCTAAACATTAGACAGTGGTGAAACCAAGGAGAAAGAGGAATGTACTCGTTCCTCTAAAAACCAGCTGCTCTCACAAGTCTAAAAGCCTTCCTTGTTATGGGGGACTAGATAGCTTCTCAGTTGTGAAATCATTGACGAAAGCATGCATCTCTCAAAATTGTTTTACTTCAGTTTTCTAAAAATAAAAAGCTCTAGCACATGACTAATCCCTGCTTCCCTCTGCGAAGGGCCTTTCCTTTACTTTTAATGTTGAGTCCGTTTTCCTTTTCCTTCTATCTCCACCAAAGGAAACATCTAGCATTGACCCTGGGTATCATTGATCATATTACATCGTCAGATTAAACATGAATCTTTATATTGACTTTACCGTTGAAAGTTGAAGCTTTTTGCTAAAACTTACATCTTCTTTGTTTTGATTCTCAAACACTTTTGTCATAGAACTATTATCTTTGAGAATTAATCGAATATATGGATCACATTGTTTTCATGTCTTTAACGTACTATTTATGAAAGGTCTTGCTTAAATGATTCAACTTGATTATTCATTGCTTTCTTGCTATCAACTATAGACAATTGTTTTGTATCACTTCATTCACATACGATGCTTTACATTACTATATTGATCATGATTATGTTGGTTGCATGTCTCATCAAAAATTATTTTGTTATCACTTACCTACTCAAGGACGAGTAGGAGTTAAGCTTGGGGATGCTGATACGTGCCAAACGTGACACGTATCTATAATTTTTGATTGATCCATGCTAGTTTTGTGATATTGTCACATGTTTCTATTATCATATTACATCATTTTTATGCATTTTGTCAGACTAACCTATTGTCAAGATGCCTAGTGCCAGTTTCATGTTTTTGCTGTTTTTGTATTTCAGAAAATTTACTTCTGGAAATATTCTCGGAATTGGACGAAAATTTACGGGGAATTTTTACTCGACGGAAGGCACCTAGACACCAAAGTGGAGCCTGGGGGTCCACCCACAGGCCAGAGCGGTCCCCTGCCGCGGCCCCAGGGCCACCCGCGGGTGGGACCCGTCCCTGCCCTGTGGGCACCCCCTCGGCCCCCTCCGACGCCTATAAAATCCCATTAAACCTAAAAACGTCGAGGCGGCCATTATTTTCCAGAGAAGTCACCCCGACGCGCCGTCACCGTAAACCCTAGTTCTGGGGTGATTCTGAACTGATCCCGGCACCCTGCTGGAGGGGAGATCGATCCCGGAGGGCTCTTCATCGCCATGCCTTCCTCCGGGATGATTTGTGAGTAGTCCCACCTTGGACCACGGGTCCATGACAGTAGCTAGATGGTAGTCTCTCTCTTGTGCTTCATGTCTTATGATCTTGTGAGCTGCCTAACATGATCAAGATCGACTATTGTAATGCTATGTGATGTGTTTGCTGGGATCCGATGGATTATGAAGTTATGATCAGATTGTGCATGATTCTTATATGTTGATTTATGTTCTTGCATGCTCTCCGATGTGCGTAGTTACTTTGGCCAAGTGATTGTGTGTATCTCCAAGAGGGAGTATTTATGTTAGATAGTGGGTTCATACCCCCTTTTGTTACTGGGCACGAGTGACAGAAACGTCTAAGGGCGAGGGTGTGCTGTTGCTACTAAGGGTAAAACAGCGGTGTTAATGTCTCTTTGATATTAGTATTGCTTACTTCATGCGCTTTACTTAATGCAATTATATGTTGCTTGCAACTTAATACCATTGGGTGACAGGCTGGATAGCGATCCCACGGTGGACTTCTATACCTAATAATAAAAGCAATCAAGCTTCCGCGGTTTGGTTTGGTCCGTCAACACTTTTACGATTTTACCCTCCCACCAAATCGCATAATACACCCATATTGCCACTGTACCGCTTCATTGGTTTTAATTTTCCTCTCCTCGACCGCGTCTCGCCCCTCGCCTTTTGCCCCAGAGTCAACGCCATCGGGCGCCCTTCCTTCCGACAACCAATCGCGTCTCCACGCAGCCTCTAGCCCAGCCAGATTTCCCAGCACCTACGCCTGACTGGCTAGCGCGGGCAGGTGCGCCGCCGGTCACGCCGTCCTTCTCCAGTCTCGCCCCTCCTGCCTTCCCTGCATGAGTAGCTCCGATTCGTGGTTGAGTCACCATACACACGACCCCTCATCCTCTTCTCGGTGAAGGTCCAGTCTCATGTCGATTCCCTTCGGCAGCGCCGTGGCCTCCCGTTGTCTTTGTGGTACGTCCCCTACAGCACTACGAGCTCCCAGCCTCGTGGAACACCCCATTAATCCAGTCCATCGCTTGCACGGCCGCCGCTGCATCTATCCCCGAGCATGGCCGCAGGCCGCCTCCGCGTTTTGTTGTCCCAGGTCCCACGCTAACCACGAGTTCAGATAGGTGGATGGGGAGGATCGGCCTCACCCCTACAGCCGAAGGAGGAGCGCGGCATGCCAGCGAGGGAGAGGAAGCCGAGGTGGTTGTGTCCTCTTCCCTGCTGCAAACATGGGTGCGCCACCACATGGTCCACATGCTCCTCTTCCTCAAGCCCTTTGACGTCTGCCCTCCGCGCTCGCTAGCGCCTCCGCCGTCGCGTCCGCAAACTCCAATATCTTTTATCTGGATGAGACATGCAGGGTTCACAAGGACACAACCAATCTCTGTAAGAGTGTAGTAGAGCGGCTCTTGACTGGATCCCAGTGCAGCAAACTCATTTGTCAAATCCAATACGTGATGTTAATCTTGTTATTACCGTTGGTGGTGATGGCACATGCGGGCTAGCCATTGTTTGGATAGCTCGATTCCCATTTTAGGTGTCAATTCGGATCCTACTTGCTTTGATGAGGTTGATGAGTTAACTGAAGAAGAAGTACACGATATCAGTATGTAGCCCTTGCCAGAAACTTTGAGCAGATACTTGATGCAACCCTTGCTGGTAGTAGACATCATTTAGAGCAGTCAAAAAATATCAGTGGAACTTAATAGATCCCAATTACTAACTTATCTCTGAATCATATATTGGCGTCACATGCCTGTCCAGCAAGTGCATCACGCTTCCCATTGAGGAAAATAAGTAACACGGACTAATTCTACATCAAGTTGTCTGAGGGTCTCAACAGCTACTACTAGATTAACTGCTACCATGCTATCAGCGGGAGGATTCATGTGCCAATATCAAATCGTGAGCTTAAGTCTATGATAAAGGAGCCCACTTCACCAACAGATGCGGACAAACAATTGTTGCATGGGTTCGTTAAGAAATGTCAAGACATGCTTCTTCTTTGGTAAAATCAAGAGGGTACTATGTATATTGATGGTTCGTATGTAACACATTCAATCTAGCATGTGGATACACTTGAAATCTCCTCAGATGATCGAATCTTAAAAGTTATATATTTGCCAGAATATCTGTTAAATCGGGCATCTTTATAATGCAATAACAATGTCATTGTTGTGATATTTGAATAATAATAGAAAGGATGAGCCAGGCAGGGAGATAGGCTTCGGCGGCGACAGTGAAGGGCAAGGAGCAAGCTGGGGATTCCTATTCTATATCTATTTTGGGTCATAAAAGATGGAATGAAGTAAAGCAGGGTGATGCAACAATTGTTTCAGATCCAAAGAGTTGAAGGTTACTCGGTGAGTAATGATTATATAAGTAATATCACTATTTTCCCTAGATTTCTAAGCACATATTTGTTTATTCCATATCGAAAGCAAAACACTAACTTTTGGTTTCTATGAGACGTCGTGGCTCTAACAAGAAGATGATAATTTGTACATCTTAGTGATACAATTTTTTGTCCCCCGTTGCAACGCACGGGCATGTGTGCTAGTTTTAGACAAAGATGCAGTTGGACTCAACGGTCTTTGTTCATTGTCGTGATACCTACAGAAATATTATCATGTTCTCTTTGTCATAGCTAGATTAAGTTTGTGTTATAATCTTGTCAATTGCCCAGCTGTAATTTGTTTACTCATCATATGAGTGTTTTATTTACTTGAGAGACTCCACTAGTGAACCCATGGCCCCCGGTCCATCTTTTACATTTATTGCAACCTTTATTCATCACTTTTCATCATCATTACTCCACTGGTCCATTTTCATATTTTCATCTATTTCACTATACAATTAACCGCTTTGTTTTCTGCGAGACCGGAAAGATTGACAACCTTTCCGCCGTTGGGGGCAAAGTATTTTGGTTGAGTGTCTGCAGGTCCACGTCTGTTGAAGATTAAGCGCCAGAGATCTTCAACATTCACTTTGTTGTTGATTTCAAAGTCCTACTGGTTCGATAAACCTCGGTTCGTTAACGAGGGAAAACTGCTACTTGCTACATCCACGCCTTCACTTGGGGAACAACCCAACGCATCATTCAACACGCTAGCAGGAACACAGGATAAGTTCCTCAAAAAATTCGTGGAAATATATAGCAAAAAGATTTACGTAATAAGGAAGGAACGAGACGAGGCGGAGTCGGAGGCGGTCTTCAGAGGCCAGGGGCGGGTCCCAGCCGCGGCCTGGAAGGCAATCGCGGCCAGGGGTCGCCCTGCCTTCCGGGCTCCGTCTCGGGCTCCGTTTCGTCTCCTAATTTTTCATATTTCCAAAAACTGACACTGTAATTTTTCTAGAATTTTCCGATTATGAAGTCATCCGGTATTTGTCTTCAATAAATTCTTCTAGAGTGACCACTTGCATAATATCAACGTCTTTCTCTAAAGGATTGCCGGAAATATAATGCTTACTGGCCATTCACCACTTGAGGCTTGTCTCCATCGAGGGTGTTAATTTTTATAGCACCGGAGCGATAAACTTCCTCAACAATGAATGGTCCTTCCCATTTGGAGAGTAATTTTCCTGCAAAAAATCTAAGACGAGACCTATACAACAATACTTTATCACCAATATTAAACTCTCTTTTCAAAATCCTCCTATCATGCCATTTCTTTACCTTTTCCTTGAACAACCAGGCATTTTCATAAGCTTCACTTCTCCATTCATCCAAAGAACTTAAGTTAAGCAATCTTTTCTCACCAGCAAGAGTAGGATCAGAATTAAGTTGTCTAACAACCCAATAAGCTTTATGTTCTAATTCAAGAGGCAAATAGCATGCCTTCCCATAAACCATTTTATAGGGAGACATGCCCATAGGATTTTTATAAGCAATTCTATAAGCCCACAAAGCATCATTGAGCTAAAACTTTTCTAAAAGCACCATGGATAAACTGAGAACCTACATGATTCATAAGGTATCTAGGCACTCCAAATCTGGGGAAGATAATTTCTTTAAGCATTTTTAAAGATGTCTTATGATCAGTACTTTTAGTTGGTATAGATTTTACCCATTTAGTAACATAATCAATAGCAACAAGTATATGAGTATTACCATGGGAAGTAGGAAAGGGACCCATGAAGTCAAATCCCCAACAGTCAAAAGGTTCAATAACAAGAGATTAATTCATAGTCATTTCATTACGTCTACTAATATTACCTACCCTTTGACATTCATCACAAGAGGAAACAAACCTTTTAGAATCCTTGAATAAAGTAGGCCAATAAAAACCGGATTGTAAAACCTTGTGCGCGGTCCTATCTCCTGCGTGGTGTCCTCCATAGCCACTATTGTGACATTTTCTCAAAATTTCATCTTGCTCATGCTCAGGAACACATCTCCTCATAATTCCATCAACTCCCTCCTTGTATAAATGTTGGTCATCCCAAAAATAATGCCTCAAATCATAATAGAATTTCTTCCTCTGTTGATGAGTAAAACTTGGAGGCAAATTTTTTGAGAAAATAAAATTAGCATAATCAGCATACCAGGGACTATCATGAGAGCTTACCTTTACAACTGCAAGTTGTTCGTCAGGGAAACTATCATTTACAGGAGTAGGATCATGAGGTATATTTTCCATTCTAGACAAATTATCAGCAACAGGATTATCTGCACCTTTTCTATCAACAATATGCAAATCGAATTCTTGCAGCAGAAGTACCCATGTAATAAGCCTAGGCTTAACATCTTTCTTTTCCATAAGATACTTAATAGCAGCATGATCAGTATGAATAGTTACTTTTGAATCCACAATGTATTGTCTAAATTTATCACAAGCAAAAGCAACAGCTAAGAATTCTTTTTCAGTAGTGGCATAATTCTTTTGTGCACTATCCAAAGTTTTACTAGCATAATGAATAACATTCAGTTTCTTGTCAATTCTTTGACCAAGAACAACCCCAACAGCATAATCACTAGCGTCACACATAATTTCAAAAGGCAGATTCCAATCAGGTGGTTGAACTATAGGAGCAGAAATTAAGGCTTTCTTAAGAACCTCAAAAGCTTCCTTACAATCTTCATCGAAAACGAATGGACCATCCTTTTGAAGAAGATTAGTAAGAGGTCTTGACGTCTTAGAGAAATCTTTAATAAATCTCCTATAGAAACCAGCATGACCAAGAAAACTACGTATACCTTTAATGTCCCTTGGATAAGGCATTTTCTCAATTGCTTCAATTTTAGCTCTATCAACTTCAATCCCCTCTCTCAGAAATTTTATGCCCAAGCACAATGCCTTCATTCACCATAAAGTGGCACTTCTCCCAATTGAGGACAAGATTTGTCTCTTCACATCTCTGCAAAACTTTGTTAAGATTATGGAGGTAATTGTCAAAAGAAGTTCCATGGACGGAATAATCGTCCAGGAATACTTCCACAATTTCCTCACAGAAGCCATGAAAAATAGCAGACATGCATCTTTGAAAGGTAGGAGGAGCATTACATAAACCAGAAGGCATACGTCTATAAGCATAGGTTCCATAAGGACAAGTGAAAGTGGTTTTCTCTTGATCTTCATATTTAACAGCAATTTGAGAAAAACCAGAATAACCATCTAGGAAACAGAAATGAGTATTTTTAGATAACCTTTCAAGCATTTGATCAATAAAAGGCAAAGGGTAATGGTAATGCACATTCTATATCCTACAATAGTTCTTTGAGGAATGAGCTCATTATTATCATTAGCAACAACAGTCATCCCTCCCTTCTTAGGAACACAATGAACATGACTAACCCATCTACTATCGGCAATAGGATAGATTATACCTGCATCGAGAACCTTTAATATTTCATTTCTTACCACATCCTTCATTTTTGGAGTTAGTCTTCTTTGATGATCAACAACGGGCTTTGCATCATGCTCAAGATTAATAGTATGTTGGCATACGGATGGTGAAATCCCTTGAAGATCATCTAAAGTATAACCAATTGCAGCTTGATGTTTCCTAAGAACTTCCAATAATCGCTCCTCTTCTTTCCCTAAAAGGTTAGAATTGATAATAACAGGATATATTTTATTTTCATCTAAATATGCATATTTAAGAGTATCGGGAAGAACTTTAAGATCAAACACATGGTCTCCCTTTGGAGGCGTGGGCATCCCCAGCGAATCCACAGGTAAATTGTGCTTTAGAATAGCCGGCTGTCTAATGAAGAGTTCATCAATTTCTTCCCTTTCCTGCATAAACATGTCATTCTCGTGCTCCTCCATGAATTGCTGCAAAGGATCATTAGGTGGTACAGCAATAGAAGCAATTCTTTCAATAATAAGATCCTCATTAGGTAACTCTTTCTCATAACGATGTCTAGCAAACTTGGAAAAATTAAATTCATAAGGTTCCCCAGCAAATTGCACATATACTTTCTCTTTCTTAAAATCTATAACAACACTACAAGTATTTAAGAAAGGTCTACCAAATATAATAGGGCAAAATTTATCCTTAACCGAACCTAAAACAAGGAAATCAGTGGGATATTTTACCTTTCCACATAGGACTTCAACGTCTCTGACAATTCCCACTGGATGGATGACATCTCTATTGGCCAATTTAATTTCCATGTCGATATCTTCGAGCTCACATGGCACAATCTCGCGCATTACTTCTTGATAAAGTGAGTATGGAATAGCACTTGCGCTCGCACAATCCATAATAGCAATGATCACCTATTTTAACAGAAACAACTGGAGTACCAACAAATTTTGCACTTTTCTCCTGCCTAACAATGTTAGTAGCAGCCTCACAAAAATTAATAGAACCTCCATCGACATTCTCAGTTACAAGATCTTTAACCAAAGCTACTGGAGAGGTAATTTCAATTTGTTCATCAGGTTCAAAAACTTTTCTTTCACTTTTATTAACCACACTAGCAATAGTAGAATGTTCTTTAATTCGTATAGGAAATGGTGGTTTTTCAAAGTGAACAGCAGGTAAGATAGATTCAACGGTATGAACTGGTATCTCATTATTAGCAAGCATGTCTTTTTTACAAACATCTTTAAAAGGTTCATGATACTTATTCCATCCTTCCTTGGGAACATTAATGTGAGTTGCAAAGGACTTACAAAAATCAACAACAATTTGAGAATCAAGCCCGAATTTAGCACTAAGCACACTAAAACTTTCAGTTTCCACAAAAGATTTAATACAATCATACTCATAGTTTATACCTGTTTCTTTACCTTTGTCGATTTCCCAATCCTCTGCATTACGATAGATCCTTTCAATAAGATCCCATTTAGCATTCACCTTTTTGCTTGTAAAAGACCCAAGAGAAGAAGCATCAAGCATATCCTTGTCATGACGTGATAGCCTTGCATAAAAATTATTGACAATGATTTCATTAGAAAGCTCATGATTGGGGCATTTGAGCATTAAGGACTTCAGTCTCCCCCAAGCTTGAGCAATGCTCTCTCCGTCATGTGGCCAAAATTTATAGATATAATTTCTTTCTTGATGAATTTCATGAAGAGGATAAAATTTGGAGTAAAAGAGAGACATAAGCTCTTTCCAATCCATTAAATGAGAATTATCCAGAAGCCTATACCAATCCAATGCTTTCTCCTTTAGTGATAATGAAAATAACTTCCTCATGATTACCTCTCTTGATTCACCTGCAATCTTAAATAGCCCACACAATTCTTTAATATAAAGCTCCTACATAACGATTATTCATAACACAATCAATTATTCCCATAGGAATTTTAAAAGGAATGATTTCATTTGGTGGAGGACCCTTATCCACCATGGGGATGGTGGGAGAGTCACTCCCAAACAGCATACTAAGTGAAGAGCGCTCCATAATGAAGCAAAGTACCAAACAGAAATAAAAACAACACTTACAATAAAAGTTTTCCTTACCAATTCCACTTACCAATAGCGCTAAGCTCCCCGGCAACGGTGCCAGAAAAGAGTCTTGATGACCCACAAGTGTAGGGGATCTATCGTAGTCCTTTCGATAAGTAAGAGTGTCGAACCCAACGAGGAGCAGAAGGTGTTGACAAGTGGATTTCAGCAAGGTTTCACTGCAAGAACTGAAAGGAAAATGTTTATGGGTTTTTGGTATGACAAGCAAATAAAGAACGAGTAAATAAAAGGTTGCAACTATTATTGCAGGAAGTGGCCCAATCCCCTATTTGGGTTTATTACTCCTGTGCCCCCCATTCCTTAGTTGTACTCAGTTTTCCCCAGCTTTAAACATTTTGCTCACTTTTCCCCATTCCCTTAGCTGAAACTCTCACGAATGCCCAAAGCGGACGTTTCCGTCTGGTCCGTTAACTCTGACGTGTGGGGCCGCGTGGGACTCTGATGGCTGTCGCTTGTTGGTGTGGGGCTGCGTTTGTGTGGTTGGGCCGTTGTTGATAATCAATTGAGCCTGCTTCGACTGGATCAACCTTTTATGCATGCTTAGCTTTGGCATCGACGCAACCCGGTATGCATGCGTTGCTCGCCACGCACACATGCACTGACCTGCTCGCATGCATGCGCGCCGGCACGCACACATCAATCCATGAATGGATGCTTCCCTCTCTGCTACGCCGTCGCGGATCGATGGGACGATTCAGTCGCTCCGCCACGTACGCATCGATTCACGCATGCATTCTGCTCGCATGCATGCACGCCGGCACGCACACAAGCATCCACGAATGGCTGCTTCCCTCTCTGCTACGCCGTCGCGGATCGATGGCTCGATACAGTCGCTCCGCCACGCATCGATTCACGCATGCACGCAGACACGCCGACTCAATTCATTTGCCACGTCGTTTCGCGTGTCGAGTCACGCACTCACGCATTGATTCACGCATTGATGCAGTGTGTAAACGGTCAAAAGCCTAGGCTAGACACGGATGGACACCACGGCTCGATCCAGTGTGAAAAACGCCGTTTTCGTGTACCTCCCCTCTTCCTCTCCCCGGCTATTTAAACCACCGCTCGTTGCCTCTTTACACATCCATCTCATCTGCGCTTTCTTCCTCCCTTCTGTTCTTCACCGAAAGCCAAAGCTCACAACAACGCCAAGATGCAGTTCAACGGGCCAACTTTTCGCGAGCCGCCCACCGTGCCGGAGATGAGGTACCCCGCCGGAGTCGTCGTCGAGAACTCGCTCCGCGTGTGGGCGATCTCACGCTGGAGGGGTGGTCGTGAGCTTGCACACTGCTTCCTCCGTGCGGGCTTTGCCCACCTCCCACAGGGCTCGCCCATCATGTTCACCCTCCAGGAGCTGCGTCCCCACTCCAACGCGCTGCCTGAGGGGCTCGTCGCCCACTTCACCAATAGGTTCGATGCCTACTATCTGCTCGGCCAGGTGTTTTGGTGTGGGTGCGAGTTCATCGCATTCACAACCTACAACATCTTCACCGACCTGGACAGCATCTTCCCCACCGCCAACCGCATGCACAGGCTCCCGTACTATCTTGGTGAGGACGGACAGGAGGAGGAGTGAAGACGGCGGTGAAGCCAAGCCACTGTTGCCCTAGCTAGTGCCGTAGTTAGGGTTTATTTATCTTTTTTCTTATGTGTCGTGTCAGTCATGAGGGTGTGTTGCCCAATCTATCTATCTATCTATCTATCTATCTATCTATGTGGTGTTATATTTAGAACTTGTATTTCGCTTTATTTATTTAAGATGTGCGTGTTAAATTAATGGTGTGTTATATTTTACTTATTTTAGTCATGTGTATTGTTATATTTGTATTTTATTTGATCCAAGTTTTTCCCACGGCTAATTAACACGGGAGAAACTAAACAAACTAACTAGAAATGAGAATAAGGTGTCAAAACATATTTATGAACTAAAAAAAGTAATCAAACTAAAAGGGTGCCCAACTAAAAGAACATATTGTGTTGCAAGTGCACGGCTGCTAGTTTGTCAAAAAGGAAAAAGAAAGGAACGAAAAAACATTATTTTTTCATTTTTGGGAGTCCTTTGTGTTTTACTAGTTTGTCAACAAGCAAGAAAAGAGACGTCTTTTAAAAAGCACCTACGATTAAGGGAAATCAACTAATGAAAGCAAAAAAGAAAAATCCTCGAGGCAATAGAAGAGCTTGGGCAAAAAACAGATTAATGAATGCTCTTTGAATTGTAGAAAGGGAATAAATCAAAAGCAAAAGGACGAATGAAGCCGTCGTTCAAAAAAACAAAGGAACAGAGGCATCGCTTGTTTGTGGGCCTCATTTATCCTTTGTGGGCCTCTCACAACTTGATTCTGTTTGGGGCCGAAAAGTATTTTTTTTCTACCACTAGGTGTAACTGACGAACTGAACAGAGGCATGGTTTTATCGCATTTCAGGCACACACTGAAATCCATCGCATTAAGCTTACATGACATGGATTAAGGTAAACAGAAACAACAACCACACTGAAATTCAACCACTACTAGTTCAACTAACAAATAGCAAATTATTGTTACAACACATCATAAGGCAAATGATTTTACTCATCACATATATGTTTGATCTTCTGCAACTTAGCCCTCATCAGATCCCTGTCCTTCTCTGCCTTCTGCCTCAAAAACTTGTGCATGTTGGAAGTTGATGCATCCAGTTTGTTCTTCTCCTGTAGTTTAGCTCTTGCATCAAGAAGAGATTGTTCAACTTTGGCCTTCAGGGCTAGTGTAGCCTGTTTTTCCTCAACCTCCTTCTTCAGCTCATCTTGGGCATTCTTTAAGTCACGGTGAAGCTTTGTAATCTCATCTTGGTACTTCCACTGTGATTCAACAGCGTTTAAGGCTTCACGGACTCTAGCATCTTTGGCTTCCCCATGCATTTCCCACATCTTTATCAAGGATTTGGACAACGCAGGTGGCCACACATCATCAACCCAGTACAGAAAGTCACAAGTTTCTCCATTCTACAATGCATGTATGAGACAAGTTTATGTTACTAATTTACACAAAAAAAAATGATCATGCTGAATGTCAAAGGAATTCAGAGAATTGGTAGAATGAAGTCGAGTGATTTTGCAGCGCAACAGATCGAGCTAAACTCACGGCTCGTGCTAACTTTCTAAACAGACTATGAAATTGAAAGCTAAACTGAACCTGAATACTAGATTATTTAACAAACATCTCAAGTTGAAATACTCTAAAAAAGTTAAGTTTTTTCGCGTACCGTCACTGCGCAGGCCAAGAACCTCCTGCCGGTCCAACATCCGTCGAAAGCAACAAATTTCTGGGGTGGGGAATTGCAAAGACAACGGATAGGGATCCCATCTTCATCGGCTAATCCGCAGTAATCAGAATCGTGGATGGTATTTGGGCCCTGCCAAAAGAAATTTTCAGTGCAAGACCTCGGAATCGTGCTCAAATCAGAAATCCCCAAATCATGTGAACCCTAACCCTAAATCCCCAAATCATGTGAACCCTAACCCTAAATCCCCAAATCCAAAGTACATGAGATTGGAGCACTTACAACGCTGCCAAGCGAGCTTGGAATAGGGGAATCTTCGTCACCGTCGCTCCACGAAACCATGCCCGCGTTCGTTGGAGATCTACGACTCTGCAGCGACGGGAGTCAAGAACCAGAGCAATGTCAGGGGAGAGGAGAGGGACACGAGTGCGAGTGGACGACCGGCCCTCGAACAGCTACTTCACCTAGATTCGTGAACGGCCAATGAGGATGCAGAACCAGCGTGTCGCGGATCGCTGTTTGAAATCTGATCAGAACCGTCCATGTGATCCAACGGCGCAGAGACGGCGCGCATGCCTGCCCATGAAATTCCTTCTAGAAGGGCATATATGACGGGTGTAGTTTGGCCAAATTTGAAATGAGTCAACGGGGTTATAAGGGTTTGACCAAATTTGAAATGACCATAAGTAATTCAAAAAAAATAAAAAAAAAATTCGTAGTTCATCGGTTTACAAGATTTTGTAACCAAAAAAAATATAAACTTGGTATAGGGTCATTTTCATCAAAAACCATTTTCATCAAATTCAAATGCAAATGAGCATAAATAATTAAAAAAAAATTCAAAAAAAATACAAAACATGTGCACATTGTCGTCATATGTGACATGGTTATGATACAAAATATAAACTTGGTGTAGGTACATTTTCATGAAAAAGCTTCACACAAAATGAGCCATCGTGTACAAAGCTGTAAAGTGTTCGAAGGAGAGTGATCCACTGAAATGAGCTAGGGTATGACATTTGACATAGCAAAAAATGTCAGAATGAGGCAATTTTTGGCACACTTGTGTATTTTGGTTGTAGAATAGTATTGACTAAGGGGTTTAGGGTTTTCGTTGAATAAAAAAAACCATTTTTCATTTTTTTCGTGTCAAAACAGGCTTTTTTTGTGAAGCAGCTACCAAAATTGTTCACAGAAAGAGAAACATCCAAATAGATAGAAAATAATATACCACCTTATAAGTGAATTTAACCCTGGGTTTGGATATAAAAACATACTTAGGCATTTCAAACATTTCAGATAAGTTCCTGCCGATTTCGCTGGAAGTGGGTCTAATTTGAACTACGAGTGCCGCATAGTTTGATCATGATTTTTTGCAAAAATCACTTTTAGATCCACAATGTATACTTTCTTTAGAGATCTTTGACGGTTTTTGTTGGATCGAAGTTACGGTTAGGTTTAGGTTTGTCGTAAGGTTTACGGTCTCGGTTTCGGGCTAGGGTTAGACATAACTAATTCAAAAAAAATCAAAAAAATTGAAAACCTTCACATAGCATCCTTTTATGTGACCTACCACATGGAAAAAATTATAAACATGAGTTATGGAGGTTTTTATAAAAAACCTTCACAGAAATGAGCTACGAGGTACAAAGATGTATGGTTTTCGACTGAAATGAGCTAGGGTATGACACTTGACATAGCAAAAAATGTCAGAATGAGGCAATTTTTGGCACACTTGTGTATTTTGGTTGTAGAATAGTATTGACTAAGGGGTTTAGGGTTTTCGTTGAATAAAAAAACCATTTTTTATTTTTTTCGTGTCAAAACAGGCTTTTTTTGTGAAGCAGCTACCAAAATTGTTCACAGAAAGAGAAACATCCAAATAGATAGAAAATAATATACCACCTTATAAGTGAATTTAACCCTAGGTTTGGATATAAAAACATACTTAGGCATTTCAAACATTTCAGATAAGTTCCTGCCGATTTCGCTGGAAGTGGGTCTGATTTGAACTACGAGTGCCGCATAGTTTGATCATGATTTTTTGCAAAAATCACTTTTAGATCCACAATGTATACTTTCTTTAGAGATCTTTGACGGTTTTTGTTGGATCGAAGTTACGGTTAGGTTTAGGTTTGTCGTAAGGTTTACGGTCTCGGTTTCGGGCTAGGGTTAGACATAACTAATTCAAAAAAAATCAAAAAAATGGAAAACCTTCACATAGCATCCTTTTATGTGACCTACCACATGGAAAAAATTATAAACATGAGTTATGGAGGTTTTTATAAAAAACCTTCACAGAAATGAGCTACGAGGTACAAAGATGTATGGTTTTCGACTGAAATGAGCTAGGGTATGACACTTGACATGGCAAAAAATGTCAGAATGAGGCAATTTTTGGCACACTTGTGTATTTTGGTTGTAGAATAGTATTGACTAAGGGGTTTAGGGTTTTCGTTGAATAAAAAAACCATTTTTCATTTTTCGTAAGGTTTACGGTCTCGGTTTCGGGGGCCTAGGGTTAGAGAGGGTTTAGGTTTTGATAAAATTCAAAAAAATCAAAAAAATTTCCAAAGCTTCATTTTGGAGTGAATAAGACTAATATGAAGTTACTTTTCATTTTCATATTTCAAACATGTTTTATAATGGTTTTCAACTAAAAGCATTTTTTTCAATTTTTTTTAATAATATGAAGATTAATTCAAAAATAGTGAGACTTCGATTGGACACTACATAGATGTAATAGGTGTTTATAAAAAATATTTGGCTCATTTTGACAAGGTCGAAAAAAACTTGATTACAAATGGGGTTGTTTACCCTAGTTTCGGAGCTCGTTTCAAGCACATTTCTCATTCGGTTTGATCACCTTGAAATATTGAACTTCAAATGTTGGACTACAAATTTTAAGTCTGCCTCAAATATGATACCAAAGTACAAACAACATTATTACAACTTATAGGGTACCCCAACTTATAAGTTTTCATAGTAGCTCAAATTGACAACACAAACACGTTGCTCAAATTTAGATCTTCGACTTGCTCCTTGTGTTTGCAGATGGCTTCACCGTCTTGCTCCGGGTTTCCCTAGCTGGGATACTCTTTGGATTCAAAATCATCTTGTTCCTTTTGGTCTTCACTTGGGGTTGTGGCCGTGGAGGTGCTGATGGAGTATTTCCACTCATCAATGCACCGTCATCTGTGGGTTCAATAATCTTTAAAGGAACAATTGGAACAATTACCCCCTCCTCTTCATCAAGAGCCATGGCTTCAAATTCCTCTTCCTCTCCACTCACCAGTTCACGGTCATCTGTGGGTTCTTGGATTTCTTCCTCCCTAGGCCTTTTCTTCCCTCTGCCTTTTCTTGGTAGTGCTGCATTTGTTTGAATCTCCTCTGCATTTTCAATCTCCATAGCTGCTGCATTCTCCTCTGCAACTTCAATCTCCATTGCTGCTGCATTCTCCTCTGCATTTTCTGCTGCCCATTGTTCCTCTTCTCCAAACGATGCATCCACTGGATTGGTACATTTCCTAGCAATGTGCCCTGACTTGAACTTAGCATTGAAGCATTCTGCCTCATCTTGTCAAATGCTTGCCACAACAAATAACCTTTCACTGACTTGAACTTAGCATTGAAGCATTCTGCAAGGTTATTGGTCACATAGTCTACTTTGCAGATTTCGTTGAATTTGCTTCTTGACCACACCTTTCCATGATGTGCATCCATGTACTCCTTCACCGAAGGATTGTGAGCATACAACACTCTCAAATGGTGGTCATGCTTCCTTTCACTGCATGTGTATGATGCTGGCCATAAGTTCTCATCATAAATTTTACCTTTGAACTTCTTTTTAAAATTCTGCGCTAGGTGTCGCATACATTCCCTATGCTCCACTCCAGGGAATACAATTTCTACTGCACTCTCTAAACCCTTGCAAGCATCTGTATGTATAGCTAAACCTAGGGGTGTGCCTATAATGTTGCGCAACTGCTGCAAAAACCAGACCCAGCTTTCTTCAGACTCTACCTCCAACACACCAAATGCAACTGGGAATAGCCAGTTGTGTCCATCAACTGCAGAAGCAGCTACTAGCTGTCCTCTCCATCTTCCAGTCAAATGGGTAGCATCTACAGCCAAATAGGGCCTGCAGCCATCAAGAAACCCTTTCCAGCAAGCCTTGAAACAAACAAAAGCCCTCCTAAAGCACTCCTTCTGAAATGACTTCCCTTTTATTTTGTATTCAACTGTATGCTTGTCAATCTCTACAACACTCCCTGGACTAGCCCTCTCCACTTCATCTTTGAATGTGTAAAGCACCTGAAAACTCTCATTCCATTGACCATTAATCCTATCAAGAGCCATTTCCCTAGCTCTGAAAATCCTCATGTAAGGAATTTTAATCTTGAACTTCTCAAAAAGCTTCCCATGGAGTGCTGTTGGACCAAGTTCAGGATTTTCTCTCAGCCAATCCAATATTGCATCTGCCACCCACCTAGTTTTTGCAAGCTTGGCTTTGGACTTCCCCCCTCCCCCTCCAGGTGGACAAGTGTGCTTGTGTTGATTTTTCTTTATCTGAAACAAAATAAAAAAGATGATGTCAATTGTAATTAAGAAACATTACACGATGATCTGCAAACAGAATGAATCAATAAACTAAAATACACAAGAGTAATACCTGAATCAATTTGCTCTTGTGCATACGGGATGCATGCAACCTCCACCTGCACCTATCATATGGGCAATAAACAGTGAACCTAGTTGGCTCACTCCTCTCAATCTTGTAGGCATTTTCCTTCAGAATGCACCATGTACTCACTGCATTACAACAGTCCACCATTGACTGGAATATGGTGCCTTCAGTAAGCTGAGGATCTTCCCTGTTCCACTCAATTGTTGGCATGTCCTCACCATCATATTCATCTGAAATTAAGCTGTCCATGTTCTCCTCCTTCTCTTCATCGTCAGTGTCATCAAACCTAGCACGGCTGATGGGCTGCTCCGGATATTCATCCTCCATTGCTTGTTGACTAGCTCTATCTACCAGTTCTGGGTACATCAACTCGTCTTCATCATCAAGTCGAGGCACTTCCTCGTCAGGCTCTGCATCTTCTTCAATAGCAACTGCAGAAGGGACAGGAGAAGCAGCACAATCGGTAGCAGACATGGTGTGGCTTTCAAAACCACTGGCTTTACTTGGTATCGACCTACAAGGAGTGTCGGGCCGCTGACTATTAGCAGATACAGACGATGCCTGAACAATCTTCCCCTTCACCCGCGCTTTGCATGGCTGAAGCACATCGATACGAATTTTACCGAATCGGCTATCAGCATTCAACGTAAATAGCAATCTCAAATTCTCGTCGCAAGTTAGTGGGAGAAATCTTTGCTCGCTACTGTTGAAATATTGCAGTTCAACAGCATCGGCATTGCTCCAAGGATACTGAGAACAGAGAGCTTCCCGAAAAGCATTGAAACAAATGCTCGTTTCTACCACCTTTGGATAGTAAAATCCACTTAGCAGATGCGATTTTGTACCATGAAGCTCACTAGTTTCCATCCTAACAGCCAACCGAAAAGCCAGCTCAGGATCAATCCTATCCGATTCAAATAAACGATGTAGTTAGTCCGGAAACAAATTCAGCAAAATTGGAACGATTCGAGCAAGGATTTGTCAAATACGGCCTAATTTACGAGTATGATAATCAATTCGGGGGTATACGATGCTTACCCATCTGGAATCCATGAATTATCGCCATTGGATTCGACCCAATCTTCTCCACGGTCGATGGGCCGAGTGACGTCCTCCGTCGGCATCGCTTCGTAATTCGAGATGGGGAGATGGGTTAGATGTGGAGGAGACGCGGCGTCGCCGGCAAATGGAATAGGTTTAGAGGGTGGAGGGAACGATGGCGCCAGAGGCGGCACGACGGCGGCGGCGGAGGGGGAAGGGAGGCGCCTGGTGTCTTGATTTCTTCAGGTTACAGTGAGGTTCAGGTTCAGACAAGCTGTCCGACGTGTCTCCCTTGAGGCCCCACTCGTCAGCACGCATGGTCAAAAGAGGAACCAGCCCTCCACGGCCCCACTCGTCAGCGGTTAACGGTCAATGCATTGACCCGACGGCAGACGAGGGCAAACGTCCGCTTTGGGCATTCGTGAGAGTTTCAGCTAAGGGAATGGGGAAAAGTGAGCAAAATGTTTAAAGCTGGGGAAAACTGAGCACAACTAAGGAATGGGGGGCACAGGAGTAATAAACCCATCCTATTTAGCACAAAGGACAAGCCGGTGGTGTTACTTATGATGATTAAAACGTTCCTGAGAACACATGGGATTTTCTGCCTAGCCATTTTCATTGCATGCCGTTAATTAATCTTCAACGTTTTGATGAGTATTGTGTGGGTGAACCTATGATAATGCACCACCCTTACTTGGACAAATGCACACTTGTGATTAAACCTCTTGCAAGCATCCGCAACTACAAGAAAGTAATTAAGATAACAACCTAACCACAGCTTTAAACTCCGGAATCCTACACTCCCTAGTGCACTAGTTTGTGAACTGGGTTTAGGTTTCTGTCACTCCGGCAACCCTACCATAAGCAAACTAAATACACCATGCATTCACCCAGGCCCTTAAAAGGTGAAGTATCATGTAGTCGACGTTCACACGATACCACTAGAGGAATAACAACACAACATAGATCATCAAACAATTAAATATTACTCAACATTATGCAATTACTAGCAACTAGGCTTTCCCCATGTCCTCAAGAACCAAACGAACTACTCACGAGACATCATATAAATCATGATCAGTGGTGGTATAAATATGGATAACAATCTGATCGTAACGGTAATTCACCGATAAAACTCACAAGCATCAACTACAAAGGGGTAATCAACACTCGGGAAGTGATCCCAATGAACTAACAAATCACAACTTCAAAAGATACAACGAGATAAGATGGGGTGATGATGGTGATGAAGGTGCTGATGGTGGAGATGATGTTGATGATGATTCCGATGATGCCCGGCGTGATGGCGATGACGATGGCGACGATTTCCCCCTCCGGGAGGGAATTTCCCCGGCAGATTTCTCCCTGCTGGAGCCCTTCTTCTCTCTGTCTGGTTTCCGCCTCGCAGAGGCAGCAGAAAATTTCTTCGAGGTCTGCCCCGACGTTTTTAGGTCAAAGGCTAGTAATACATCGAAGGGGAGCCGGAGGTGGGCCCCAGAGGCCAAGGGCGGGTCCCAGCCGCGACCAGAGTTAGGCCCGCGGCCAGGGGTCGCCCCTGCCCCTGGTGGCTCGCCTCCGTGCCCCCTTCTGTCTCCGTGGCTTATTTCCCAAAATAACAACTCCTGAATTTTTCTAGAATTTTCTAAGCTTCGCAGGCCAGGTATCTTGACGGGTACTTCTCCAGCTGATTCCGGACTCCAGCAGACGAATCCCCCAAAATTGTAAAACATGCAAAATAAGATAAAATAACATAAGTAATGTATCACAATATGAAATATATCAATGAGTAAAGATAAATTATGATGTAAAATAGTGATACGAAATGGTCGTATCAATGCACCACCAGAATGTTGTCCACCTGTGTTGCCCCCTCCTCCCAACACCGCTGCTGCAAGTTCCCAACACCCGACACACAGAAAAACCTGTGCCACAAGTCTTCGTCACAACCAAATCTCCTCTCCGCCATCACAAGCCTCCGATCGCAGGCACCATGACCGTCTTCACCACTGTCAATGCCATGGAAATCTATTTTAGACATGTCCCATGACACCGGCAAGACAGCGAAGCTTCGCGCCTCGCCCTGATGAAGCATCTTTGGCCAAAGATAAGGGCGTGCATGACTGGATCAATTCCGATTAAGATATCCACTGGTGCCATGCGCCAAACAGTAGAGATCTCTCAGGGGAAAACCGGAACACGTTGACAACCAGATCGTGGAGGACGGCATGAATTAGATCGACGACTTGGCGCTTAAAGAACAACAGGGCCAAAACCACCTTTATTGAGGCCAAGCCAGCAGCCCCCATGCCACCGGCCGACTCCCGGCGATCGGAAAGAGCATGCCGACCCCAGCCGGCCCAGATTGAGCCTAGGGTTGGCCCTAGATCGGGCCCGCATGCAGATGCAACACCACAAGGCCTTGGCCCGCTGTCGCCTCCATGGCTTGGTCGCCCCGCCGCCTCCAGGGCTTGGTCGCGCAACCGCCTTGAGGGCTCGATCGCCCACCGTTTCCAGCATGCACCGTCGCAAACGTGCCACCACTGCCTCCTCCACGCCTCCATGCCCCGCACCGGTGAGCGTCACCACTCCGTCGACCAGCCGCGACGCCATGGAGACAGCCCCCTACGCGAAGGCAGCCATCGGGGCACGCCTACCCCGCCCGCCGCCTTAGGACTGCCAGGCGGTAGCGTCCGGTGAGAGGGATCGAGTGATTTTCTTCTATGGTTTCACTGGAGCCTCCAGATCCGTTTCCGCGCGAGCGACCCGGGAGGAAATTCTTTGGCTCAAAGGTGTAGACCACTTAAACTTGAATCTTCAAAATTGGGGAGAATTTCAGTTCCCGACCTCTGCATCAACTATGGATGCACATAACCATTAAGCATGAGTAGCAGGATTTTTATCTTGATTAATAACCAACTAGGGATGTCATGTATTTTCTTCAATATATTATGGGATCTATTATTGAAGAAACATCAGTTTATACATGGTAAAGTTTATCGCTGATATTCGACTAACTTTGAGGCTTTGAGATCACATGCTTTCCAAATTAAGATAGCTTAGTCAACAATGTAGAAAATATCCAGAGCAAAAGGAACTCCTATACCTTAGCTGATCATGAATATTTTTTCGCTGGAAGACGGTTGATTCTCGATCTAATAATAATTACATAGTTACGCATTTTAGAGACATCCTCACCTTTAGATATGTAAATATGCAAACTGCATTATTTCTACCTGAAACGACACATGATCATGTATGCTCAATCTCCGCTAGCATGTGGGACTAAACTTTGCATGAATACCAGGAACCACTAAGATTTTACGTTACTATATTGTGTCATATGAGCTAGGGTCCATAAATTTCTACAAATAAAGTGTAACCTTTTGAATTCTTTTGATTTTAGTTTTGCAGAAACACCAGTTTATATTTCAACAAATAAAATATTTAATTTCTCTTGCCGCTTTTTTATCAATCTAGAGCTCAAATGCTTAACAGATTAAAAAGGCCGAGTCAACGAATAGAAAACATTTAGAGCAAAGGAATCGTGCATGAACGGATATGTTTGACTATACTTTGCTTTTACTTTAATTCATTATTACTTGCCAGGCCATTATTATTGATACCGAGTGCCAAGCTGAAATTCCTATTAGAACGAGTCATCATCATGAAGAACGGCTGTTATCCCCTCTCTTCCATTTGTATTTGGCGAGTCGACAACATGAGTTTTTTATTCATTTCTTAGACGGTTTTGTTTGTTGATTCTTCATCGCCTACTATAATAATTAAGTAGTTATACGTTTTAAACTCATGCACACCTTTATATAAGTAAATATGCCAACCGCACTTTAGATCTGGAGTAATCCACTTTAGTTTCGGACACGGTGTTTTGGCTCGTCAATATGCACCTACGGTGAAAAATACATTTTAAATGTGCATAAAATGTTGAAAATTTCGGATTTTTTTTTTGGTTGTCCATCTGGACATTCTATATTAGTGCATATAGTTTTGCGAAAATCATATTTTATGGTTTGTGTAAACAAGATAAAAAAATATATTTTGTGAACAATTAGTTTAAAGCACTGAAAATTATGTTTATTTTACATCGGTCACATAATTTTTTTTGCAAAACTCTATGTACGAATATATAATGTCTGGATGTACACGTGATTTTTTTTAACATTTTAAAATGCAATTTTTAATTAATGAGTACATCTACCCGATTTCCCATTTTAGTGTGCAATTTCACGCCTGACGGCCTGAGACAACGTGCTGTCGCCGTCACCGAGGCTGGATCAGAGCCACGTACGCTGGCACCCGACCCGCTCTAGCTTATCCCGTAAATATACTAACCTCTCAGCTCCCGAGCAGAGCAGAGCACCCAGCCAGCCAGCTTGTCATTTCGCTCCGCCGCGAAGCAAAACAAAGCGTCCAAACCAAGAAGCAGAATGGAGGTGGCCAGTGCGCTCGCCTCCGTCCTCTTCGCCGCCTTCTCGCTCCCCTGCCTCCTCCTCCTCGTCGTCGTGGCCGAGGCCGCCCTCCGCCTCGCCGCGCTCGCGGTCCGCGGCGACGGCTACGCGTGGCCCTCGCGCTCCGCGTTCCTCGGCTACCGCATCGCGCGCGCCGGCGGCAGCTTCTCCTCCTATTCGTCGTCCTCGTCCTCCCCCGCCGTGTCCGGCGGCGGCGGCGGCTCATTCCTCCCGCAGGACGATCTGCTGCCGCCCGAGTTCCTCGACCTCCTCGCCGTCGCGGTGTACCGTAAAGGCGGGACGGACGCCGCCGTGGACTGCGTGTTCTGCCTGTCGCGGATCGAGGAGGGCGAGGAGGTGCGCGAGCTCCGGTGCCGCCACGTCTTCCACCGCGAGTGCCTCGACGCCTGGCTCATCCGCCCGCGCGCCACCTGCCCGCTCTGCCGCGACCGCCTCCTCCCCTCCGAGCCTCCCCGCGACTGCGCCCACGCATTCGACGACGACGAAATCTACGTCGACGACCACGACGACCTCTCCTTCTCCTCCTCCTCCTCGTACGCCGCCGGCGCCTCCTACCCCCACGGCTCCGCGCTGTGGCACATGTAACTATGCCTGCAAACGATCAATGCCGGACGGCCATTCACTCTCCAGCAGTCCAGCTCCGCTTGGTCCATTTTTACCACGCGAGAGCCAGAGTTTTTTTTTTCCATTCACATAGTTGGTATGTTGATTAATCTCTCGCACTCAGAAAAAGGTGATGTCGTGTTCTTGATGGAAAAAAAAGAAAAAGGTGATGTATAGGTGCATGGCTGTCCTTCTTGTCTTGGTAAATCATGCTCGCTGATTGCTTTTATGGATAACGATGGCTCACCTGCCTCTTAATTTCGCGCTTTTTTCCATTCATGGTGATGTTATGATGTACTCCTAGTTGTGCCTACCGTTTGTTTCCGTCTTCTAGAAAGGTGATTATGGTATTCATTTGGTGAAAATAAAATGTGATCTAAAGATAATGTTTTATTATATATAGTGACTACCAAATTAAGCAGAGCTTTGTAATGTTACCTCCGTCCCATATTAGTTCTCACTTAAATGTTTAGGGCTTCTTTGGATCACAGGATTAGAAAACATATGAATTGAAAAAACACAGGAATTTGATAGGATTGCAAGTGCAAAGCAAAAGATTACAAAACAGAGGAAAACTACAGGAATGGTCATTTGGATGGTACAGAGGAAAAACACAGGAGAAATGCCTCGATCCTACGCGAATGAGTGTAAAAAAGATGTTAGACTAGATGTTGAAATTCCTATAGGATTGGGGTGTAGGAATGCTATCCATAGCAATTTTGGAGGTGTCATTCATTTGATGCAAAGAGCTTCCTTAGGAAAAAATCCTAAGGATTGGAATCCTTCAATATTCCTATGAAAATCCTTCAATTCAAAGAGACCCTTACATAAATCAGTTTGAGCGACAACTACTATGAGACAGGCGGAGTATTTGGTCATTTCTATGCTTCGGATTATAAAAAAAAACAGATTTATTAATTCTCAGTCGACGCATAAAAGTCTGAATTGGATGCCAAGATTCGTGCTATTTCTTTATTAATTTGTCCACCGGCAGGGTAACTTGTTTATACATGGGCTTCTTTTAAAATCTTCTAGTCTGCTGATCTGAGCTTTTAGGCACATGTTTGGGATTTTGTTTTTATGCTATTAAGCTTCACTTTTGTCTACGTGTAGCTCTTTGTTTTTTATATACTTTTGTGCCTATCATTTTTAATTCTATTTTTCCTGCTTACATATGTTTTACATCTAACATTTGTATTGAATCTTTTAGTTATAGGTGGAGTTGCAACTGAGTTTTTCAATTGCGGATGAGGTTGCAATCTAGATTTTCAGTTACGGGTGGGGTTACAACTTAGATTTTTAGTTGCGTCTAGGGTTCCAACTGAGATTTTTAGTTTGGGGGTGAGGATTGCAACTAAGAGTTGTCAGTTAACTGGAAAATTTTCAGTTACATATCGGGTTGCAACTATGTTTTTTCAGTTACAAGCCAGATTACAACTAAGATGTTTCTATATTTAGAGGGGCCCTTTATTCAAACACCTATTTCAAAAACATTATATTTTTGTACAATCACTTAGAAACATGTGAAACAATAATTAGAGAAAAAATGTTGCTTGGTACGTATAGTACACAATAACCTCTCCCTCTCGGGTGGCTTGATGGGCATATTGACGTTGTAGAGAAGAAGGCCATACACGCGCGACACAGGAGGAGTAAATCGTTCCAAATCACCACACGTGACATCAGCCGACCGAGAATTATCGATTGAGCGTTAATAATAATCATAAAATAGTTACCCGTGACCGTGAGATTGATGTAGTGTCTACAACCCGCCACCAAGGTTCTAATTCGTGTGGACGCAAATTTGGATTTTTATCCAATAAAAATGTAGTTGCGTGTACACTCTAGTCAACAAATCTCAGTTGCAACCAATGTTGCAATTCATGAATAACACAAATCACGAAGAAAATCTAACGGTCGGAACATTTTCTCAATTACAACCCCACTTTTAACTGTATTCCAGTTACAACTTAAGTTTCAACTTATAGATGCACGAATCGCGATGCAAATCCGATGGTATTGGACTTGACTAAGCACTAACTTAATTCTTATATAGTAGAGAATTGCAAAACCAATGTCTTTTTTTCCACAATTTAGGCAATCAGGTTACCAGCAGTAACGAGGTCATTTAGTATCTTTATCTAGCTCGAGATTGTTACTGGCCGAGTATGTATGACCCAAGTCTGCAAATTGAACTTAGGCTCGAGTTAACTTGAGCTTGATCATTTAATAATAACTCTAGAACTCTAGATCCATCAAACTCTAGATTAATAGTGAGATAATATCAAATTTAAAGCTTAATAATTGAGGCACACAGTTGGTAGAAACATTTCTATTTCCACATATCCATCTCTATTAAGATTTAATAGCTTACGCAACGTGGTCAATAATAGATCGAGTGCACGCCCCATCGTCTGTCCTGATGGATAAATGGTAATAGTGACAACTAGCTCAATGGGCAATGGCAATGCGTATCTGCCAACCAGATCCACTATACTAGTAGCTAGACGAGTCTAATCTGGGCGTCAGTCGCCAGTTGACATGTTGGGCGTGTGATATTTTGTTGGAGATATTTCCGGGTTGTCAACCGTTTCGAAATACATCACAGCTCCTGAGCTCCATGCCACCATCACTCGTCCTTTTGCCTTGCAAAATGGATTGAGCCTCCTCCAGTCCTCCTGCACCTCTGTACCGGAGGCGGATGTTCATGACGATTTTTAGATAACAGGCTTTCGCCCAGCATTAAATTAATAATGCCCTTAACGGCCACAGTACAAGCAAGAGATGATTGCTGGGGATACCAGCTTACACAATAAGCACACGCTAAGGTGCTGGGAAAACAACAAAAAAAGAACATCGACACAAACAGGTATACAACAAAAAAAGAGATGCAGTGCAGCCTGTAGCGGTCCAAGTCTTCATCCGCAAGAGCGCTTGAAGATCTAGGATGAAGTGAGCCCAGTCCACTAGTGGGGATGGCAAGTCGACAGGAGAAGGGATCTTCGTCTACTTCGGGGGAGTTGTCTTCACGTAAACATATGTCCATCGCCGAAGAGGGACCTCTGCCCCCTTGCCCTGGCTCGAAGGGCACCGCACCGTCGGACAATGGATAGCTCACTCTGAGCACACATGGTAACGGAATCAAGACTACCACCAAGAGAAGACGGAGTCCGAAGGGTAGCCTTGGAGGCGCCCCACAGGGCACACGCGGGTGCCAGCCGCGGCCCAGGGGTGACCCGCGAGTGGGGCCCGCCCCTGTCCTGTGGGCACCTCCTCGGCCCCCTCCGACTCCTATAAAATCACAATTAACCTAAAAACGTCGAGGCGGCGATTATTTTCCAGAAACTCGACCCCGACGCACTGTCACCGAAAACCCTAGTTCGGGGTCCAATCTGAAGCTGATTGCGTCACTCTGTCGGAGGGGAGATCGATCCCGGAGGGCTCTTCATTGACATGCCTTCCTCCAGGATGATTTGTGAGTAGTCTCACCTTGCACTACGGGTCCATGGCAGTAGCTAGATGGTAGTCTCTCTCTCGTGCTTCATGTCTTATGATCTTGTGAGCTGCCTAACATGATCAAGATCGATTATTGTAATGCTATGTGATGTGTTTGCTGGGATCCGATGGATTATGAAGTTATGTTCAGATTGTGCATGATTCTTATATGAGTAATTTATGTTCTTGCATGCTCTCCGATGTGCGTAGTTGCTTTGGCCAAGTGATTGTGTGTATCTCCAAGAGAGGGTATTTATGCTAGATAGTGGGTTCATGCCCCCTTTTGTTCCTGGGCACGAGTGACAGAAACATCTAAGGGCGAGGGTGTGCTGTTGCTACTAAGGGTAAAACAGCGGTGTTAATGTCTATTTTGATATTAGTATTGCTTACTTTAATGCACTTTACTTAATGCAATTGTCTGTTGCTTGCAACTTAATACCGTTGGGTGATAGGCTGGATAGCGATCCCACGGTGGACTATATAGACAAAGACGCAGTTGGACTCAACGGTCTTTGTTCCTTGTCGTGATGCCTCCATAAATATTATCATGTCCTTTTTGTCATAGCTAAATTGGGTTTGTGTCATGATCTTGTCAATTGCCTAGCTGTAATTCGTTCACCCATCACATGCATATTTTATTTACTTGAGAGACTCCACTAGTGAACCCATGGCCCCCGGTCCATCTTTTTACATTGTTTTCGACCTCATTTACTTGCTTTTAATTATCATTACTCCTCTGGTCACTTTTCATATTTTATCTATTTCATCATACAATTAACCGCTTTGTGTTCTGCGAGACCGGAGATATTGACAACCTCTCCTCTGTTGGGGGCAAAGTATTTTTGTTGAGTGTGTGCAGGTCCACGTCTGTTGAAGGTTAAGCACCACAGATCTTCAACATTCACCTTGTTGTTGATTTCAAAGTTCTACTGGTTCGATAAACCTCGGTTCGTTAAACGAGGGAAAACTGCTACTAGCTACAATTCCGCCTTCGCTTGGGGCACCACCCAACTTATCGATATCCACCATCAAGCAGTTTTCTGGCGCCGTTGCCGGGGACTTTGTTGCTACAGCAAGGGGAGTCTCATACACTCAGTCTCTTTACTTTGTTTTTTGTCTTGCTTGCTTTATATCTCGTTTAGTTTATTTTCCTGTTTCAAAATTTTAAAACCCAAAAAAAATTAGTGTAGTCTTTTATCCTGTTTTATTAGTATGCTTAGTTTTTTGGTTGTTCTCAATGGTTAACTTCTTTGAAACTAGATCTTATTGGCAAGGCGGGTTCATAGAGGATCAGCAAGAATATTATAAGGAATACCGCTTGTCACAAAAAGGGATACACTTATGGAAAATAATTAATACTCTGAATAATTATGCTAGAGACTTGTGCTTAAATTATGATATATCTTATTGCTGTGATGAGTCTAGTTGTAGCATGAATTTTAAACACCTTCCTTTTCAATGTGCTGGTAATGATAATAAAACCTTAGCATCTTATGCTAAGGGAAACTATGATTTTTATGATGTGGAACCTATTGAAGAATTTATTACGTGGAAGGGTGCTTATGAAATTTCTTCTTTGATTGAAAATGATTATGATGCTCCTTATAAATCTGAAAGTTTTGCTATACTTAATTATTGCATGGATAATTACAAAGATGAAAATTATTATATTACTGAATATCTTAAGGGTTTATCTCCCCCAGAAGAAGAGACTAATGCCGTGCAGGAGCCTATGGAAGAAGAAATTTCTGAAATTGTAAGCCCATTGGATGAAAAAGAGGGAGAGAGTGACGAACAAAAGGAGGAAGAATGGATTAGCTACCCATGCCTACCTTCTAATGAGAGTAACTATCTAGCTCATACATTATTTGATTGTCCTCCTTCCTTACAAAAGGAGATTGAATGCTACGATCCTATTGATTCATTTGAAACATCCCTTTTTGATAAAAAATGATCTTGTTATATATGATAATCCGTGCTATATTGATAAATCCTATGATAATCCTTTATTTGTTCCTACCATTGAGATACATGTTAATGAAGAGTTGTGCTTAGAAAGTTTATATGATAATGCTCTTGACGATGGTCCTATGTTACTTGATGATAAACATTATAATTCTATTGAAAGTGGGTTTGATCCCACTATTTTTGAGATGGACCGAAATTATGTGCTTGTAGATCATGAAAAGCATGTTTTATGTGATAGCTACATCATTGAATTTGTTAATAATGCTACTGAAAATTATTATGAGAGAGGGAAGCATGGTTATATAAATTTTCATCTTATGGAGTTTCCCCTCTTTATGTTGAAGGTTTTAATGTTGCATTTGCTTTGCCTTCCTATGCTATTAGCTTTATGCTTCAATGATTTATTTTCTTACAAGATTCCTATGCATAGGAAGTGGGTTAGACTTAAAAGTGTTTGATATTTGCTTCTTGATGCTCTCTTTTGTGTTTCAATTCTTATTCTTATGAGAGTATAATTAAAATCTCAAGCCTAGCTAAAAGGCGTTAAAGAAAAGCGCTTGTTGGGAGGCAACCCATCTTTTACTTTCAGTTTGCTTTTTATTTTTCTTGAGTCATGAAGTTATTACCTCTGTAGCAACTTCATTGTATCTTTTTCTTTTGGTTTTTGTGCCAAGTTTAGCCTCTAATGCATTGAAAGTGCGAGGTATTGTGTTGCTGTCCAAAAACAGATTATGTGCGTCTGTTGCACGAAAATCCTAAAATCGCCAGAATTTTATATTTTTCTGATAATTGTTTACAGCAAGCCTGATTCTTTTATATATCTTTCGTTAGTTTTAAGTTTTTCGATTTGAGCTGCAGAATTGCCTCGAAAAATTCGATCGTTACAGACTATTCAGATTTTGACAGATTCTGATTTTATTTTGCATTTGTCTCTTTACCATCGTCATATGTGATACTCTAGGGGTGGAGTGCCATATTGAGGCTTAGTAAACTGTAGCTAATATATAATAAAGTTGGTTTGCAACTTGTCATGAGTTGAACACATGTGCGTTTTAATTTATGAGCACTAACCCTCTAATCAAATTATAAGAAGTTTTATGTGAAGCGAGTTTTTAAGTTCCAAAGGAGAGGAATATGAAGAAATCGAGGATGGATCAAAGCTCAAGCTTGGGGATGCCCCCGTGGCACCCCCCCTGAATATCAAGAACTATCAAGAGTCAAAGCTTGGGGATGCCCAAGGCATCCCCTCATCTTCATCGACTATCATAAGGTCGTCTTCGTTGAACTTCGTTTTTATCACTTTACATATTATGTGATATGCTTGGAGCGTCTTTTTACTTTCAGTTTTATTTGTTTGTTTGCTGGTCATATTTTTGTTGGATCCTAGCTTTATTTGTGTGGGAGAGAGACACGCTCCACTTTTTCGTTTGAATACTCCTTTGCTTCGCTTATATCTTTTTGAGTATTCTTAGCTATTGTCTGTTTTCTAGTAAGCTCTCTCTTTTAGCTTTTATCTTGTTTAGAGCTGCTAGTTGTTAAGTTAAACTCTCTTGTTCTTCACTTATATTTGTTGGAGAGTTGTTTTGATTGCTTGGTTAATGTGTTAGATCGGAAAAATGCTATGCATGTGGCGGTAGTATGAAATAGAAAAAATCTGCAAAGTCTTGTAGATCACTATGTGGATAATTTGATACTCTACAATTGTTTTGTGGCACTAAAATAACTAATGGCTAAAATGTGTTGGTTAATGGTGTTAGAGCTGATTAGTAGAGATGTGTTATTAAAGCGTAGAGCCGTACTTTTCTGAACTAAACAACCTAAGTCAGCAATGCTAATGTGTCATGAATTCTACTAAGTTGAAAATAAGTCCCTAGTGGGTAGTTACTGCAACGGTCGGGGAAGCCAACGGGGCACTTGTCTCGCCGCCACGATCCCTCTCGGGGTGTCTCTAACCATTTGTGGAACATTGAACCTGCTAGTTGTTTGCAATATACGAAATGCATTGTGAGCTTTGGTTTTTGGCACTTCCACTTCCATATTTTGCTAGCCTCTTCGGTGCTGCGCAATGCCCTCTCTCACATTGAGATTGGTGCATACTTCGCGAGTACATCCAACTCCGTGGGAGAACTTCATCCTGTTTTCCTACACATAAGCCAACTATCTTCCTCAAAACAGCCACCATACCTACCCACCACGGCATTTCCATGGCCGTTCCGAGATACATTGCCATGCAACATCCATCATTACATTAGGACTTGATGTCGTTCTTCATTACCATATAGTTTGCTTGATCATTTGAGTTAGTGTGCAGCGTGGCTTGCCACATGTTCTACATTTTTTCCACACTACGCTTGATCATGCATATCTTCTTTTATACATCATGTATTAGTCTTATGAGTTATGAGTACCAAAAGTGTGATGATCATCTTGTAAAAATAGAGTGCTGCCCCTACCTGTGAGCATATTGAAAAGAGTCCAAAGTGGCCACATAAAAGAGTCCAAAAGAGACCAATGAGAGAAAATTTAAAAGAGCCACGGAGGCCACAATTAAAAAAAAAAGAGAAATATAAAAGAGAGAGGGGGCAGCACTACTATCCTTTATTCCACACTTGTGCTAGTTAGCACCTACACTTCATTATAGAGAGTTTTCATGTTTTCATTTGTATAACTATGTGGGGAATTAACGTTATAGAACTTGGCTTGTATATTCCAAGGATGAGCCTCCTCAAGTGAGCTCTAGGTCTTCATGAGCAAGCAAGTTGGATGCACCCCCACTAGTTCCATTGGAGAGCTTTCATACACTTATAGCTCTATGTGCATCCGTTGCATGGCAATCACTACTCCTCATACAGTGTCAACTACGGGACTTCCTTCTGTCTTGTGGTTACCTTCTCCACTGTTTGAGCCTTTCTTTTTGACCTTCCAAACCTCCATTATTGTTCTCTTTGCCATAACATCATGGTGCCAAAGCCACTTCTTACTTGCACTAGTTGAGTAGACTTCGAAACAGTTGATTTATGAAGTAGATGGATTAGGACACCTGACTTGAGCTTGGCTATTTTCATGAATGACTAATTAGATGCTTTGAAGAATGATTGATACTTTACATTGGAGACATAATTCGCAATTCTTCTTTCTAAACCTTATGTATGGTTCCATGTCTCCAACGCACTTATTCATGAAAAGTTTGTAGCATTTGTTAGCTAGCATTTGTTAATCATTGTTTGCTTAATGTCAACTATAGACATTTGTTTTGGATCACCTTATTCACTTCATGTGCTTTGCATTACTATCTTGATCAAGATTGTGTTGGTAGCATGTCTCATCAAAAATTATTTGTTATCACTTACCTACTCGAGGACGAGTAGGAGTTAAGCTTGGGGATGCTGATACGTCTCAAACATATCTATAATTTTTGAGTGATCCATGCTAGTTTTGTGATATTGTCACATGTTTTTATATCATTTTTATGCATTTTGTCGGACTAACCTATTGACAAGATGCCCAGTGCCAGTTCCCTGTTTTTGCTGTCTTTTTGTTTCATAAATTTACTTCTGGAATGGACGAAAATCTACGGGGATTATTTTTACGCCAAGACGAAGACGGAGTCCGAAGGGCAGCCTCGGAGGCGACCCACAGGGCACACGCGGGTGCCAGCCGCGGCCCAGGGGTGACCCGCAGGTGGGGCCCGCCCCTGCCCTGTGGGCACCTCCTTGGCCCCCTCCGACTCCTATAAAATCACAATTAACCTAAAAACGTCGAGGCGGCGATTATTTTACAGAAACTCGACCCCGACGCGCCGTCACCGAAAACCCTAGTTCGGGGTCCAATCTGAAGCTGATCCCGACACTCTGCCGAAGGGGAGATCGATCCCGGAGGGCTCTTCATCGACATGCCTTCCTCCGGGATGATTTGTGAGTAGTCTCACCTTGGACTACGGGTCCATGGCAGTAGCTAGATGGTAGTCTCTCTGTCTTGTGCTTCATGTCTTATGATCTTGTGAGCTGCCTAATATGATCAAGATCGATTATTGTAATGCTATGTGATGTGTTTGCTGGGATCCGATGGATTATGAAGTTATGTTCAGATTGTGCATGATTCTTATATGAGTAATTTATGTTCTTGCATGCTCTCCGATGTGCGTAGTTGCTTTGGCCAAGTGATTGTGTGTATCTCCAAGAGAGGGTATTTATGCTAGATAGTGGGTTCATGCCCCCTTTTGTTCCTGGGCACGAGTGACAGAAACATCTAAGGGCGAGGGTGTGCTGTTGCTACTAAGGGTAAAACAGCGGTGTTAATGTCTATTTTGATATTAGTATTGCTTACTTTATGCACTTTACTTAATGCAATTGTCTGTTGCTTGCAACTTAATACCGTTGGGTGATAGGCTGGATAGCGATCCCACGGTGGACTATATAGACAAAGACGAAGTTGGACTCAACGGTCTTTGTTCCTTGTCGTGATGCCTCCATAAATATTATCATGTCCTTTTTGTCATAGCTAAATTGGGTTTGTGTCATGATCTTGTCAATTGCCTAGCTGTAATTCGTTCACCCATCACATGCATATTTTATTTACTTGAGAGACTCCACTAGTGAACCCATGGCCCCCGGTCCATCTTTTTACATTGTTTTCGACCTCATTTACTTGCTTTTAATTATCATTACTCCTCTGGTCACTTTTCATATTTTATCTATTTCATCATACAATTAACCGCTTTGTGTTCTGCGAGACCGGAGATATTGACAACCTCTCCTCCGTTGGGGGCAAAGTATTTTTGTTGAGTGTGTGCAGGTCCACGTCTGTTGAAGGTTAAGCACCACAGATCTTCAACATTCACCTTGTTGTTGATTTCAAAGTTCTACTGGTTCGATAAACCTCGATTCGTTAAACGAGGGAAAACTGCTACTAGCTACAATTCCGCCTTCGCTTGGGGCACCACCCAACTTATCGATATCCACCATCAAACAGCCAGCCGCCAGGAGGGGCAGGGTCGGACCACCAACGAGAGCACCCCGAGGCTCACCATGCAGCTCCAAATAGTGAAGCCCTGAGGTGCAGAACAAGCTCCAAGCTTTGCCAGAGAGAGCATGAAAGTGCATCGTTGCTCCCATGCATGGTTTTGGTAATTAATGACAATCTCTATGGTCTAATGTTTGCTTTGAGCCATATTTATAGGTGTGTCCATTTGAGTTGCTTGGTCTCCATTTGTTGGAATCAAGGTTAAGGGAAGAAGTTTATGGGTTGATCAAGGCTTTGTGCGGGTTGATCATCACTCAAGGCCAAGTGAAGATATGCCGAAGAGAGCGTCTCCCATCTTGGTGTATGGGGGAGCATCAAGTGAATCTTCACTGAAGCGCAATCGAGGATGGTGGTGCATCTTGAGGAGATGAAGATCGTCCTCATCGACCTCAAGTGGTTTAAGCGCAAGGCAAAGGTATGATCTTGATAGGGTTTTTATTTTACCGGTCTCATGTTGTTTAGTGGAGAGACCGGGTTATAGGATAGATAGCCGTACTATCAAGAGGGGCTCTCGACCGAATATCGTGATCGTATCGTCGTAGAGAGCACAAACCTTTGCATCCATGCAATCATCTTTATTGGTTCTTATTTGTCTCTTATCGTGGTGTGGTCTTGGTGCTTGTCGTGCTTGTCATGACAAGGCTAAGGTCACCGAAAACGGTTTTCATATGCGTTCCCTATTGCGTTTTCGGTATTGGAGATTTTGTCGGTTTATCCGTGCGGGAGATTTCTCTCTTCCATTTCTTTGCAAAATATCCATTGCTTGTTTGCCATTTTCAAAGGTAGCATTTGTCGTCCTCTTTCCAACAAAATTGGTTTTACTTCATTCGGACGTCAATTGCAAAAGTTATAGAATTTCCGGTTTGCGAAAATGAGTTTTTAAGTTTTCCCATTTGGTTTTATAATATTTTCTTGGACTATGATGTTTCTCTTCATAATCTTGTTGTGCTCGTTGTGACGATTCCAACGAGTCCAAGATTATCGAAAACGGAGTTCGTGGGTGAAAGTTATTGCATTTCCGATTTGCAAATGGGAGCTTTTACCTTTCCCCATTTATTTTTATAATATATTCTTGTACTATGATGTTTCTATGCATATTCTTGTTGTGCTCGTTGTGACGATTCCAACGAGTCCAAGAATATCGAAAACGGAGTTCGTATGCGAAAGTTATTGCGTTTTCGGTTCGGTCGATTTTTCAAAACAGAAAATCAAAAGAAAAAAAAAATGGGCGAAGCAGCCGGCCAGGCCGGGCCTATGGCCGGCCCATGACCGGGGCCTCTCAGTATCCTGGCCGGCCATCATGGCCGGGCCAGGCCAGCCATGGCCGGCCCACCCGATTTTCCCTATATGGCCTTCCCGGCCATTTCCCCGGCCAGGCCGGCCCGATGGCCGGCCTTTCACGATTTTGCCTCCAACGGGCAGATTTCTGCCCTCCCTTTTAAGTGGTCTTCTTCCCCATTTGTTCTCTAACTTTTGGCCACCATTTGAGCTCTTCTTTCCTCCATTGTTGCCATCTCTCTTGAGCTTTAGATCTCTCAATCCCTCCAATACTTCTTGTTTATTTTTGAGGGAAAAGAGAGAGGAGGTTTAGATTCACATTTCCACTGATCAATTTCTCCTCTAAGTGAGGGGAACTCTTTGGATCTAAATCTTGGAGTTCTTGGTGTTTCTCCATTTTTCTTCCTCCTAAATCCCTCCATAGCATTAGTTGCTTTGGTTGGATTTTGGGGAGAAGAATTTGACCACTTGGTGTGTTCTTGCCTTTTGCATTAGTTGCATCGGGTTGTGCTCTCCACGGTGATTCGTGGGATTAACGTTGAGAAGCTTGTTACTCTTGGGTGCATTGTGTTCCCAAGAGCTTTGTGCCTCTTGGGTGCATTGTGTACCCTAGACGGTGGTGGTGCCGTGAAGACTTCGACTTGTGAAGCTTCGGCAAGATTTGGGAGCCCCCAATTGAGTTGTGGGTGTGTGCCCCAAAAGTTGTAAGGGCTCCGGAATCCGCCCCGAAGGATTCCGATAGTGTTAGGTTAACCAAACCTTTGGGTGCGGTTCATCGGAGAATAGGGTGAGGCCTTTGTGGCATCTTGAGTAGGCCTTTTGTGGCGAGCTCACACCCCTCCAACGAGACGTACTCCCTTAACAAGGAGAAACTCGGGAATAAATCTTCGTCTCCGCGTGCCTCGGTTATTTCTATACCCGAGCTTTTACTTATGCACTTTACATTGTGATAGCCTTCGTGCTTGATGTTTATATTTAGCTATCACCTTGTTGCTTGCCTTGTTTAGCATAAGTTGTTGGTGCACTTTAGGTAAACCTAGAATTTTAGGTTGTTGGCTTGTTAATTTAAACACCTAGTTTTATTCCGCAATTATCAAGCCCCTAAATAGAAAAGGTTTTAATCGCCTATTCACCCCCCCCCCCCCCTCTAGGCGACATCTCGGGCATAGTTGTTCTTTCAGAGCATGCCATCGAGGCAGCACCGAAGCACCGCCGCCGACACCACACTGACTCCGGAGAGCCACATGCCGTGAGCTCCAAGAAGACGTCTTCAAGAAGAGCACGACGCAAGCGTTGCCGCCGCCTGATCCAAGAATCTTGGGTATTCACCCGGAGCATGAAGGGGTGGAGAGAGCAGCCACACCGACGCCTTCAAGAAGGGAACGGCATCCATAGACGCCGCCGCCGCGGCCCGGAACCGACATCACGGGCGAGGTCCCAGCAGCACCAGAGTCACGGGCTCGCCCGTCAACCCACATGACTCCCGCCTTCTAGGGCCGCCGCCCCGGCGTCCAGGCGCAACGCCTCCCGGCGATGAAGAGAGAAGCGGAGAGAGAGCTCCTCCGCCAGATCGGTCGACCAGCAACCCCCACGGTTACCGACAGCACCACACCTGGGCCGAGGAACGCAGAGCTCGAAGAGGGCCCGGGACCCCTGTCCCATCCACAGATCGCGGCAGCACGACGGCCGCACAACCCTAGCGTCCCCGGCAGAGAGCCTCCGCGCGTACCACCAAGTCACAAGTCGCCGCCGGCCATGGCTGTCATCGCCACGCTGGGCGACCAGCCGCTGCAGCGCTCCAGATCCGCCCCATCGAGCAGGGGGTTGACCCGAGCCAGCCGCGCCGCCAGCCGCGTCGGCGAGCCGCCGCCGCTGTCGCCACCGGTGCCACGAGCCCTTGCAGCCACCACGCCGCCGCCTGAGCCGCCGCGCCGCCACGCCCCGCGAGTCAGCGTCGCGGCCCACCGGCCGCAGCGCCCGCGTCGCTACCGCCGTGCGAGGGGAAGGAGGAGCCCCTCCGCCGCCGATGCAGACCGGGCTTTTAGCCCGGCGGCGCCCTCCAGCGGCGGCGAGGAGAGGGGAGGTCGAGGGAGAGGAGGCGGCGGCGAGATTATAGGGTTTCCCCCCGACCGCTCGTGGGAGCGGAGGAGGGGAAAACTCGGTCCGAAGGTCCCGATTTAACTGTTGTAAGTGAGGTGTTTTCTCATAAAGATGAACAAGAACTAGTAGATGTTGAATTAGATGCCTATATTAAGGGCCTGACTGGTGTTTTCTATAGGCCCATATCTGCTATCAAGAGTAGAGGTAGAGGCTTTACCGTAGGAAGAGGTAAAGGTAGAAATGTAGGTTATAAATTTTGGTGCTTAGATGCCTGGTATGTTTTGGAATACTAGAGGTTTAGGTGAGCAAGAGAAGAGAGATTTTCTTGTAGAATCTATTTGTGATCATAAGCTTAGGTTTGTTTGCTTACATGATACTAACATAAGATCTATCAGTGCTAATATGTTGAATGGTTTTAGTGGTTCAAATAGCTTTTCTTGGGTGGTAGCTGGCTAGCTGCTTCTAATAGGCATCTGGTGGTATGTCTCTGGGTGTGAATAATGACTATTATGAAATTATTGATTCTGAAATTGGTAGGTTTCATATTAGAATGCTTGTTAAGGATGTGGAAAAGAACATGGTTTTAAACATTGTAAATATCTATGGAGCTCCCCATGCTAGGGATAAGCAAGATTTCTTAATTGAGTTACTGCATGCCTTTACTTGTAATAGTTTTCCTTTCTTAGTAGGAGGGGATTTCAATATAATTAGGAAAAATTAGTGAGTACAACAAGTCTAGGAGATTGCCTAAATGGTCACATCTTTTTAATGCACCAGTAGAGCATTTGGAACTGAAGGAAGTTGGTAGAGATGGTAGGCTTTTTACATGATCTAATAATCAGGAGGATCCCACTCTATCAATTAGATATAATTCTTATTTCCGTCGATTTTGAAAATATTCATCCTTTCCTGTATATTAAAACTATGGTTAGAGTTATCTATGATCATTCACCATTGTACTGGATCTTAGTCTTGTGTAACTTTTTGCTAATAGGCCTTTTAAATTTGATGTTGTGCTGGTTTTTAGGGATGATCTTGATTATGTAGTGTTAGATGTTTGGGGTAAGTTTTACCATGGTGGAGATGTTCTATTGAAGCGACAGGAAAGAGCTGGAGATATTAAGAAAAATCTTAAAGGTTGGAACCTGAATTATCTCAAGGTTTACAAAAGGCAGAAGAAGACACTGTGATTAAATTTTAGTAGTCTTATTATCCGTTTGATTTTGTGTTGTGATTTGTGCTGGTGTGAGAGTAGCACATGGTTTGTAACATTACACAACTATCTGGTAAATTTAATTCTCGGTCACCTTCTTAGATGTTGGATTTTAAATTGTGATTTGTGCTGGTACGAGAGTTTGACATGGTTGCAACTATGTGCAATTAAGTAAGATTTAGTTATTTACTAGCAAAAATGCCCGTGCGTTGCAACGGGTGTAAATTAAGAATCCTAAAAACATTTTAATTATACAAAAAGAAGAAGAACATAATTAAGCTATTTGCATGTATCCATAGTTGTCTTTCTTTTGGGAACATAGGTAAATATCAGGCTACTTAATTGGCAATTGTTGGTACAGTACCTTTTTTTGACAGGAAGAGAGGGGAATCGGGATCGAGGTGTGCGAAACGAACCCTAGTAAGCAGGGTGCGAATCGTTTTTCATTAAGCGGTGGCAATTGCTGTAATTTGGTTCGAAAATAAGGGTAGAAAAAAAATTGGACGAAATTTTTGGGAGAAGCAACTCTTCCTTTATTATTAATTAGGTAAAGATAGTGAAATCTTTAGCCGTTGGATTGTATCGTGATTCCTGCTAACCTACGAGTTGTACATGAGATGCATGTGCAACGAATTAAAATTTAGTTTTTTTTTTTATAAAGTGCTTTATTACTTAAAAGGATTAAGCATTACACCCGGGCTCTGCATAACAAAGATGCACACAGCCGAATTAAAATTTAGTTATATCTAAATCAACTAAGAATTAGACAATCTATACAGTAAGCAACAGAGGAAGCAAAATAATTTGTCTATACAGTATTTATCCTCTCTTCCGAAAGAAGGAAAAAGAAACCCGGTGTTCTGCACTGTAAAGAATGAAATAATTTGTCTATACAGTATTTATCCTGTCTCCCAGAAAAAGAAAAAATAAAAAGAAACGCGGTATTCACACCACCCATGCTACTGCTAGAATGGTTTGCTCTGCCTCTGCGCGGCCCAGTGACCGTACGCCTCACGGAGCCGGCGCCGGAACCGTGGCATGTCCAGCCGCACATTCTGCCCGTCCAGGTACACCTTCTTGGTGACCTGCCACCCCTTTGCGTTCACGGCGACCGGGTCAGTGAGCACGGGGTCGTCGCTGGAGTAGTGCCGGTACAGCGAGCTCTCGGACGGAAGGATCTTGTACGGAATGTAGCGCAGGCCGAGCCGCCGCGCCGGCTCGCCGTAGTAGTTCTCGGCGGCCCAGTCGGTGCCGAGCGGCACCACCTGGATGAGTACGGAGCCCGGGCGCATGAAGAGGAAGTGCGTCATGGCGGCGCCGTGCACGCCGATCATCACGTCCGACCTGTTCAGGACGCGGTAGATGTGCGCAAGCTCCATGTCCGGGCGCGGCCGCACGACGTCCACGCGGAACCCGGCCCTTGCCGCTACGCGCACCAGCTCGGCCTCGTTCTCGATCGCGCGCGACCCGTTCCGGGACACGATCACCAGCCTCGGCTTGTCGTCGTTGCCGAGCGCCGCCGTGGCGCGCCGGACCTTCATGCCTCCGCCGCTGCGAGGGTGCGGTTTCTTCGCTTCCGCCGCGGCTTCCTCGTCAGTGATGACCTTGATACGGCCGCGGTGCGCGTCGTCGAGCACCTGGCGGAAGTCTCGGATGCTTTGGTTTCCTTCCATCCGCGACGCGTCGATGGCGAGCTCGTCGTGGATGCGCAGGCCGACGACGGCCTCGGGGAAGCAGTGCGTCCGGTTGTCGTTGGCGAAGTCGACGGGCGCGTAGTCGGAGAGCTGCGCCACGATGTGGCCGTACTTGGTCATCCACCAGTCGTGGTACTCCAGCATGACGAACACCACCTTCCGGTCGTACCGCCGCGCGGTGATGTAGAGCGGGATGATGCCGTCGTTGAACTCGTGGTACACGTTGCCGGTGTACCCGCCGGTGGAGAAGACGACGGCCGGGACGTCGTGTTGCACATCGCAGCGCGCCGGCGCCGCCTCGGGCGGCGGCGCGGCGCGGAGGCGGAGCTCGTCGATGGTGCGCATGACGCTGGACTCCCACTTGCGGGTGTACGGGCGGATGCGCTCGTCGGCGGCCCGGCCGGCGGCGGAGGAGGAGTTGGCGGGCGAGAGCAGGAAGAGCGAGTTGGTGGCGGCCCGGGTGCGGACGTCGCCGTGCATGACACAGACGTCGGTGCGGTCGCAGCAGATGGTGCCGTCGGCCACCGCGGAGCACGGGGCCGGGGCTGGCGCCGGCGCCGTGGACGACTCCTGGTCGTCGCACCGCGTCCTGCCCAGCTGCAGGAGGTCGTCGATCGCGGCGGAGAAGGGGCTGCTGGGGAGGAGGAGCACCAGCAGCAGGCAGGAGACGAAGGCGAAGCCGGCGAGACTGAGCAGGAGCGCGTCGTGACCATTCTTCCGGTGGTGGTGCGCGTAGTCCACCAGCCGGGTCCGGAGCTCCTCCATCCTGCCTCCTGCCTCCTCCTCCTGCTGCTGCTCCTCCTGGTTGTGGTGCAGCAGAAGGCTCGCCCGGTGGTGGTGCACCATGATGTCAGTCAGTCACTGGTTCGATCGATCCCACGAGCTCCCTCGATCAGAATTCAGCAGGATCGACGGAGCAAGACGATGACGGAAAGCTTTTCTCTTTGGAATGTGTGCGTACGCGTTGTAGGAGGTTGGTGCTGGATGATGGCGTGGTGGTGTGGTGTTGTGTTTTGGTGGCGTCATTTAAACAGTGGAGTGGTTTGCTGATGAAGCCGCGTTTCCGGTGAGGAGTTGAGCTGGTGCCTGGTAGCTTCAGGGGGGAGGGAACGCGCCGCTGACCACCTGGAAATTGACTGGCAACGCAATCCGGCGGGGCGGGTGGCGGTAGACTGCTGGCACCGGCCGAAGCTGCGGGCCGTGGTTGGCGGCGGCAGGCACGTGGTTTCATTTTCCATTTATTATTTTTTCGACTGGGAACGCGTCGTGGTATTAGAATCTTCTCTAGACTAGACTCCCGATCTAGAATAAATCCAACTGCTCGCTCCAGCTGAGAACGCGATTTTTCTCTGTCTCAAGCTCGATCCAGAAAAGGCGGCGACGAGGGAGCGGCGGGAGCGCGACCTGCAGCGAGACGACGAGGTAGCGGTCGGAACTCCGGTGGTTCGAGTTGGCGCGGAGGGGCGTCGCCCGGAATGGAGGCGAGGCTGCGGCCCAGAACGGCGGCGCCGTGCATTGAAGCCCATCTTTGATTTGTGTATATCTACCAAGGAAAAAAAATAACATGCTATCAAAAATAGCGTGGCCCTCCTCGAGAAGCTATACAAGATATAGTATGATATAGCGAAGTTAATATAAGAAATAGCCTAAATATTAAGGATTTCAGCACTAAAAATTTGTCCAGAAGCAATACATGCATAACCAGGTAACCATATTCAAATGCCAAGGCCAAATCAATGGCACAAATACAAATGTGAGGCTTAAACCATGAAAATTAATAACCTAAAAGATAAACAGTTTTAAACTTTAATCAGAATCATTAACATCGTCTTCAGAATAACTAGAAGTACCAACAGTTTGCCCGCCATCATCATTACCTAACGTTATTTCTAGGCTTTTTGTTAGTGTAGCTATAACATTACCACATTTAGTGTGGTTCGGCGCGTATAAAACGCAAATAGCGCCGTAGCGTCAACTTTAGGCTAAATATAGCGTAGCCTCTCCAAATACACTATATCGTGCTATTAACCGGGAAATAGCGTGCTATTTTTTTCGTTGATATTTACTAGTAGTAGGTGACAACTTCGACGATAATAAGACAATAAACACTTTTTTCTAAGTCAACTAAATCTCACTCGTCACTAGATTTTATATCGTGATTCGTGATAACCTGAGATTTGCATATGACTGAGATTTAGTTAATTAACAGTCATCTCCTTAACTGTTAGATTTGCATCGTGATTTGTATTGAACCGAGAGTTGCACATGATATGTAATTATGTGCAACTGACTGAGATTTAAGATTTAGCTAAATCTAAATCGACTAAGAATTAGCCACTCCCTTCTCTATAGTCTAGAAACAAAGCTAGGAAGACAAGAAACATAAATTCAATTCAGCTCCCAGTTGCATATGCTCTCTATACAAAAAGGGCATATTTTGAGATGTCAAAAATTATGAAAAAAATTATTCACGCGCACGTCATGAAATTTTATGTGGCAACGTAAATTTTCACGAAAAAACGATATTTTTTATGTGCTGCGTAAAATAACAAAAATATATCTCGTCTTATTTTACCACCGAATTTTTTTTTTACACAGATCGCATAAAAATTCGGTTTTCAGTGGAATATGCAAAGATGTACGCGTGGATATTTTCTATTATATATTTTTGACATTCAAAATATGATTACAATGAATTTTAAACCCCATCCCCCCCCCCCCCCCCCCCCCCCCAAGAACAAACGATTTCTTACAGAAAAAATAACAAGCCGTGTATATAAAAAAATGCAATGAAAATGCCGGTGTTTTTGTTTTTCTAGGGAAGTGACAGGCGGTGATGGTGCACCTCGGGTCTCACTTGCTCATAAGCTGGACGCATTGGGTAACGTGTTCTATGTGATGTGTGGGCCTCTGCGTGACAGCTGTGTACCGGTGTGTATTTCACGCTTAGCTGGGCCATCCGCGTAGACCAAAGGCTACATGAGATTGAGTTCCATCGCTATACTGGCGTGGAAAATATAACCACTTGAATATTGTGAAACAAGCAAGTCGAAATTATGAAACAGAATTTGAACCCTTCTCGCTACACCCCTCTTTCTCTCTTCTTCGTGTCAGTTCAGGTCAAATACCTACACCTCATGCCGGCGATCATAGTGGCAAAGGCCAAACGGGAAGGTGATACACTTGGTATTGTTGAAAATATGAGCAACTTAGCATATAATTTAATCCACGTAAATAGAAAACAATTCATGAGTGGAACAATAAGTATTAAACTAAATATGTAATCTACTAATACTGTAGATAAACATATATATGAAATCTACAGTATAAACTAGATACAAAAACGGTTGCATGGTCTCGAACAGAAATGATTGAATTACGTACACTGCAGCGGGAGCAGAACCGCTGTCGTCCCGGGTATCACCCATGTCGTCTATGAAGAGGTTGCTGGTGTCGAGGAAGAAGTCGTCGTTGGGAAAGTAGTCGCAGCCAGTAGTCGCGTGAATGTGTTCTTCAAAAACCCGATCGCCCCTCTCCCGTACACCTCTCCCGTACAGGATCACGAGAGGCGGGGTTCCGGAGGCCTACTGTCCCTTCAACCGGTGCACGCCGGAAGACGGGATGGAGAAGACTTGGAAAACGGCGGCGCAAGGGTTTGTAACTAGAACGACGAGAAACCATGTGTTTCGCATTAGCGGCTAGGGTTCGCTCAACCTGTATATGTAGTGCGAGTCGGGTAGGATGTGGGCACAACCCCACATTCGAGTCGGTAACAGTCGCACGATCCAAAACAATTGGAAACGGCTGAGCAATTAATGACTCATTAAATTTTCCCGAACAGGAAAAAGATAGCCATCGGCTCAGCTCATTCCCACAAACCCGCGGCGCGTCTTGACGAGGAGAGGTGAGGCGAGGCGAGGCGGGCGGCGGCGGAGGAGTGCGCATATGACACTCTCTTATTCTCTCGCTTTTCTATGCCTTATACAAGTGCTAGTAGAGCTCATCTTATAAAGTGGTGCAACTCTCATCCAACTAGCAGTATGAGACTAAACTTAGTCCCACCCCTTGCATGCATGAATGGGCCATGAGAATTTTAGAATTTAGTTGGGCTTTGGGCCAAAGGCCCACTAGCAAATACTATTAAATTCCAACAGGTATCACATCCAGTCGACCTCCGGAACTGTGAGTGTGCCCTCGATTCCCCAGTTTGATTCATTCGAGCTTAAAATCCCGAGATCTGGTGCGAGTTTAGAGTTCGATTTCTCAATCCACACTATTTTGTGCTATACCATCAGTCCCTTTGCTCGATCCGACGAGGAGTCACCACGATGCCACCCAAGCCTTCTCCACGCACGGATGACTCTGAAGACATGATGGTAGAAGAAGACGCACCCATAGTGGCCTCCCCTCATCGAGCTCTTGCGTGCAAGTCTCGATCTCTTGCATTACTATGTGGCATGCATCAACACCACGCGACAACAATTGGTCGCTCAACTCGGTTGTGCAGGACTGTGACAAGCCGCACGACAATGTCGTGCGCCAATTTTCGTCACTTGACCACCACTTGGAGGCCACGACACAAGCCATAGATAACATGCGGTGCGGTCTCCTCCGGAGGAAGACGACGTGTATCCCAACGCTTGTGTGGTCACCGACAAGAGCACATTGCGGCATGCTCACATCGCATGGACTGACAATACACCCGACGCGTCCTTAGTGACTCCTAGCGGTCCTGATGAGTAGGGATCACCTCGGGCACTCTACAACGGGGTGTTAAGATCTAGAGGTGATGGATTTTTGCGGGGTGGTACATGAGGCGTTTGTGGTAGACAACCGCATGGAGGGGGAAAACCAAACAAGCATCGATTTAAGATGTCCTTTCCATGGTTTGCTGACGATCAACCACACATCTGGAAGGACAAAATCCTCGACCGCTTCAGGTTGTTCAACGTTCACCCTTCGTTTTGGTTTTTTCGATAAAGAGAATATATTAATATCGCAAAGATACCAATCACATCCAGCCTCTGCAACAATGCAATACCCAAATGGCATTACGGATGCACACAGCCAAAAAAAAGCAAAAAAAATAAAAGTCCGCTACAGAGTTACAATCCTTGCAGCAGCACAACCACCACCAAGACGACACCTGATGTCCAAGTTCTCCAAAAACAACGTCTCCAAAAAGGAAACTGTGCATAAGCGTTGTCGCCGCCTGATCGTAGACCATGGGTTTTCACCCTGAAGATAGTCTTCGCTCTCAAAACAATGACTTCAACAAGGTCATTGTCAGACACAACCAATTAAGACCAGACCTTAGATTTTCACCCTGACAGGTAAGACTTTGAACTTCACGTGTGCTGTCGCCCCCACTTACATACCCCACTTACATACCGTTGCTATGAATCCCGAACTCCAAGCAAGTTTCTCATCGTCGTAAAGACTCAAATCACCATTACTAGTCCTCCGATCTCGGCTTCCATGACATTCTCCGCCTCTGACTTCATTTTGGGATTAAACATCCCATGATGGCAACAGATAGCAGAGCTTCATGCCGCTCCCTCCTTAACGGAAGACAATGGGCACGACCGAATCCCACCCGATCCAGTATCTTGAGGCATAACGCGCACTCGGAGTTCGCCGACGGAGCATTCCAGAACTCGACACTCCATCCAGATCAAGGAGGACAGTCAGAACCCTTCGTTTTGGTTGATTTCTAGTAATCTACATATGGATGGCAATGCATCGCTTTGACTTAAAACATACTGTATACATCATGAGTTTACTTCATGGACTGGATTAATATCGGCAGTCGGGGAGAAATTCGGTGCCGATATGGGGGGCCTGAACCAGATTGCTCTCCAGAACCCCAACTATGATGAACAATTTTGTGTGTCCCAGTTCATTCGAGGTTTAAAATTTGAAATACGCTTATTTCAATCTTTTTTTTTGAAATACGCAGTACATTTGAGTCTCAGGTGCGTCAGTGCGTGACATGATCGAGCGTGCCATCTTGCTTTCTCTGGTTCAACAAGAAGTGTTGGCAGAATCCACACTTTGAGCTTGGACAACAGGCACGCATATCAATCACAGTTCACATATAATCATATTTCAGCTGAGCTGACCAGCTGAACTCGAAAGAAAAAAAAATCACATCTCCCAACAGAAAAGGGCAAGTTGACAACACAAGGGGCTTGGCCCGGCGGTGCCACCGTGCCTGTCTGCCTCCATCCTCCGCCCGCCGTTTCGTTCCAAAGTCGAAACCCAGCAGGCGGCAGCCGTCGGCTTCCGACCAAACAAACCGGCGGCCATTGATGGCGTGCCAGCAGACGCCGTAAAACCACAGGCGGCCCACCGTCGCACCTGCCGGCGCCGCGCGTATATAAAAGAGAAAACCCAACACCCTTCTTTCGTCAACAGCGCCATCATTTCCCAGCGACCACTACAGTACACAAGCACACCACCAACTGAGAAGTACCACCGTCGATGGCTTCAATCCTGCTGCTGCTTTCGGAGCTGCTCGGCGGCGCGCGTAGCACCAGCAAGCTAGCGGCCAACTGCTACATAGGCGGCCACAGCCTGAGGGAGTTCCGGCCCGCCGCTGCTGCCACGGCAGCCGCCAATTTGGGCGCACGGGCGCCTGCGACGACGGGGGCGAAGCAGGGGGCGGAGGCCAAGGAGGAGGAGTCTTCGTTCGAGGACCTCGCCGCCATTTCCAGGATAGGGGTGGACGCGATGTGGCCCTGACCGGCCCCGCCGCGCCATCTGCAGACTCTAGAGGTCTGTTGCCTAGGTCGGACGGGGAGAGATCGTCGATGTGATTCCTCCTCGTTGCCGCATGTTCTTTGAACTGAATGAAGTCTGAAGATGTACATATTCGAAGTAACTGTTGAATGCTATTCTTCTGTTCCCTTTTGTTACCCCAGTGTTGTTCCCAAACTGAATTCGTTGAGGGATTCATCCGTCTGATGAACATGTGTCCATGTCTTCAACCTCTTTTTTTTTTTTTTAAAATGAGGCAAAAGCTTTGCCTTTAATATTGATATAGGAGAAGCAAATACGGTACGGCCGAGGCCAAAAAGAAAATATCAGTTCTATAACCTATTATGGAACAACCATGCATATAACCTGTTATCTCTCTCTCAGGTGAGGAAAAGCCACACATATGATAAGATACAAATATCTGAATTCACCACCTGATCACACAACCCGTTGCTTGCAACTTTTCCTCATAATCGAGAAGATAATGACAATGACCCATGCTGATTACTAGTAGTATACGGCTGAAGTCACTCGTACTCATAGTATCCCAGTTCTGAGGATTGTAATACATAAACCAAAACTTTTAGAACTACTTTTTCTTCTGAAAAAGGGGGCATAACCCGGACTCTGCATCAGAGCAATGCAGACAGCCTAATTTTATTGCAAAGTTATAAAAACTGTAGAACCTGGGATTGTATAGTAATAGTACTCCCTAGAAGACATCAGGGTTGCAATCTTCAGAGATGCGGTTCTCTTGCTTCGATCGGTCAAAGAAGTTACTATCACTGCTAGTTGGTATGATGACCCTACATACAGTTCTAATTTAACCAAACAAAAATAGTTTATGATGTATATTTATCTATAGCTAGGACAATCAAGGTCGACAACATGCTGTAAGTGACAACTACAGGACCACAGTATCAAAACCGAAAGATGTAACATTTGTGAGACGTTACCACAATTAAGTGTTAAGAGAGCCTCACATTTCACTACATGTGGTTATTTGAACATTAACTTACTACCGTACATGTCCAGGTTATTTTGCTGACATTGTTCAGGCAATCCTTCAAAAGAAAAAAGGGCTCAAAAAATATTTCCCATTAGTAATTCATTGTTCAACTAGCACATAGCAGCATATATATAGACTAATTCCCCACACGGTACTTCATATTACAAGTCCAACAATGGTTTCCCTGCAAAGCATGCATGAGTAGATGACATGCTACACCAGGAGTTTCTCCCTGGATTTGCACTCCCCGATTTGCGTTATCCAATTCCAGGTATAGTCTTCCACCCCTTGGAGAAGCCTGATGATGAAACATGGTAAAAACTAACATGATGATTTAGCTCATCTTGAGTAGTTATTTTCTCCACCCCTTGGAGAAATGTTCACTTGTCAACTCCCAAAGATCACGGGCGAGAAAATCCGTATATAAAACAGACTTATGAATTCACGGTCAACATCGAATAACAGCGAATACAACTCCCCAATAAACACAGACGAGGATTGCTGACCCCCGACGGACGCATGAATAACATTGAGGGCTGCTTAGCTTTTCATCGCCAACATCCAGTTTATGGTTAAACCAGCAAATAACAGCGAATGCAATTGCGAACATCGAAGGTCATACTACAACTCCATCAATGGTTGTCCTTTGACGCATAAGCAAGTTGATTGATGCCAATGGCAACGTAGCTAGGCTAGGAGCGTCCCATCCATCACGGTAACAGCTTCTCCCTGGATTTGCACTCTCTGCTTTGCGTCATCCAGTTCCAGGTATAGTGTTCCACCCCTTGAAGATGCCTGATGATATATGAACATATGAAGAAAAACCAACACAATGGATTAGTTGACCATATTGTAGCACTGTTTCCAAAATAAATATAGACCTTCAAATGTTAATTAACATGCTGATAACATAGCTAAGCACATACTTGAAATGCCGTCAATTTTTGCTTCCCCAGCTTTCTGCCCCAATAGGGTGCCAAAACACAATGTATACTGCCAGTAACAGGGTCCTGTCAAAATATAGTGATCAGGGGTTATGAGTTATGAAACAGGTAGCAGTATTACATGGAGAATGTCGATAGCCAACATATTTTTTAGATAAAGAGTATATATTAATATCAAGAAGATACCAATTACACCCAGCCTCTGCAACAACGTAATAACCGAAGGTATTACGGATGCACACAGCCGAAAGACAATAAAAAGAAGACATAAAAAAGAAAAGTCCCGCTACGGAGTTGCAGTCCTTATAGCAGCAGTACAACCACCACCAAAACAACACCTGATGCCCAATCTCTCCAAAAGCAACGCCTTCATGAAGGAAACAGTGTATAAGCACCGTCATTGCCCGATCGAAATCTTGGGTTTTCACCCTGGAGATAGTCCCCACTCTCAAAACAATGTCTTCAACAAGGTCATTGCCAGGTACAACCAATTAAGGCCAGACCTTGGATTTTCACCCTGAAAGGTAGAACTTTGAACTTCACCTGTGCTGTCGCCCCCACTTCCATTCCGCTGCATACGAGTCCTGAAGCTCCAAGCAAGTTCCTCATCGCCACCAAGAGTCAAATCACCGTTCCTAGTCCTCCGATCTCAGCTTTCATGACATTCTCCGCTTCTGACTTCATCCAAGATGGCAACAGATAGCAGTACCGCTTGCTCCTTAACGGAGAATCGTGGGCACGATCGAATCCCACCCGATCCAGTAATCTCTAGGCATAAACACTCATAGTAGATCACCGGCGGAGCTTTCCGAAACCCGACACTCCGGCCAGATCAAGGAGGACATGCGACAGGCAGATCTTCATCTTGACACAAGAGGAACCCTAAGACCACCGCCTTTTATTGGGCAAATCGGCAGGCCCCCACGCCGCCGCACGCCGGCCGACCCCCTCCGGCGGAAGAGGAGGCACGACAACGAAGACCCACGCGCGCGCGCCGTCCCGCTGGTAACAGCAAGGCTGAACATGAGCACCGTGCCGCCTCCCCACGCACCTCCGGGCGACCGACGGCCGCACCGATGATGGGTCTAGGCGGAAGCCTAGTACCTACAGCCGCTGCCCCACCTCACGCGCAGGACGTCCATGGGATAGACGCTGTGCCCGAGAGAGAGCCGCCGCCGCCGCAGACCGGGGTCGCCGCCTCGATCCCGCTCGCAGAAGATCAACGGCGCCGTCCCCGAACACCACCAGTGCTCCGCCGCAACGATGCCCGCCAGCACCATAGGTGTTGGGCCCGCCGCCACCGCGGCCCTCGCCGGCGGCAGCGGCGGCAAGGGAGGACTCCGAGCGAAGTTCTTTGGGCGACGAGGGTCTCGCCCCGGTGCCGCCTCGGGGGACGGCACGGGAGCGGAGGGGAGGGGAGGGGAGGGGACGGGCGGCGGAGGAGAGAGGCCGGCGGCCGGACTGGTGGCGGCTAGGGTTGGGTGGCGGCTAGGGTTGCCCGATATTCTGAACTAGCTACGGAGGAGAAAGGCAATTGGCGCAACTTAGAGAGATCCAGCTATAGCCAGAAGATTTTATTTTTTAATCCGAAATAAGATAAACCTCTGATCCAATAATGAATGCGCTGATAAGGAATAGCGCTAGCTCCTCCTCATGCCCGTCCACCACCTAAAGGGGTGTCGACGTTCTTCCGCCTCGATCTGCTCCGGCGTCGGCTTCGTGTCCTGGTCCAGGCCCTTGTCCATCCTGTCCGTGAAGTAGGCCCCGTACCAGTCGGGCCTGCGAGCGATGCACTTGCGGAGCGCCGCCGTGGCCTTGATGCACTTGATGCACGCCTCGGCGTCGACGCCGGCGCCGTCGGGGGAGACGTGGCTTTACGGAACTCCTTGCGGCAGCCGCCTTCGGCCACGTGCTGCAAGAAGAAGAACTCCTTGCTGGTTTTCTCGTCGGTGGCGATCAACCACAGGGCAAAGATAACCCACCACATGATGGCCGCCGCCGCCGGCGATTACTAGCTAGCTAGGGCTAACCAACATATGCTTAAAGATTAATATGAACAAGGATTCTTTTACAAGAAAACTGTCAGAGTTGCAAGGTAAAGATTACAACTACCTAGTTAACTCTACTAACAAATGAACATGCACAGATGTTTGGGCAGGGGTAGAGACTCATTTTGGTTGTCAAAGAAGCTCGGCTCCTGATAATCTAGTCACATGAACAAGGTAGATTGGTTCTAGCAAAACAAAATAACTCGCGATGATATTCATTTATGTCTAGAATGAGCAAAGATTTAGAACATGCTGGAAGTAGACAGCTCTACAAGACTACGGTATCCACAGTTCTAGACTTGAAGATGTAAAGTATGTCAGACATGATCACGAGTAGGTGGGGACTTGGGAGAGGGAATCCCACACTAATTTTCTTATATAGCCACACGTTTGGTACAAAAAAATGCTCAATGACATGGTGAGTTAAACAAGCTTCGCAATAACATCACCTCATCTATCCCAAATTTTGGGCAGAAGAAACGTGTGAAGAAGTCATAACCAGATCCAGCAGGTGTAGGTCCTGTAACAATAAGACCCCTGCAGTCCAACTTCTTAATTTTGTCGATGCTAGGAACGATATCGACAACCTCTTTTGCCGAAGAAAGTTCCACCTGAAAGCCATGTAAGATTGTTAATTTACAGTTAATGCCTCTGAAGTGAAAGTGTCCAGCAACACGGTACAATGAAGTCAACGTCTGCCGTCGATCTGTGAACACTGACAACAGATGCGCCGTTTAGGGTCTCGGGGATCAAAGGCATATCGTCGGCGGTGTTGTAATCCACAAAACTATCCATGGGGAAATCCAGCTCAATAAACAGCTTCCCCTGCTCCTCTTCTGAGACACCGGTGCTCCCTGGTGCAGTGCGAGTAACTTTCTTGGCAGTTAGGATCCCGGACCTGGTCATGAACTCTACCATGCCATGCTCGGCAAGAACACTCGTGAAGAGGAAGTGCGCGGAGGCCAACGTCGCGTGCCCGCAGAGGTCCACCTGAAAACGACGACGCATGCGCAGCGCAGAATTAATACTGAACTGCATGCTCCAAATGTTCTGAAGTTCAGAACCTCAGAACTAGTCAAAGGGAAGGCTCCGAGATTTGTGGAGGAGATGGAAGGGGAGCTAGGATACCTCAGTGACGGGAGTGAACCATCGGAGGTGGAACCGCGGGGCGGCGCCGGCAGCGCGGGAGGAGGAGTCGCGGACGAGGAAGGCAGTCTCCGAGAGGTTGAACTCGGCGGCGACAGACTGCATCCACCGCTCGTCCGCGGCGCCGTCCCTCTTCGAGGAGGCATACCGCGGCGGGGTTGCCCTTGAATGGCTCGGCCGCGAAGGCATCCACCTGCGACGAGACCACTACGGAGTCAACGTCACGTCCCGGCGACGAGTGCGACGAGTGGAGTGCGGAGAGGAAAGGGGTGGAGTTGCTGAGTACTGACCACGGCGTATCGGATAGCTTTCTTGCCCATTTCGCGAGCAGGCGGCGGCGGCGGCTGATGCTGCTGCAGATTTGCCACCGGCGGAGCTAGAAATAGGATTGATCCGATGGGTGGGACAACTTGGCTCACAAATTTTTAGTCGCGTCACTATACTGTTAGATAATTAATTTGACAACTATTTCAGAGTGGAGATTTCATGATTCCGAGCACCAGTGATCCTGATGCTGTAAACAATTCAAAAAAAAAATTCCGGACGTAGCTAATGATTTATTCTATAAATGTGTAAAAAAATTAACTTCAAATACATTATATTCTAAGCTACATAAAAATGAAAAAAAGTGTGGGTATGATTATGCATATTTTAAAATCTCTAAATTTTATTAGATTTGTTATTTTTATATAGCTCAGAATATGATGTATTTGATGATGACTTTTTGCATGTTAATAGAATATACCATTGGCTACATCTGGGGTTTTTTAAAATTCTTTGAAATTCGTAAATATATCTTTTGATCTTTTTAAACATTTTTTCGATTTTCTTTTGAATTGTTTACAGCATCAGGATCACTGGTGCTCGGGAGCCAATGACACTTTTTGATAATTTTATGACCAAGTCTAAAATATTAAACATGACGACAGCAGCAGCTACCATGTTAAACTCGAGCATACCATATATTAATGAACAGTAAGGATGCACACATAACAGTAGTCATAGCAAAACAGCAGATCGAAACACCATACTAATCAGGTGTAGAGGAAGTAGCTATCAGTGCAGTAGTAACATTGTTGAGTTGGCGAAGATTGGTCGCAGTAGACGACGTTGCCCGATTTGTACAGCATGACCCGTGATGAAGACCGCGATCAGTTGCGCGATGCGTTTCACAAAAACATAATTCCCCATCTTCCATACAAAATCACAAAGGTTATCGGTTTCGAAAACCCGTTCTTCTGCTCGACAGTGCACGCCGATGCTTGGGATGGAGTAGATTACAATGTGGCGCAAGACGTGGGAGAGGCAAAACCTAGATCGGTTTGGTGTGTACTATGGCCTATACCATGTATGGCTTTATATATAGCAGCTTAGAAGGTTTAGCCGTGATGTGTTCGTCAATGACTCAGTTTTTCCGAACAAAAATAAAACGCATCGAGACTCAATTCCCGAAACGCGTCACGTCGTGACGAGCGATGAGGAGAAGGACTACGTGTGAACCGTTCTTATTCTCACTCACTTAAAAGTGATGTAACAACCTCTATTGTGAGGTGGTGTAACTCTCTTATGATTTTTTATGTGGGACTAAACTTATTATACATGGGCTTTGAGATTATGTAGAAATTTTATTTAGGTTGCCCATATATGGGGGAGTATATGGATCTCATCTTTTTTCCTTTCAATTCTGGAATTGTCCCACAAGATTAGGTGTGTTTTGCCCAATTCAGTTTTCTGTTTTTCTTGGACCAGCTTTCTATTGGAGCATCTCCAGTCGTGGCGTCAATAGAGCGTCCGGATGAGCGCCCGGACGAGCTCTATTGGCACCGGCCGGACGAAATTGTGTCTATTGGCGCCGTCGCTCCCTAGTCGCGGCGCTAGTAGGAAGAATCATAAATTTTTAAGTTCGATATATTTCATCCAAACTTTAGGAAATTTTACAAATTTGAATGAAATTCGAAAACAACTTAAATCAAACCTAATCTAGCGATAGCGACGGTAGAGGTTGAGGATGGTGAAGTCCAACGGCTCGTCCTTGACCGCCATGTCGCTGCCGGCCTCGTCCTTGACGACGACGCCGTTGGGCCCTGCCTCGCCCGTGAGGTCGAGGAAAGTCGCCCCGGTGATCTCGACGTGGTCCCGGAGAGACCACGCGTAGGCATCCGCCTCGGCCAGCGGCAGGGCGTCGTTAATCGACTCCTGCAGCACGGTGGCGAGCCCGGGGATGCCTTCGGGATCGGTGGCGGGGTCGGAGAGCATCTCCGACACCGCGATGAGATGCTCGTACTCCGTCTTCACCTTCTTCGCCGGCGGTGGCGGAGGAGGAGGCCGGCGGTTGCTACTACTGGGCGGGTGTGTCGCGGATGAAGAGGCTGCCTCCGCTGCACCCGCTGCGTCTCGTCGGATTGCGCGCGTCCTCCTCGTGCTTCTCCTCGTGCTTGGGGGTGAATGGCGCCGAGCGGGATGACGAGTAGCCCGAGCCGGACGATGATGACGCCGTTCTCCTCGACGCCCAGCGGTCCGTAGGGGGGGCTGGCATCCCGCCGCGTGGGAGGGTCTCGAGGGGTGTCTGCCAGAGGCGATGTGGTCCATGACCCACTCTAGGGTGCGCCCGGGCACCCCCCACCACTTGTACCGGCCTTCGGAGTTCTTCTCGTTAGACCGCCTAGGCGGCGGTCCCTCGCCGGTCCAGGTGTTCATCTCCTCATCGTGGAGATGCCGCAGCTCGGCCTCGTAGTGGTCGAAGTTGGTCGGGATCGGCCGCTACTGGGGATCGTTGCGCTGCTCGGTGGTGAGCGCGCCCCAGTAATGGCGGTGGGCAGCGTCCCGCAAGTCACAGCTTGTCCGCGTGGGCGCGTCGGGGACCGGGGTCCCGTTGATGCTGAGCGGCCATCCTCCGGGCGCTCGCATGTCGTGTGGCGCGAGGTAGTGGTGGTCGCAGAGCGCCGCCGCTTCCTCCTTGCGCAGTGTACGGGGGCGCCAGCCATTGGCGGCAGCTTCGCTGTTGCGCTTGTCCAACGACATCGTGGCTAGGCTTTGGCGCAACGGGAGTGAGGGCGTCGTGGACGGAGATGCTGAGGTGGAGGGGGGAACGGGAAGGGGGGTTGCAGAGGCGAAACGATGGCTCATTGCGGACTGGCGTCATCAATTGTGTTGACCTGTTGGGGCGTCCTGTGTTGCTGATAGGGTTGGCCCGCCCGTCTTGGCGTCGCTCGAAGTTTCGTCCGGCGCGCCCAATCGGCTCCCGCCGCGGAAGGCATGGCCTGGATGTGCCGTACGAGCTATTGGGTCTGGCCGGACGAAACCGATACTGGCGCCGCGACTATGCACTAAATTTCGTCCGGTGCGCCTAATAGAGCTATTGGCGGCCCTATTGGCGCCGCGAGTGTAGATGCTCTTAACGCTAGCAAACGCTGTCGTCCGGGATTTTTAATATCTGTCTTCCTCTTTTTAATAAGTCAATTTCTCCTAAAGTAATGTATGTTGGTGCCCCGTCCGTGCCGCCCGTACGGGCAATCACCGCACAACATAGATCTTAGGGGACCGGCCCCTCTTTAACTGACAACGTAAATTGGTTTCTGAACGTCATTCATGTGTTTCGTTTGTCCGTAAGTTTTCCTCTTCTGCAATTTCGTCTGTCACAGCCTTAACGAGAAAGCTAATGGATTGTTCATGAAAAAGAAGTCACAGGTCATTCTAAGCTACTCCATTCGCACTTGATTTTTTTTCATTGAAGAAATTGAGTGTCTGTTTACAAATTCGCACTTGCTCATCAGGTGTTTTTTTTCCCATAAAACTGACAGCTTTAGAGTTAAACCAGCACATATGCAACAACTTGGTATATTTTATTTCAGTGTAGTTAACATTAAGAGTCCATGACCGATTGTGCCTCGAGTGGATGGCAATATGCTAGCTACGCGAAGAGTGTCCCAGCCATGACAACAACAGCTTCTCCCTGAAGTCGCACTCTCCCTCTCGCAGCATCCACTTCCAGGTATAGTGTTCCACTCCTTGGAGATACCTGATAACGGATATAACAATATAAACGAAAACAAGCATTCAACGTAATTTGGTTGATTGAGCACTCGTCGCATACTAATGCATATTTTTAGCAAAAATAAGTCACCAAATGATTGTTCACTTGTTTAAAATATATTGAACAGCATACCTGAAACGCAATTAGTTTTTGTTTCCCCAGCTTTCCAGCCCAGTAGGGCGCCAAAACACAATGTGCACTGCCACAAACAGGATCCTGCAAAAATAGCAACAAGACACTGTTTACATATTTTTATGTGAGAAAGAGGGAATTAAACGAGTCACTATTTACATATTTTTCAACTTAGCAGATAGATTACGCCATCACCTCATCTATCCCAAACTTCGGGCAGAAGAAACGCGTGAAGAAGTCATAACCAGATCCAGCAGGTGCCGGCCCTGTAATAATCACACCTCTGCCGGCACATTTTCTAATTTCTTCGATGTTAGGAAGGACATCGGCAACTTCTTTTCCTGATGAAAGTTCCACCTGAAAGCCATGGAAGACGCTTATGCCGAGTCACACTGGTAAGTGGCAACTGAACACGTTAAAGTTCAGTTATATATTCTCTTATTGTTCCCTTTTTGTCATTCAACTTTTATTTACAAGCTAACGCAACTCCATTTATATCACGCCGACAAATAGCCTGATGGTTACATTGAACAATTTTGGTAAGGCAATTGTGGCTCGAATGAGTAGCATATGTTGGAAATAGGCTTATTTCCCAGGTCGACTCAGAGAGTTGACGACTGCCCACTCGGGGAATGTATCGAGTCGAGTCGTCCAAGTCCGAGGTTGTTCTAACTTGGCAGCAGTAGAACTCGGGAGTCACCAAGTCGGCACTCCCGAGTAGTGTGTCAGGGAGCCGTCTTGTCAGCTCGCCGTGTACAACTAGTACAGAGTAGGTAGGTATGACGAGTTAAGTCGTCATCTATAGTGTAGTCGAATCTGTGGCATAGTGTAGGCGAATCTGTGGTGTGATCCACAGTGTACTTGGGTCATGAAATCACCAACAGTAGCGGGTTTTCTGTAACATCATATCACGTGTCACGTCAAGTCGGATGTGACAAGTTAGTTGACTTTGTAACCCTAACTGGTTCCGGTCTCTATTTAAAGGGAAGAATAAAGAAGAGAAAAATAAGGCAAACAGATTCATTCCACACAACCTCCCTTACTTCTCTCCCATGCTCTCTCTTAGACCCTAAACGGGACAACAATTGGTATCAGAGCTTGAGAGCTCGACAGTGCTCATCCCCACGGCGGAGCAGAAGGACGACAAAAGCTCGGTGGTGCTCCAGCGAGTTATCCGCAAGTCGGCTAGTTCGTGGACGGTGCTCACCAGGGTCGAACTATGCGGACTGGGCTTCCTCATGCAGGTCATGTTGGAGGCACACTAGGTCTGGGTCGCCGTTAATGACGGGACGCCGGAGCGCGAGTCGGACCGAGCAACGATGGAGTACCTGCTGCGGTCTGTCCCGCCAGAGATGATCTCCACGCTTGCTGTCAAGGTGACGACGAAGGAGGCGTGGGGCTCGGTGAAGACGATGCGGCTCGGGGTGACCCGGGTGCGTGACGCGAAAGTAACGTCGCTGAAGAAGCAGCTCGAGTGCATCAAGTTCGTGGACGAAGAGGACATCGACGACTTTGGCATGCGCATGTCGTCCCTCGTGTCGCAACTCGGCATGCTCGGAGTCAAGATCGGCGAGCCAGAGTTCATTCGTAAGTTTCTCTTTGTTGAGCTAGTACATAGTAGATAGGTAGGACGAGCCAATTCGTCATCTATTGTTGTCGAGGTATCTCTAAAGGGGGTGCAATACTACGATGGTGAGAGAAGAGGGTGGAGTAGGATGTGGATAGTTCCGGTGACGGGATTGGCACATATTTACCCAGCTTCGGATCTCATAACGGCAGCGAGATCCTACGTGCTGCTATAATTCACTATAAGGCAAAACAGTGCCGGTAACAATGAGGTTGAAATCGTGCCCTAAGGCGTCCCATAGTCCAGCTTATATAGGTATCCAGGACTAGGGCTTACAGGAGATCCTAACCGACTAAAGGACGAAACCGTCTTCCTTCCGGCTTGGGCCGTGTCTTCCTTGCCAAGGCAACGTCTTCCAGGCCACCTTCTGGAGTCCTCCTTAAGCCGGATGGGCCTCCTGTGTTTCAGCCTTCAAGGCCCCTCAATAAGCCGACTGGCTTTATCACCACATGGGCCACCCTGCCAGTCTGGTTTTATCCCTAATGATGAGGATCCCTACTCGGCATATCCCCAACATTAGCGCCGGCGGCCGGCTTCTGGGACAAGCGATGACGTAGACTTGATTGCATCCGCCATTTTAGGTCATCCGCCAAAACTTGAAGCCTTCCCAAAATTCTAGCTCATATGTCGAATTGTCGCGTTAAGCCGGCTCTCTGGATGAAATCCAAAGATCCGATTTCAATGTATCACTGACATGACGTCTGCGTCAGGAGGTTGAGTCTTGTCAGTTTGACCCTGAAGACCAAACGGGAGAAAACATCATGATTGCATTTTTCCCTTACGTCGGAACCGAGGCGTCGCAGTGTGGATATGCCACCGTTGCGAATCCACCACACGCGGTTGCATGATGCGTGGCGGAAATCCCGGGCGTCCCAGCGTACGTGACAAGGATCGTGGGGCTCCCCTTATAAGGGATTCCCCATTTTCACTTTCTCCTTCCTCCGGTCACATTCATTCTTACCCGTTCTCCTCCAAAGCTCCACGAGCCCAACGCCTTTTCGCCCAAGATCGGCAACTGAGCTCCCATGGCTTCGCTGTCGCACGCCACAGCGCCCACCGCCGCTGACCCCACCGCCAAACCGGCGACCGAGCCCTCTCTTGCTCTCGTGACCGCGGGCGAGAGATCTAAGGCAAGCGCTACCGCGGCCTCCTCATCGGCCGCGCCGCCAGATCCGAGCCTAAGCATTGCCGTTCCTATGGCAACACCAGAAGCCGCGACCTCCGATGACGAGTCTGTGGCCTCCGACGAGGAAGATGACGCCGGCGAGGAGGTGTCCGGTGCACCCTCTCGTGGATGGCAACCCTCCTACATTGGAGCGGCTGAACTGAAAGTCATGGCGGCGGAAGGGATTATCCCGCCATCCGGCAAAGGTGCGTGGAGGAGCGCATTCGGCGACTCGGTCCCTACTCTGATAAGGGATGAACGGGTATTGCTCACTTCCCACACCCTCTGCGGATTAGCTTTTCCGCTTTCCGCCTTCTTCTTAGAACTACTGAGCTACTACGGCCTGCAACCCCATAATATCACACCCAATAGCCTGTTGTACATTGCCGGCTTTGTTGGGATGTTTGAAGGTTACCTAGGCATAAAACCTAGGTTAGATTTCTTCACCTACTACTTCAATGTCAAAAGGCAAATGGTGAAGGGCAAATTATTCTCCTGCGGCACAGTTAGCTTCAACATGCGTCGGGATTATGTCAAGTGGTACCCCTAGGTCTCCATTGTGGAGTCTGTCAAAGGGTGGACCACCTCTTTCTGTTACTGTAAGGATGTTCCGGCTCCAGGTCAGTCTACCGGAATGCCGCCTTTCGTTGACATTGACGGCGTCCCCAATGATGCTTGGAATGAGAAACCGGTGAAAGTTCTACCCAGTGACCTCAGCCTTATCAAAAGGCGGATCACCAAGCTAACTTTCGGCTCTCCCAAGCTCACCGATGAAGACACCATTCTTTGCTGGATCATAAGGCGGATCCAGCCACTCCAGCATCGAGACCAGCTCTTGTGCGAGTATACCGGCGAGGTTACTGATCCTCGTCGAACTTGCCAACAAGATTTTGAGGATCATCACCTGACGCATCGGATGAACCAGCTGGTGAAAAACAGGTCGCAGTACACAGAATATTTTTCGATGTACACGTTGAAGAACCCGACTCCCTAGGTAACCATGTTCACGATATGTCAAGCTTTTATTTTGATTTATCACAACATGCTTAAATCTCATTTTCACATATTTGTCCTTTCAATCAGTTGTCAACTCTTGGGGAGGCCGATCTTGCTCCTGCTCCGGTGAAGTAAAAGACTGTCCCCTCTCCTCGGCTGCTGCTGAAAGTCGTGAGAGGAAGAAAATCAACTGGCCAATCCCGGCCGGTGTCACAATCACCAACATCGGGGATGATGCCCTCGAGGGACTTAACATCCTGAAGAAGAAGTACGTGAAATTTCCTTGTCCACTTATCAGCTTTGTTTGCCGAGAATATTGCTTGTGTTGATCGTTTGTATTTTGTGCAGACTAAAACCCGCTGCTCCTTTGAAGAAGAAGAAGAAGAAGAAGAAGAAGAAGAAGAAGGTGATCCTTGCCCGCAGGAAGGGAATTTCTGCTTCCCCCACCATCGCACCTCCAACTCCTCCGGCTTCCAAGCAGGATTCTGTCGAAGAGGAGGCTTTTGCTGGATCGCCGAATCTGGCGTCCGCCACTCAGGCTCGATCATCTACGGCTCCGGCTTCCTAGTGGGCCGTCACCTTTGGGAAAACATCTTTGACCACAGAAGGAGAAATGGCTGAAGCTACGGCTAATGATGCCCCCGCCTTTTGCCCCGTTAAAGAGGATCCTTTTGACGCTCTAGGGCAGCCTATCCACAGGACCGGCGGATGAACCCTAGGTACGGGCGGCGCGGCCCCCGGCAGAGATCATGGAGATCGACCTCCCTGGGGGTGGCGCGGTGCGGAAGCGGCGGCGGCGGCTAGGGTTGGATCGATTAGGCTGATACCATGTAGAAGAGATAGAGAGGGTTTGGTGGAATCGTTGTTATATTGCTTGAGCCTCATGGGCATATATATAGGAGTACAATAATCTGCTTGGAGTACAAGCCAAGGTAGAACAAATCCTATGCTACCCTATATTTCCTAACTAATCACGATACTCAACAAAAAGCGGGCAACGACGAGGATGAATTGTTATTTATTAGACGTTCGGTTGATGCCCACCTAGCCAAACGAACGGAAGCAACTTGGATAGTAGTAGTACCATCGCTGATTAGTTTGTGCCTTGTGGGGTTAGGCTTAAGCCAGCAACAGCGCACCTAGGTACCATATCAAAAGGCCGAATGAAGGAGGCTTTGAAAAGCCAATTCGTGCCTTTGCCGAGCAAGCTTTCTCGTCAACAGCCAAGGCCAACTCAAGGCGGCGAGCCAACCGAAGGCCGTGTTTATACCATGGTGGAAATCATCGATACCCTCGATGAAAACCATCAATCTTTCAATGAGCAGTTCGAGAAAGGCGTCACTCACCTTAGGCGGTAGATGGAGGTAAACATCATAACCACCCCGTTGCCCCCCGAGCATAATGCTTAGATGGTGGAAATCATCGATACCCTCGATGGTGGAAATCATCGATGGTGGAAATCATCGATACCCTCGATGAAAACCATCAATCTTTCAATTATGCCGGATTCTACAATCCGGCATAATGCTTAGAAAAAGTTTTTGTTCGTCCTAGCCCCCCGAGCACTGAGAGGAGCTATGCTTTTTAGCCGGCTTGTGCTCGAGAGGATAGAATTAAATTTATTCTGCCTAGACCCCAAGCATGCTCAGTACTCGAGAAGGACTTAGGATTTTCGAATGGTAGCCCACAAAGATCAAGCCGTCATTACAGATGGCGGGTTGATTCTTGAGTTAAAATCCTGAATTTGCCATTTTAAACTTATCCTTTAGGTTTTAAAAATGCAGCGGTCACAGAATATGACCACCGAGACAATGGCGGCCCTTAGCGTGAAGAAGAAAGAAATACTCCACCTCTACGCATAGTTACACGGAAGGGATGCCGTCATTGCAGCTCTGTAAACTGACCGCCAATCAAACCAAGGTAATTTTAACTTGATGATTTTGTGGCGACATTTTTGCTGGCATGCCTACTAAGTTCTTGAATTTTTTTGAAGCCATCATTGACAAGGCGAAGGAGGTGCTTGGCGATATTGGCAGCGTGACCATGCTCCATGAGGAAAACGCGGATGTCTACAAAGAGAGCCAGCGAGTTTCAAAGGAGCTTGAGCAAGTTAAGCGGGAACTTGCCAAAGCCAAAGAAGACCTCCTGTCCCTTGCCGACAGAAATGCCAAAACCGTCCAGGATCTGAATGACCAACTGAGCTGGTGACAGGATGAATCCACTGCTGTAGATGACAAGCTGCTGAGTAAGCTTTCTCAGGCTTGTATGCCATCCCACCAATTGTTTATATCTTTGTCGAGAAAATGCCTTTTCCTGACTTTACAGTTTGTTCGCAGATCCCGCCGGCTTTGGATAGGGCCTAGGCGATGACACCCAACTTGACCGGATTCTGGAGCTTGGCGAGTTGGTGCCTAGGTTGCTGACGTCAGGGGAGGCTTTTGCAAAAAAGTATTCCCCTGTGGATACGCCACCTACTCAACTCTGGCCGCTTTGCCCGACATTCTTGACCAAGCCACAGAGGGGTTTGACGAGCGGCTGCATTCCAGTGCCAGAGGTGGAGCCAAGACAACCCTTGGCTTGATGACGGCCCACTACCCTAACGCGGAGCCATGGTGGGTGGCGTCCGGCTTTCCGGAGGTCAAGTCAGATTGCACCCTCCTAGAGCCGAAGGATGAAAAGGCAATCATGAGCTCCGTTGATGGCTATGCTTGCAAGGTGGCAACATGGTTTCTCTTTCCATCATCTTCAAGGACGTCCCTACTCCGCCAACTCCCGAATGAGCTTCTGATGATGAGCCGGAGCAAGAAGAGACGGATCCTGCTCATGGCGCCTGAGCCCTATCCTGAAAGACAATTACTTATGCGTTAAGCTGCCCAAACATTTTATTTAGCATGTCTGTATATTTTTAACGTTAAGTTATTGTGGTGCTTTTGAAGAAAACACTATGTATTTTGCACGAGAATCTGCCTGCTTTTGTTATCTGGCTTTTATGCTTTGGCTTGTTCGAGAGCTAGCAAACTGCGAGCACGGAAAAATCATGCTGGGTAACACGGTGAAACACCAATATATTGAAAACCCGGAGCAAGAGCCGGCTTTTGGTGCCAAAACTCCTACTAAGGAGACCCAGCGTAAAGGCGATCAGAGAAAAACATTTTAAGGCAATTAAAATAAAGGATTTTATATCGCCAAAAGGCGGAAATATTGTTGTCATCGTAAAAAGGCGGGAACATTGTAACCAACCAACAAGACGAGCTATTTTGGATTAACATTGATGAACAAGATCATTGGGAAATAAAAAATATAAATACGCGGATAAAAAAGTATGAGCGAACCAGACTTTATTTCATGATCATAGTGTGATGTTTACAATAGAATTTCCTAAGTATAAAAGGGACGTAGCTGTGCGATATTTCAAGGACGCTTGGTCTCATCTAGGTCGTCGTCTACGTGCATTTTCCTCTTGCGGCCTTTTTTGGTGGGGTCTTTCCTCAAGACCATTAGGTCTAGGAGGTAGTATGATCCGTTGTTCAGAATTGCTGATGACAAACGGTCCTTCCCAAGGTGGGGCTAGCTTGTGTTGTTTGCTTTGAACAAGCCAGAGCACTAAATCGCCTGCTCAAAAAGACCGATGCTTCACCATGCGGCTATGGTAGCGACACAAGTCCTGCTGGTACTTGGTAGAATGGAACAATGTAAGCTCTCTTTCTTCTTCGAGGATATCTAAACTGTCTTGATGAGCTTTTTCTGCGTCTACTTCGACGTAGGCTGCAACACGGGGCGAATCGTGAATCATATCTATAGGGAGCATGGCCTCTGCGCCATAGACCAGAAAGAAAGGTGTGAGCCCGGTGGACCTGTTCTCTGTGGTGCGTATGCTCCACAAGACAGCCGGCAACTCATCGATCCAAGCGTCGACAGCATGGTGCAAGGGGACTTCCAGACAAGGTTTGATGCCTTGCAAGATGATGCCGCTGGTGCGCTCGACTTGTCCGTTGGACTGTGGATGGGCTACAGATGCAACGTCAAGCCGGATTCCTACTCTGCCACAATACTTGGCCAGCTCACCGACGGCGAAGTTAGTGTCGTTGTCGGTGATAATGCTGTGAGGGATGCCAAAACATGTTGTGATCTTGATGATGAACTTGGTGGTTGTCTTGCCGTCAAGCTTCTTTATGGGTTTTGCCTCGACCCATTTTGTAAATTTGTCTACTGCCACCACCAGGAGATGCGTCAGGCTGCCCCTAGTCGTGCGGAAAGGCCCAACCATGTCTAGCCCCCAGACCGCGAACGGCCAAGTGATGGGGATGGTTCTAAGACCTTGCGTCGGCACATGGCTTTTCTTTGCGTAGCGCTGGAAGCCTTCGCAGATTTTTACAATTCGGGCTGCGTCTTGCTTGGCTGAAAGCCAGAAGAACCCAAGCCGGAATGCTTTGGCTACAAATGCCATTGGCGCCACGTGATGGCCGCACTCTCCAGAGTGAATCTCTTCGAGAATTTGGCGGCCTTCTTCTGGTGAGATACACCGTTGAAAGATGTCGGCTGTACTTCGTTTGTAGAGCTGATCGTTGATAAAAAAGTATGCTTTTGACAGGCGCTCAATTTGCAGGCTAAGTACCTCGTCCTCTTTTGGAAGCTCCTTCCCGAGCAGGAAATTCAGATACGGGGTCGTCCAGTCTAGGGTCACCAGGAAGACGGCGGCAGATTCTGCCGCCAAAGGGAAGCCTTCGTCGCCGCCTTGAATTGATGGATGATGAAGATGCCGTAAGAAGATATCGCACACAGCAGTACTACCGCTGGAGCAGCAGTACTACCGACGACGATATCCGGGCGGTACCCAGTGTACTGCTGTACCCAGCGGCTGCGGTACCTCAGAGAGGTACCGTTACTGCCAGGCGAGCGGTACTACTACTAGGCCCAGTTCTTTTGGCGGCTTCTCCGGGAAGCTGCCCTACCCCCAGCTTCCTGGGAAAGCCGCACCAAAAATTTAGGTAGGCTTCCTAACTAGTTTAGACTAAACCATTTCGGAAGCCTACCTAAATTTTAAGTGCGGCTTCTCCAGGAAGCTGGGGGTAGGGCAGCTTCTCGGAGAAGCCGCCAAAAGAACTGGGCCCTAAGCGGTTGGTACTACTGCTGGACCCCTTTGAATAAATCCTAGGGTCACAACGGTAGAACGTGGCTACTACCGCCAGGGTACCGGAGGGGATATCAGTGCACAAAAAGAGTCTAGCGGTACCTCTGGCGGTACCACCAGCGGTACTACCGCTGCCTGAAGACAGAGGTACCTCCGCGGTACTACTGCCAGGGGTAGTAGCTGATGAGCATCAGTAGTGCCACTCCAAGAGGAGCGGTAGTACCGCTGCCATAGCGGTACTACCGCCAGACAGAGAAAAACTGCTGAAACCAGAAACTGAATAACTTTTCCAAGGAAACTCCGATCGAGGTGAATCAAATTTTCTTGGAAATATTGCAAACAAGCAAGGGAGATTGTGCAAAGAGTTGGAATGGTGAAACATTCCATACGGATGAGCCGGCAAAATCTTCAGCACCGAAAACGCAAAAGAAGACGCATACGAAATCTGTTTTCGGTGAACTTGGCCTTGTCATGACAAGCATGATAAGCACCAAGACCACACCACGATAAGAGCCAAATAAGAACCAATAAAGATGATGCCAGGGATGCAAAGGTTTGAGCTCTCTACGACGATACGATCAAGATACTCGCTCGAGAGCCCCTCTTGATAGTACGGCTATCTATCCTATAATCCGGTCTCTCAACTAACATCATGAGACCGGTAAAATACAAAATCTATAAATATCATACCTTTGCCTTGCGCATAATCCACTTGAGGTCGATGATGATGATCTTGACCTACACAAGTTGGACCACCTTTCTTGATTGCGCTCCGCTTGGTGAAGACTCGCATATTTCTCCCCCATACACAAATATGGGAGAGGCACTCTTCAACATATCTTCACTTAGCCTTTATCTTGATGACGATCACCATGACGCCATCCTCCACGAGCTACATAGGATCTTCCTCTTGATTCATGCTCATGGGGAAATACCTAACCCCACATAGATATATCGAGCACATAGATCATGGGTTAGTTCACAAGGCTATATTTGACAATTGCTTACCATACAATGAGATCAGACGATCCCTCATGGTACATCACTAGCCTTGTGTGTTGATCAACTTGCACTTAGCCTTGATCAACATACAATATCCTTCCCTTAGCCTTGACTCCAACATATGGAGATCAAGCAATGCATATGGACCAAACCTACAGATATAGCTCAATACACACATTAATCCATAGAGATTGTTATTAGTTATCAAAACCACACATGGGGGAAACCATGCTCTTTCAATGTCTTTATCTGATCTGACTCCTTCATTTTGATCTGGTGGTAACCAGAATAAGCGTCCAGAAAACACAGCAGTTCTGAGTCGGTAGTTGAATCAATGACCTGATCGATACGCGGCAAGGCAAACAGATCTTTAGGATAGGCTTTGTTTAAGCCAGTGAAATCAATGCACATTCGTAGCTTAGAAGTTTTTTTCTTTGGGACGAGTACAAAGTTTGCTAGCCATTCTATATGAACGACTTATTTTATGAATTTGGCGGCTGAAAGCCGCAAAATCTCTTTTTCCAACCGCTTTGCGCTTCTCTGTTCCGAGGCGGCGGAGACCTTGCTTGACCGGCTTTGCATCTTTTTTTACTTTGAGCGAGTGTTCGGCGAGCTCCCTCGGGACACCCAGCATGTCAGAAGGCGACCATGGGAAGATATCCCGGTTCTCCCGGAGGAACTCGACGAGCGCGCTTTCCTATTTGTCGTCAAGACATGCGCCGATGTTGATTTCTTTGGAGGGGTCAGTTTGCGTCAACTTGACCTTCTTAGTGTTATCTAAGGCCTTGAAGCTTTTGTCCAGTTTGTACGATGGCTTCTCAGCAGCCGGCATTTCATCTGGCTTGACCTTGTTCTTTAGTTCCTCCAGTTCTTCTTTACTGAGCTCCGCCTCTGCGCAAATGGCGTTGCCGGCTCCGCATTCCTTTGCCTTCTTGAAATCCCCACTGATTGTGATTATTCCTTTAGGCCCTGGCATTTTAAGCTTGTTGTAAACATAGCACGGCCGTGCCATGAACCTGGCATAAGCCGGCCGTCCGAAGATTGCATGGTATGCGCTTTTGAAGGGTACCACCTCGAATGAGATATCTTCTGTTCTGAAGTTATGTAGGTTCCCGAAGGTAACCGGTAAGGTGATTTTGACCCATAGATGATGCTTGTCGTCCCGAGACGATGCCGTGGAATCTTATGTTGCTATGATTTAGCTGAGAAACCGACAGGCACATCCTTTTGAGCGTTTCGACATAGAGTATGTTGATACTGCTTTTTCCGTCCATGAGCACCTTTGACAGCTTGTATTTATCAACGATTGGACTGACGACGAGAGCATAGGTGCGCGTGTGCGGGATGTATCCTGGGTGATCCCGACGGTCCCATGTAACGGGCCTGTCGGACCAAGGTAGGAATTGTGGTACTGCTGGTACCGTGGCGTTGATGTCACGCCAATATGCTCGCTCCCTCCGTGCTGACCCAGTGCCCAAATTGATAATCATGCTTTTTGTGTGCTTGGGGAACTTGCAGCTTTTTTGCTGCTTTGGCGACACTTCCCCTGACTCCGAGGCGGATTCCTCCTTTTCTTTGTCGTCTTTTCGAGCTTTGCGTTTGTTTCTTGGCTTGCCTGCACCCGGATCCTTCAGAGCTTCTCTATTGAGATGGCATTGGCGATTGGTGTGGGTGACTTTGCCATTTACCTTGAGGTGGTGGGCACTTGGCTGGTCTTTGATCATATCCCAAGTTATCTTTGGAGGCCGGGATTGTCGGTCTTCCGGCGGCTTTTTGCTTCTCCAGTTGTTGCTGCCTTGGCCGCCCTTTCCAAAGGCGGCGGCAACTTCGGTTGAAGGGACGGCTTGTTCATCGCCCTCCTTGTTGCTGGGCTGACTCTTCCTTCATGAATCATGCTCTTCGCGGTTATCATTATCTGCGGCAGTGTACCTGTTTGCACAAGCAAGTAGGCCACCCAGAGTTATAGATTGATCACTGAACACCATGAGGCGGAAGTGTGTGCCCTTCTTCAGAAATTGCTTAAAGGCATGAATTGCCTGTGTCTCTGATACACCTTCACATCCGTTTTTGACTTCACTCCACCGAGACACGAACTCCCGGTTGGACTCGTTCTTGCCTTGCACGCACCGTTGTAAGTCTGTGATTGACTTCGGGCGTTTATATGTTCCTTGGAAGTGCTGAATGAAGACCTGCTTCATATCCTCCCAAGTGTGGATTGTTTTTTCTGGCACGCTTTCTATCCACATGCGTGAAGTTCCATCCAACATGAGGGGAAGGAAACGCCTGGCACAATTAGTGTTGCCGTCATAGAGGATAACCGTACTGACATAGTCTGAGAGCCAAGTCTCAGGATTGGCGGTGCCGTTGTATTTTTCAACGAGCTTTGTTACGTTCGACAAAGCGGGCGGGAGAACCTGCTCTCTGATGGTCCGACCGAAACATTTAGGACCTAGGTACTGATCATCCCTAGACCTTCTGCGCTCATCGATCAGACTGCGTGCATCAACTGTCGAAGCGGCCGGCTTGTCATGACCTGACCTGCTACGCCTTGGCTTCTCCTTAGGCCGACCATAGCTTTTCCGGCTTCTCTGACGAGGCGGGGTTGGCGATATTTGGCGTCATGGGGGAGGTATATATTTTTGAGGGTTCTGACCCTCTTTTCACGGAGGGGGTGGCGGAGGCTGTATGTAAAGCCTATCACCAATGTGACGAGGTGGGTCTTCATGCTCCTTTTGCCGGCCTTGACAAGGTTGGACTTCTTGTTTGCCTTTGCGCTTTGCCTCCTCACGCTCACGTTCTTCGCGCCGTTGGCGGTTGGGATCATCTCCTGCTTCGCGATGACGCGAAGAGCCGATTTTTGACTCCGCACTGTCTTTCTTATGTGGTGGCGCGTCTTTCTTGGGCGGCTTGTACTTATCCTTGTTGTGGCTACTAGAGCCAGCAGGATCGTCACCCGGTGCTCGTGCTGCAGCTGCGGCCGGCTTTGACGAGTTGCAAAGACGTGAATAGTCTGCTAACTTGCGAGAGCGCACTTCTGACATCTCCTACTGCTCTTGCGCCTTCTTGAGTAGATATGAGGAATAATGGAGGCGTTCTTCATGTGGATGGTCTTTGTTCATCATGGTCTCCTGAGTTGCCTCCATATTCTTGGCTGGCGTGTAGAAATAGCACATCTTTGTTTTCGGGTCAACCGAATAAGAGTACTTCCTAGTGGGATCAATTGCCATATCGTTGAACCCTAGGTTTCGTTGTAGCCTTTCGTCACGGGGTGGACGGAAAGCGTTTCCTGCTTTGACGTTCATTGTCTTACGCAGAAATTCAGTCTCCTTGTTGGTTAGCTCCAGGGTTTTTTCTCCTGTCCTGATTGCCTCCTCTTCTAAGAGCACACAGCGCCTTTCCAAATCGGACCGTGTTGTGTTGGGTGGCAGTGGAGCCAGGAACTCACCAATCCTTTCCATCCTGTCCTTAAAGGCTTTGTCCGGTAAATCTTCAGAACACAACGGCTTATCCTTAGCTAAACCTTTGGCTGGAGCAGCTAGAGCTACCGAACCCTCCTTCTCTTCTTCTCCGACTAGCGTCTTGTCCTCGGAGCCTTCGCCAGTGGTGGGTATGCTCAGACCATCCGCCTTTTCGCCAGCAGGTGGATTTTCCAGGGGAATCTGTTCATCCCCAACCAAGAAGACTTCCGCCATAGATATACCACATATAGCGGCAACTTTGCGACTGAATTCATCGCCATCAGATTCTGTGTACTCCTTCATAGGAGCAGTATCCACATATCCGGCTTCTGAGTCAACCCATGTTTGCAGAGTAGGTAAGATCGACTCAGGATCAGTGTCGGACTCCATTGAGCCGGACCCTTCAACATTGCCCACGAAGTGAAACTCCGAGGCATGACAGTAATCGACAAAGCCGGATTCGTTATCTGCATCATAGCAGAGGTTCTGGTTGGCCGCCTTCTGAAGGAAGGCGAGATCTGATCTATCTTCCATGTCCATAGGGTGAGTTGTGGTCGCGCTAAAGCTGATGTCGAGCGCTCCCAAGGTGGCGGTAGTGAAGCCGAGAAAGATGTCGAAGCTGTCGATCGGTACAATGGTCCACACGCAGGATCTTCCTTTGCCGGCGTCCAAAAAGCGTCGTTGTTGACGTAGCCTGAGCCGGCCGCGTCGTACTTGCTGACGAGGCTGGTGGCGATGGAGTTGCCGACGCCTCCGGTAGATCCCATCCGGAACGAAACCCCGAACGTCCGTGGCCCCACGGTGGGCGCCAACTGTCGAGGTATCTCTAAAGGGGGTGCCATACTACGACGGTGAGAGAAGAGGGTGGAGTAGGATGTGGATAGTTCCGGTGACGGGATTGGCACAGATTTACCCAGGTTCGGATCTCACAATGGCAGCGAGATCCTGTGTGCTGCTATAATTCACTATAAAGCAAAACAGTGCCGGTTACAACGAGGTTGAAATAGGTATCCAGGAATAGGGCTTACAGGAGATCCTAACCGACTAAAGGACGAAGTCGTCTTTCTTCCGGCTTGGGCCGTGTCTTCCTTGCTAAGGTAGCGTCTTCGAGAGTCCTCCTTAAGCCGGATGGGCCTCCTGTGCTTCAGCCTTCATTCAAGGCCGCCCGATAAGCCGACTGGCTTTATCACCACATGGACCACCCTGTCAGTCTGGTTTTATCCCTAATGATGAGGATCCCTATTCGTCATATCCCCAACAATTGTGTAGGCGGGTCTGTGGCGTCATCCACCGTGGACTCGGATCATGACATCGTCAAAGTAGCGGGTTGTATGTGACGTCATAGCACCTGTCGATGTGACAGGTTAATTGAGTCTATAATTTTAGCGGGCTCCGGCCCCTATTTAAAGGGAATAATAGCGAAGGAAAAAATGAGACAAACATATCCATTCCACACGATCTCCTTTCCTTCTCTCCCGTGCTCACCCTTAGACCCGGACATCACATACAGTTCATCAGTCACCGGAGAGAAGAGTTGTTCAGCCAAGTAGAATGGTAAATGGTTGCAGTAGCAGTGTAGCCAGATGCTTTATTTTAAGTTTGGAAACGATTTTCTAAAATGCAGTTATGCATGCAAGAGAAAAGAAAAAGGTAGGCAATGTAAGGGGACGAGGCGCTACGTACAATGAAGTCGTTGGTGGTCACCGATTTGTGAACACTGACCACGGGCGCGCCGTTGAGCGTGTCCGGGATGGACGGCAGCTCGTCGGCCGAACCGCAGGCCACGAAATCACTCGAGGGAAGGTCGAGCTCGATGAAGAGCCTCCCCTGCTCCTCCGTCTCCGGCGGCGCAGGAACCTTTTTGGCAGTCAGGATGCCGGACTTGGTCGCGAACTCGACCACGCCATGGCGCTCCGTGAGGACGGACGTGAAGAGGAAGTGCGCGGATGCCAGCGTCCCGTGCCCGCAGAGCGGGAACTGCAAAACGACGGCGCGGCTTGGAGCAAATAAACCGTGCGAATCCAGCGGGTGCCCTAGATAGGGCGAATAGGTTAGTATTACCTCGGAGACGGAGCTGAACGAGCGGAGGTGGAACCGCGGGGTGGCGGCGCTGGCTGGGCAAGAGGAGTCGCGGGAGAGGAAGGCGGTCTGGGGGAGGTTGAACTCGGCGGCGACGGACTGCATCCAACCCGCGTCCCCCGCGGGCGCGGAGGCGTCGTCCTCGAGGAAGCACACGGCCGCCGGGTTGCCCTTGAACGGCTCGGCCGTGAAGGCGTCCACCTGCGATGAGACCACGCGGCGGCGCCGACGTCAATTCAAGACAGTTAAGACTGTAAGAGAGACAGGGAGGAGGAGACAGTAAGCAAGCAAGCGATGTCCCAGGAGCACTGACCACGAAGTATTGGATAGTCTTCTTGGCCATTTCCAAGAAGCAGCTTCAAGTCTGTGGGAACGAGCTTGTCGGAACGGATGTGCATCGGAGAACGTTTTTATAGGGCACTGCTAGTGCTAGTCATCAGCTGCCGATGGTGTCAGTTTTTTTTTTCGGGTGAATTTCAGGATTTTATTCCATAATAATAGAGTTACAATCAGCTAACACAAGCTGTTCCACAAAATCTGGTGTATGGCGCACCCAGTAAGCAGTGCTCCCCCAGTTCTTCCATAGTTAGCTAAACAATGGGCAACTCTATTTTGTTCTCTAGATATTTTCTTAAAACTAAAATTCCGAAAAATAAGCAGACGTTTCACTTCAGCGATCAAAAGACTACATCGATCTGTTTGTGGTTGGATCCTGGCTTGCAGCAATAGCCGACGCACAGTCGCAATGGATAACAACAGGAGTATGAGTATCGCACCACTCGAGTACTAGAGATATCCCTTCCATGATCGCACTAATTTCTGCTTTACATAGCATCATTACATTGGGGCAGAAACGTATGCTGCAAATATTACCTCACCCTTTGAGTTCCTGAGAGTCATCCCGGTACCAGCATTTCCTTCGGCATCAAAAGATCCATCTACTGACAGTGCTGAAACTTCAGGCCTAGGATTTGGCCAGACCATATTAACTTCCTTCATTATACTGCAAGCTGGCTTTGGAACGGTCACACATGGAGCTTTACCTTTGATTATTTCCGACACAGACTGTTGTCGTAATTGGAATAGTGTATCATGTCAGTTGGTAGAGCATTAATCAGCATAGACGATAGAGAACTTGGAGACTTATGCACCAGGCATTTGGAGTCACTGGCAGGTTAGAACTACAATGACGAGATCTTACCTGCCAATCATATTAGTACTGGGTGCAACTATTTTTAGGATTGTTTGACTTGACTAGGCCTAGCAATTGGCTTTACCAGTGCTGAAGATTTCTCAGTGTTTTTCGTGTACATTTGCTCCTTCTCACTCGGAATGTTTAATGATTTCATTTGCCTGACAGTTTTTAATCAGCTGTCTGCGTTGATACACAGGCTAGAAGTGAAAATCCTCTGTTTTCATGAAAATACAATGCATAACATGACGAAAACATCCAGCCAGCCTCAAAACGTGGACTGGCTCCCATTGCAAACCAAGGGACATAATCAGCAACATCCTTTTCCTTCATTATTTGTTCCTATTCTGTTGTGGTCCAAGTCCCATTTGGCAGCTTCAACCAATGTGGCAGCGAGAGGACAAAATAGCACCCATATCCATATGCGATCACCAACACGTGAAACACAACACACATCCAGACAATGTTATACTCATCACCCAATAACAAAAAATATCGCATGCGTGAACACATTGATCCATATGTAACAGGAAGAAAACCATCACTGCAACAGATTTGCAACAGCACAATGATCATTCTGGAAGTAGCACAACAGATAGCAATGTCTTCTTTACACGGGTACCACCCGACTTCTCATTTATTCGGTCGACCAAATCATGTATCTGCCGCTGCTGCATCAGGCCTTGTTTACTTCTCTCGTCTTTTCATCCCCAGGAAGTTTGGGGATGGGAGGGGATTTGGTGTTCACCCAATCCCCTACCATCCCCTCAAATATTCTTTCCCAAAAATACACTAGTATGAGAGAGAGTTTTTAATCTAGGCAAAAATGAGGGGATATCTCGGGATTATCCCGTCCAAACCCGGAGAAGTAAACGGACTATTGGTATTTTCCGGGATTCGGAATAATCCCCTCCGATCCCCTAAAATACACAGGAAGTAAACAAGCCCTAAGCGAGCAAAACAGAGTCGGGTTTCACTGGTTGGCTCAGATTTGATCCAAGATCACCTCGGCATCAGAAAACTTGAGGGCTCCTTTGATTCATCGGATAAAAAATTGTAGGAATAGGAAACCTATAGGATTGGGATTGTATGTCAAATTGAATCCAATGAGAAGAGGGATTTCCTTTAATTATATGAAGGAATTTTTCCATGAGGTTGGGTCTCTTGTTTTTTGCTATCGGATTTGCTCTATAGGAAAATTTCCTATATGATTCAATCCTTCAAAAATTCTATACTATTCCTTTGAATCAAAGAAGCCCTGAATTCAGAAGGGGCCTTTTCAACGTTGAAATCCTTGATCTTCCCGTCATCCACAAAGGCTGACCACCTAACAACGGTGCACGGTGAGAAACAAGACAAGGTGCATTCTTAAAGTAGTAATCACTACAAGATGACTTCAAAGACGGGGTAGAGCTTAAGACCTAGTGGAGCGCACAACATTTGGCAAATGGTGAACAAGCAGAGTGGCTTTAGTAGCATTTGAGGCAACCAAGATAAACATAACATCCCAACGCACGGTGGATAAGAGCTTCAACAAAAAATTCCTACTACAGAGAGGCCAAACAGCTGGATTTTGCTGAAGCATGTTCAATTTTCCAGAGGCCCAGAACCGTACTTTGGCACTTATATCCATGTATGCAACTTGCTAACTTTGTTCTTTATTTGTAATTTAATATACCTATATAATGTAGTGCTCCAAAATGGGTGGAAGTCCTAAGGGAGTCAGAGCATCTCTACCGGGGCCGAATAAAATGTGTGCGGCACCTCCCAATTGGAGGCCCCTTTGGGGGGTGCTAGACACTTGTCCGGCGCTTTTTTTCCTCCCATACCGGCACCCCCCCAAACACAATTTTTAACAGAAAATAAAATATTGATTCAAACATACGCAAATAATTGCATAGTTGGTACGGGTAAAAATCTAGTTATTATAACAATAAAGTTTTAAATCCTCTAATATAAATTGTGCTTCAAACAAGGCCATCGCCCTCTCCGCCATGGCGGTCCCACAGGTGCGCCACTAAATCATCCTGCAGTTGTTGATGTGCAACTCCATCATGAATTTGCTGATGCATCGCGAGAAATTTCGAGAAGTCTTGCGGCGGGTCGGGCACCACCGGTTCAAATTGCCCCTGACCGTCAAACGGGTTCCGAACATAATGGTGATACCCACAAGTATAGGGGATCGTTCAAGTCTTCGATGTTTAAGTATAGTATCGATCCCACGAGGAGTAGAAGGTATAAGTATTTATCCTTTCAAATAAGAGTGCCACTTCCCTTATTATCTATGCACTAGACAAACTAAAATGATTAAATGATGCAAGTGTTTTTGGGTTTTTGGTGTATAAATTGTAAGAAAGTAAAATGCTAAGAATGCAATATGACAAGTGAAAGCTCTTAAAGAGAGAAAGCCCAATCCTCTATGTAGCAAGAGGACAAGCTCAAGTGTGTGTTTCTTATAGGTGGAGAGAGTTCCTAAGGGCTACTTAGACTTCATGGTATAATATTTCTAGAACAACAAGGTAAACATTTTGTCAAGTTTTAATCTTCTTTGGACGGAGCCATAATTAGGAATAGCTAATAAATAAACTACACCTCTTATGATGGATCAAGGTGCCAAGTAAATGACTACACAAGAGTTATTAAGACATAAAGTCCCACCATAGCATTAATCTTTAAGGTCCCCGATACTAATACCCCATAAAGTAACTTCATAACTTGGTCTCAGGTTTACATGTCCCCCTAAGACCTCCTCAATTCATTACATCATAGTGTTCTCCTATGAGCCCATATAGGTGAAGTGATATGCAGTCGATGTTCGCACAACACCATCATAGAATTACATCAAAGATAAAAACTAGACAAGATACCAACACATGTTATATAAAAATCATTGCCAATCCATCCTATGCCCCCAGGAACATGAGAGAACTACTCACAACGCCAAGACATGATATGATTCAGTGGTACAAGTGATACAACACAATCTGAAACTATGATCTCCCCACAAAACAATGACAAGTAGCAATTCACAAACATGTAAAATAGCACTTAGACAATGGCTAGGGATCAACCAATCTCAAACTATGAGGGGGATGAAGTGGATCACGAAGATGGTGATGAAGATGGTGATGGAGATGGTGCTGGTCTTGGCGGTGGTGTTGATGGAGACTCCGGAGGGGGGATGGAGAAGACCTCCGGAGGTGATTCCGGCGGCGTTTCCCCCCTCCGATCTTCTCCGGCGGTAGCCTTCTGTCTCTCTGTTTCTGGTTTTGTGTTTCTCCCTCGCCTCTATCTGGAAAACGTCGAGGGACCTTTTATATAGGCGTTTTTAGGTCACGAGGATGCTTCTGGGCGAAGGACCGATGCAAACGGGGCCACGAGGGCCAAATTGGATGGGCCCACGCGGCCTGGTACTGTAGCCGCATGGGACCCCCCTTTTGGTCCTCCGGCCTCCGTTCGTTGACTTCTTTCGCTCCTAAATCTTCTCCTTCCAAAATAATGACCCCCCTAAATTTATAGCTCATTATGACGCCGTTAAGGTCCTGAAACAAATAAAGAAAGAAATAGGGGTTTTCTGCCTGCGCAGGATTAATTCCATATAAAGGGGAAATCATTATAAATTACCAAAAATCATTAAATAACAGTAATATACCCCTTATATGATGCAAATATGAATGGAATATAACTATTATAGTGCAAAGTTCATGTATGCATTTTAGATGCATCAACATCCCCAAGCTTAACTAATGCTCGTCCTCGAGTATGAAAGTGATAAAACTAACGTGAACTTTGCAATATAATCACAACATGGATATACAAGATGATTGCTACTACTACATCAAGTCAAATGATTCATTATTTCAAAGAAGTAGCAATATGCAAACAGTTTATAAAGTGATATCAAGTATTCAATGAAAAGATGATCAATGATAGTTCACAAAGTGCAACATAAAAGATAGTACTATGGACATTCTTACTTTTGCATACTTGTGGTCCATAGAGTGTAGAAAATCCGAATATAGAAGGTGGACACTTTGGGAAACATGTATAAATAAGTAGAGGTAAAGCATGCATAAGTTTCATCTATCCTCCAAAATATTCTACTTAAGTTATGAATGCAATGGTAATACTTGGTGTCAAGCTCTCATTCCCCTATCATAGCATCTTGAATGATTAAAGTTGAATGTGAAAGCAAGTATGAGTAGTGGCCTTGATAAAGTAAAGGTTAGATGTCTCATGCCCCTTGAATACAAGTACCTACACCATGATTACTCAACTTGGGAAACAGAGCAAGTTTAAGTTATCTATCATTGTAAGTAATAACGGTATCATCAAGAGTCTCAACTGGGGTACCTCTTGTCCCATGATATGGATCAAGCCCATATCAAAACAACAAGACAAACAAACATAATGAACAATCTCAACACCCTCTTTATTTATCACTTGATATAGCTTTTTATTGTAGGGTGTATCACAGAGAGTTCAAAATAGCATGTAAGTAAATTTCCACCATGAATGATGCATGGCTTAGATTAGCGGCCCAGGATTCTCTCTAACCATTTATACAAACTCATTTAAATTTAACTCTATTTCCACATTATTTCGTCATGATAGGCATCCATAGACAAAAGTACATGATATCAACTAAATAGATAATGGAACATGTTGAAAGATTTGCATGTGACAGCACATATGGGCTAACTCCCAACCTTAAACATTTATCAAGCCACTATCATCATAATATTAATCACAATGGTTCATCTTTATTGAATGCAATAAAAGTAAAGTGTGCATCAAGTTCGCGAGAGCTTATTAACCAACTTTTCCCATTACAATAAATAACATCATCATTTTCATTTAGAGGCATAGATAACACAAATAACATGATAAACATACTTGGAATAACATAAAGCTAATAGGTAGATATGGTGGACTCACTGGAAAAACTTGGGTTGAAGGTGTTGGAAACAAGTTTTTACTTGTTGGAATTTTTGGGCTAGCAAAAGGGAGAAAGATGACCATCTAGATGCATGCATGAGTGTCCATAGAACTAACTTATTCATGTCAAACAAGGTGAAATAACATATAACATCAAAACATGAATAAAAGATAGCTCATGATAAAGCATTTGCAAATTATTACTCATAAAGAAGCTCATGAATCATGCAACTATATTTGTCATTAAAAATCAACTTAGATATCCCTTTTCCCAACACAATAAAAGCATGCAAGATATTTCAACCCATATTTCCAGTAGCTATTTCATATATAAATGATAGTGGTGGTCTCAAAACAAAAATCAAATCAAAACAAAAAACAAATAAAAGACGCTACAAGTTCATGCGATAAAGTGCATTGATAGAAAAACAGAAGTTAGTCGTGTGCAAACCGAGAGTGTGTAGGTCCAGTGGGGTTGTCTTCACATCCCCAATCTTATGGATTTCACCATCCTTGGATAGCTCTTGGTGCATCTCCTCTAATCCCTGTGAAAAAACTTCAAAACACTGTTTCTCCCTTTTCTTTTCTGTGGGGTGACATTAGTAGTGATAGACAAATGCATTACTTGTTGCTTATAATCCATGGACTAAAATACTTATGAATGTTCAGATATTTTATAATGTTGTATGCCTACTCATAAACTCAATTAAATCAAAAAGATTTAACTCAAAAGTTCAAACTATGCATAAAACAATATGGGACAGAATCTGTCCAGAGAAACAGCAGCAGCAAAACATATTTTTATGTCCTACTTAAACTCGTCTAAAAATTCTGAAAAAAATCAGGCATACAGAGGATGAAAAGTTGCAGTTACAGTAAAAATATCAGCTCAATCGGAGTTACATAATAAGAACTAAAAATCAAACCATGCACAGACTTGTGCTGGAATGAAATCTCCGTATGCAAAATAACAACTTTTTCATACCAAAATGGCTAAAACTTGGCACTTTATTAATTATTCCAGAAACTAAACTAAAAACTAAGTCTCTTGTTACAGCAAGAGGACACAAAGAAAATCAAAAGTAAAAACAACCGGGTTGCCTCCCGTAAAGCGCTTTCTTTATAGCCGTATAGCTAGGCTTACTTACTTAGTATCAAGATGGTTGGAGTGAGGTGGCTTGGCATCCCCAAGCTTAAATTCTTGTACTTACTTGATATGTGTAGGGTGAGCCTAGGGGTAACATCCCCAAGCTTGAGTGATTGTCCCTCTTGATCTTTGTTTATGTCCCTCAACTCTTCCACTTGAAAGTTCTCTTCACACAGAACTCGTCATAAAACTTGATTAGAGGGGTTAGTGTCTCCATAAATTAAATCTCCATAGGTACAGTAAAGACATATCATGAATTGATTCTAAACATTAGCTACTGTTACTACGGTTGTGTAATGCTCCTTGATCAAAAGAACCGCGCAAAACACAAGTAATGAGAGCAATGCGAAATAAAGACAGAATCTGTCAAAAACTGGACAGCTCGTAAAGAGTGAATTTTCAGAGGCACTTACGTTGCTCAAATCAGAAAACTTTGAACTAATGAAATGTGTATTAATAGCTGAGTAATGCTTTCATAAAATATCAGGTCAAAATTCCTTTTATGTGATTTTTAACATTTTTCGCAGTGAATCTTAGGAATCTGTTTTCTGGACAGCCATGATAGTTTTAATGATGCTCACATAGGAATAAGAATTGAAACGCAAAGGTGAGCATCAAGGAAAAATATGAAAAACATTTAAGTCTAACCCACTTCCTATGCATTGGGATCTTGTAAGAAAATAAATCAATGAAGCATATAGTAATTAGCATAGGAAGGTAATGCAAGTGTAACATTAAAACCTTCAACATAAAGAGAGGAAACATAGTATTATTGAGATATTTAGAGACATGTTTCCCTCTCTCATAATAAATTTCAGTGCCATCATGAACAAACTGAACAACATAAGTATCATATAAAGCTTTCTTGTCATGATTCACATGCATAAAAGTATTATTATTACTCTCCACATAAGTAAAATCCTTCTCGTTAGTAATAGTGGGAGTAAAACATTCATAGTCATCATTGTAATCATCATATATAGGAGGCATATCATAATCATAATACACTTTATGCTCAATAGTAGGTGGACTGAAAAGATTGCATTCATTATAATAATCATCATATATAGGAGGCATAGTATCATCAAAGCAAATTTCCTCCTCTATGGTGTGAATAGGAGAGTTCAAAAATAAAGTAGGACTCTCATGAGTGAGAGTATTATCACAAGCAGCAAGTATATCATTTTTATCCTCACATAAAGTAGTAAAAACTAAGCTCGGAGGATTATCAATAAGCATAGGACCATCATCCAAAACATTATCATATAGCATGTCTAAATCATATTCTTCATCATTTTTAAAATCATTATCAATAATGTTCTCATTAGGCATAGGTTTATATTCTTCCTCATCATCAGAATCATAAAAGCAAAGTTTATCATTAGCAAAATCTTGAGTGTTACCCTCATCGATAAGTGGTGAAGGTGGATGTTTCCTCTCTTCAGTCCCTAGTTGTTCATCATCTTCTTGCTCTTCATTGTCCTCCTCTTGGGGCTGCATGGGCATCCCCAAGCTTAGGTTTTTGTCCTCTTCTTCACATATTTCTTCTTCCAAGCTTATATTTTCATCATCTTCTTCCTGCAAAACATCAGTACTACCTTGGGCAAATCTCTTCCTTATGTCAACAACATAGATATTTTCATCAAATTCAAGTGTGCAGAGCTCAAGGAGAGGATCAATAAAAAATTTAAATTGAGAAGCTATAGGGCAGGTTTCATGTTCCCCAATGAAGGTGTATAATTCATAGGCTGCCATAAAAACAACAAATTGCTCTACCTCTGCCATCCCTAAGTGAGCATAATTCCCTGTATGATAAGTTACAATAACAGGTTCAACTTTATTGGAAGGGCATTGGAATTCAAAGTGTCTACAGTATTCAGAGCAACAAGTTTTTTCCTTATGAAAATTGAGCAATGTTCTAGCAATTTCATTTAAGACCTCTATATAGCCTTCTAATATTTTCCCTTCTTCTGAATGTCTATACTCAGCAGCTATCGTGGCATTTTTATAACAATTTTCCATTTTTTTAAAAAAATTTGGGTTTTTTTTATAAATGCAAAACTGAAAGTAAAACTAAACTAAATGCAAAACTGAAAGTAAACTAGAGTATATGTAAAACTGAAAATAAAAATCTAGTGCAAACAAGAATAAAAACTTAAGCGCTACACTCCCCGGCAACGGCGCCAGAAAACATCTTTATACCCACAAGTATAGGGGATCGTTGAAGTCTTCGATGTGTAAGTATAGTATCGATCCCACGAGAAGTAGAAGGTATAAGTATTTATCCTTTCAAATAAGAGTGCCACTTCCCTTATTATCTATGCACTAGAAAAACTAAAATGATTAAATGATGCAAGTGTTTTTGGGTTTTTGGTGTATAAATTGCAAGAAAGTAAAATGATAAGAATGCAATATGACAAGTGAAAGCTCTTAAAGAGAGAAAGCCCAATCCTCTATGCAGCAAGAGGACAAGCTCAAGTGTGTGTTTCTTATAGGTGGAGAGAGTTCCTAAGGGCTGCTTAGACTTCATGGTATAATATTTCTAGAACAACAAGGTAAACATTTTGTCAAGTTTTAATCTTCTTTGGACGGAGCCATAATTAGGAATAGCTAATAAATAAACTACACCTCTTATGATGGATCAAGGTGCCAAGTAAATGACTACACAAGAGTTATTAAGACATAAAGTCCCACCATAGCATTAATCTTTAAGGTCCCCGATACTAATACCCCATAAAGTAACTTCATAACTTGGTCTCAGGTTTACATGTCCCCCTAAGACCTCCTCAATTCATTACATCATAGTGTTCTCCTATGAGCCCATATAGGTGAAGTGATATGCAGTCGATGTTCGCACAACACCATCATAGAATTACATCAAAGATAAAAACTAGACAAGATACCAACACATGTTATATAAAAATCATTGCCAATCCATCCTATGCCCCCAGGAACATGAGAGAACTACTCACAACGCCAAGACATGATATGATTCAGTGGTACAAGTGATACAACACAATCTGAAACTATGATCTCCCCACAAAACAATGACAAGTAGCAATTCACAAACATGTAAAATAGCACTTAGACAATGGCTAGGGATCAACCAATCTCAAACTATGAGGGGGATGAAGTGGATCACGAAGATGGTGATGAAGATGGTGATGGAGATGGCGCTGGTCTTGGCGGTGGTGTTGATGGAGACTCCGGAGGGGGATGGAGAAGACCTCCGGAGGTGATTCCGGCGGCGTTTCCCCCCTCCGATCTTCTCCGGCGGCAGTCTTCTGTCTCTCTGTTTCTGGTTTTGTGTTTCTCCCCCACCTCTATCTGGAAAACATTGGGGGACCTTTTATATAGGCGTTTTTAGGTCACGAGGATGCTTCTGGGCGAAGGATCGATGCAAACGGGGCCACGAGGGCCAAATTGGATGGGCCCACGCGGCCTGGTACTGTAGCTGTGTGGGACCCCCCTTTTGGTCCTCCGGCCTCCGTTCGTTGACTTCTTTCGCTCCTAAATCTTCTCCTTCCAAAATAATGACCCCCCCTAAATTTATAGCTCATTATGACGTCGTTAAGGTCCTGAAACAAATAAAGAAAGAAATAGGAGTTTTCTGCCTGCGCAGGATTAATTCCATATAAAGGGGAAATCATTATAAATTACCAAAAATCATTAAATAACAGTAATATACCCCTTATATGATGCAAATATGAATGGAATATAACTATTATAGTGCAAAGTTCATGTATGCATTTTAGATGCATCAAATGGTCATCTGGAAGTTGGGGCGGCAAAAGCACGGTAGGGTCGCGTTCACTCTCTATGATCATATTGTGCATAGTAATGCAAGCATTCATGATCTCCCACATCTGTTCTACCGTCCATGATAGAGAAGGATACCTGACGACCGCAAATTGGGCTTGAAGCACACCGAATGCTCGCATGGTGATATTCATTTAGGCATCACGTCAACATACATAGACCATAATCCAACTGCATCTATGACTAATAATCCACCTAGGGATCGCTATCCAGCATGTCACCATAGGTATTAAGTTGCAAGCAACAAGCAACTGTATTAAGCACGGTACATGATGTAAGCAGTATTCATGATCACGAAGACACAAACACCACTGTTTTACCCTTATTAGCAACAACACACCCTCGTCCTTAGACGTTTCTGTCACTCGTGCCCAGGCATGGAGGGGGCATGCACCTACTGTCTAGCACAAAAACTCTCTCTTCGAGATCTAAGCAACCACTTAGCCAGAGTAACCACTAGCATCGGACAGCATATATCATTACATAATATCGGTCTTGACCATATTAGGAACCACACAAGACCATAAATATTGAAGCACAAGAGGGAGATACAGCCATCTAGCTACTATGGACCCAAAGTCCAAGGTGGAACTACTCACGCATCACCACAAAGATAGCCATGACGGTGAAGAGGCCTCCGGTGACGATCTCTGTAACGCCCCGACCCCGGAATTATACAGAGAGGCTATGTAATTGGCACAACCATCAAGGTATAACACAGAGATCGAGACTGGTGGAACAAACTGGCACATTGCATGACTCTACGACACAAAACATATAGCATCTCATATAATGAGAAGAATACAAATATTACACATCAAAAGGATCAGGGATCCAACAATTCATCAAGCGGAAGCGGGTAGTGTTGTCTAACAACAAGAATCAAATTATGGCCTAAGAGGCCTACAATAAACATCACCCAAGCCAGCTTGTTCCACGGTCCCAAGCTGCCACCTGGGAACCCCAGACTAGTAGTCGACGTCAACGAAGAACCCACCTAGCTGCTCAGTGTCGTCCTCCTCTGAAATACAAAATCATAGAGGCAGCAAAGAGAGACTGAGTACGATGTACTCGCAAGTTTAGTAGGGCGATATAGGCCCAATGACTGACGGAGGCTCTAAAGCTGTATATGTACTTGTTTTGCATAAAGCCAGTTTTCAAATAAAAGACATAAATGACACGAGGCGTCGTCTACTCAGAATACTTTTCAAAGGGGATAAGAGAGTAACATTGTCATCATTGGTTCTCATCGAACCCTTTTGTAACCAACACTCTCAACTCCACCAAGGCACCCCCTCGAATCACCCTCGAGGAAATGAACCTTTATCACACGTTGATTATGCAACCTTTAGCTGCCATATCAATTAGATTAAGATTCTCTATGATCTTATCGTCTATTCCCAAGTTGTCCATAACCGTGGACACGGCTTTTCGAAAAGATTAACCCTGCAGGGGTGTACTAATTTACCCATCGGTACCGTCCGGCTCACCTAGTTGGCCCTCTTCCGGGGAAGGCCGGCGAGTGGGCGCGGTTAGACCTTTACATTGCATGAGGCTTACTCAAGGACCATCAGTGTGCGGAAGGACAGGTTCAGCGCTCCCAGCGCCCTGCCCCGCGGCCACATCCTAAACACCACCATCCTCGTTTCTTTTCCACCCACACAACTCACGCGCAAATGGAAATAGCAAACTAGAGGACCCTTGACAAGCCCCTCACAACTTATTCGGTCAAAGGGGGTTCCATATGCCCCCACCTCCGGAAGCACGCTCAGTCTTGGTTCAAGAGGTAAAGAACTCGCACCTAGGGGCTAGAGTGAGGCAAAACACCATCCCCGATGGCAACTCACCCAAGCCGTCTTAGCATTTTATTTAAGCATCACAATTATCCACCATGCCCGAAATCATTCCATCAACATCATTAATTATGGAATTCAATAACGGTCATAACTAGTATTTCAACTAAGCATTGCTAAGCATATAACCAACAATTATATTTTGTATCCGGCCAACACAACAACACTAGGGTTCATAGGTAGGGATACATGTGATTGGCTCGGGGAAAAACATGCAATCATAGGATTCTCTATACTTTGATCAAAAGAGACATTTGAATCGCATGCAATATTATGGTGGATAAAATAAGTTGATAAAAACATAGGATGCTAGATGCCAAGAAGGTTAGGTTATCTCTTGCCTTGCTGCCCGGTCGCGAAGTACTGCTCGTCGGGGTAGTTAGAGAGACCCTCGACTCCGGAATCTATCGATACCCAAAAGAGAAAAGCAAAGAACACATAAATCACAAGAACACACGGTGCAATGCTCAAACACATGATGACATGTCAAGTTGATGCAAAGATATCATTATATAAATTAAAAGCAAATTTAAATGAGGAGCCAAATAATTAGTGCAATTATTTGGAACCAACCCCATATTTATCTTAGTGGCCACATTCTTTATAAAATATTAAATTATTAGAGAGGTGGCTCAAATATGCATGAACATGACAAGAATGGATAGGATTCGTCAATGCGATCAAATTGATACTTTATTTGTAAATTTCGGAGCACCGACGAATAATTGACAAATTAAAAGAATAAATGAATTTAATTCCTTTAATCAAATTATGAAAAACATCAAATAAAAGTTTGTGTTCATGATGTGATAAGTGCATGGTTTGATAGCATTTGACATGTTGATCACTTTGATATTTAAATCATAATTTTTGGACAATTATTTAATAAGTTATGAATTTTCCTAGTTTGGGATTATTTAACCCATTTTAGGAATTCTTAATTAACAGCAAAATTATTTAATCAAAAGGGCAAAACAATGTTTCCAAAAGATAGCAAATGTTTTTCTAAACACTTCGGTATTTGATTTGCCCAATTTGAAGTATTATTCAAATAGATATGAATTAATTAACTTCCAAATTATTTTCCCAATTTTTCAGGTTTTACTGTTGCGGGCCGGCCCGTGAGTCGGCCCAGGCCGGATGGCAGGCCGGGACAGAGCCAGAGGAGGCCGGCCTCAGAGCCGGCCCAAACCGGGTGTGAGGCCGGGCCCAAACCCGAGACTGCCGGCCTAGCGGCCGGCCCAGACCGGGGTGGAGGCCGGGCTTCTAACAGAACGAGTCGGCCTGCTGGCCGGCTCAGGCCGACGCCCAGGCCGGGCACGCTGGCGTGCGGGACGGCGACGACCGGCGGCGTTTGCGGCAACGACGAGAGCGAGTGGGCGCTCGAGGACGTGGGGGGGCTGAACAGGGGCAAAGACTCACCCTTGGATGAATGGTGTGGCCGGCGACGGCAGAGAGGGACCGACAGTGACGCAAGGGTGCTCGGCGTCAGCGGACGGAGGCGAGGGGAAAACGGACGGCTTCGGCGACTTCGGCCGCCCCTTGTCGATTCATGCGGTGTGGAGGTAGAGCGCGCCGATGCGGAGACAAGTGCGTGCTCGACGGAGCTGGCGGAGGTCGGAGACGTCGGCGATTGACGAGGGGAGGCCGCGGCGAGGAGATCGGCGGAGCCCGGCCGGCGCGGGCGACTCGAGGCACCCCGACTCGATTCCGTGGTCTAGGAGGTAGCTGGCGACACGGCGATGCTCGTCCGCGACTTTGATTCGAACGGGGAGGCGCCAGTCGAATGCACTACGGTGGCGACTACGGCTCGGCCTCCGGTCCGTGCGGGGGAGCTAGGGCTCGGGGAGAGGAAAGGAGAGGAGCAGGTGAGAGGCAGAACAGGGGGGGCGTGGTCTCAGGGTCCTCCTCGACCACCAGTATAGAGCAGGGCGGCATGGCACCAGCTCGGGTGTGGTGGCGACGGCGTCGGCCGGTCGACCACTCTTCGGTCGCTACAGGAAGAAGGAGGCCAAGTTGCTGAAAACCCCCTAGCAATATTTCTGGAATTTGCAACAAGGCCCTCAAGCAACCTTGGCAAGTTAAAAAGGGGCTTTTGTGCCAACTTATAAAATCTACAAAAATTCCCATAGACTCCATTTGTCCTCTAGTTGCACCCCAAAATTTGGTTTGGCAAAATAAAATGTTTTGGGCTAACTTTGTTCACAGCCTTTAATTAGGGTAGATTTGAGCAATTTCCAAAAGGTATTTAATTGGAGCATTTATACAACTCCAAAAATATTGAAAATATTCTTGGAGGATCCCAACATGTTGATGAAGCTCCCCATGAATTTAGTTTGAATTTTTGGAATGCCTAACTTGGTTCCAACAACAGAAATTAAAAAGAACCAAATTGATTTCTCAATATTATTTATTTGCTTGTTAAGAATTTGCCCTTACCAAATAATTAAAATTGGGTGATTGAAACTTCCTGGACAATTTGGAAGTTCAAGTTAATTTGATTTGATCATTCTGGGCAATGCCTTTAGTTTGGAAAAACTGGGAAGGGTTTGCTCCCTTTGTCTTAAATTTTCAATTGTTGCTTTATTTACCATTAGCAATTTAAATGGATGCCATGATGCAATGCAAAACAAAAAGTGAAAATTTGGCCCATATTTTAGGGTACCAAATTAGGGCTGTTACAATCTCCCCTATGGGAGGGTGCCGGGAAGAGCTTCAGAACACTCCAAATTAGGGTTTAGAGATGACGGCGGTTTCAGGAAAGTTTTGTGGAAAATAATGGCCGCCCCTTGACTTTTAGGTCAACAGGGAATTTATAGGCGAAGAGGGATGAGGTCCAGGGGCTAGCCATAGCCCCACCAGGGCCCGCACCTGGGGGTCGCCTCTTCGGTCGCCCTTGGGACTCCGTCTTTGTCACGTTGTAAAAATAATTCCCGTAAAGTTTCGTCCAATTCCTAGGAGTATCCTTGAGAGATTTTCTGAAATAAAAAACAAGGCACAAAACTGGAACTGGCACTAGCAATATTGTCAATAGGTTAGTTCAATAAAATTCCCTAAAATGATATAAGCATGGAACATTCAAAAATTATAGATACGTTTGACACATATCAAGAGCCTGGATCTGGTAGTGCTCCAAGAGCGCACGGAAGAAGTCGGAGAAGGGCAGTATGAGACCAGCAAGGAGGGTGTGGGTGAAGAAGGGGTATTCGGTGGCGACAAGGTTGCGCTCCGACGTCGAGGCCGGCCGGACGCCGGTGGCCTTCCACTCGTTTGACTTGGAGCCCACCATGTGGTCCATCTTGTCGATGGACTCCTGGTAGAGGTAGCGGGATCTCTCCAGCACTGGCAGGACCCTCACGAACGCTGACGTGGGCATACCCTCCGGGCACCCCACCATTGGCGTACCCGATGCGGCCCAGCCGAAGGCCCACCTGGAGGCCCAAACGAAGTCCAAGAAGCCACGACTTGGAGTACAAGACAACTCATGTAAACTCTACCTGGCTGCATATATAGAGCCAGGTAGGGGCACCCTATGAGGGACAACAGATATACGGGACACACCACACCCGCCACCGGCGACAACATAGATGAGATCCAGTCTCCACCATAGCCATTACGGCCACCATTGTAACACCATGATACAGCAATACAGATCAGACAAGCAGGACGTAGATCTTTACCTCACAATGAGGGGCCGAACCTGGGTAAATCCTTACTTGTCAGCCGTCCGACATTACCAGTGCGCCAACTTCTCCCTCTATACGAAACCCAAGGATGCTATCCGAGGGATTTGCCGTGGTAACCCACGTCAATTGGCGCCGACTATGGGAAGAACGCGCGCTAGATCACGGTGTCGGTGGCTTCAATCTTGACCAACAACAGCGGCGACTCGCCGACACGGATCAACGCTTCGGGCTCAACATCGTCGCTGCCCACAAACAGCGGCCAGATCCGATCTGGCTGGTTATCTTCTTCGACGCGTCCGATCTTCATCAACCACGGCGCACTCGATGCTAGATCCAATCTCGCGACTCCCACGAGTTTTGCAGCCGCGGCGGCCGTCCATCAAGAAGACGCGTATGCAGATTCGACGCATTACTCGCAGGCGATCGTCAAGCACGCAAGTCCTCTCCAAGCTGTGCATGCACGTAGTTCGATCCGGGCGTCCCGGTCCCTCCAAGCGAGCGACTCCATGGACGTTTGTGCGGATTTGCACTGTAGTCCTCCACGCGGTGTATCTACCAGCAGCTAGAAGAGAACAGATCTCCTCATGTCGGTCCCGTGGATCATTACAAGAAGAATTAACTCTTCGGCCAGATCAAGTACCGAGAAGAAAAGCTGGATCACGACCAAGCAGCAAGGCATTGATCGGTGCATAAGTCCCGAGGGAATTTGGTCTGCCAAGGGAAACTACTACGTGACCTTGTCCTTTGGCTCACCACTTTTGTTCTTACTCTATCCGATCATCTCTCTTTGTTTATTCTATACATTAATTGCTTATTTAATCTAATCATCCTCCACGCGCATGCATGTTTATCTGGTATTGCATGCCCCTCTTGGAGCAATGGAGTCATATTGGATCTAAAGAGGACGGTCGATCCGAGAAAATTCAGGGATTCGCCGCGGACGTTGGCCGGAACCTGCATACTCGGCAGCCTGGCAGCCGACACAGACGACCACGCAGCGACTTTGACAACACGAATATCATCAGCGATACAACACGTTCATCACCGACGTGGCTAGTTATGGTGTCCGCGACCCGCGGGCCACGATGTCCACGGCTCGACGGCCTCGGCGTGAACTCTGCCTGCCGCATCGCCCATGGCTACATTGACTCCGCTATAGTCGACATCGTCCACGTCTTGCCGTCTGCATCACGGACAACCATGATGCAGACATCGACCCGCTGCAGACGACGTCTTCCTCGCCATCGCGGCGTCAACAACATGCCATTCCGGCTTAATCATCATACTGCAGTCTACGCGTCATTAAAGCTAAGTCATTTTCATATTTAATTTCTTTAGTCAATAAGGCTACTTAGCCACATATTTAACCTACTGGCCGCACCTGACACTCGGGGGCTGCGCCGCACAAGGTACAAGGATTTTTCCTTTCAGTTATTGCAGATGCAGCACCCGTCGATTCGACAAAGATGGACTCGGGGGCTGAATACTGCAGACCCCGTATAGTCATGCGTCAACTCTTTCCGGCTGAACGTCACATCCACTCCGCCGCGTTGATTCTGTCCGCCGCGTCGAGTCCGCTACATCCACTCCGCAAAGAGCCTGCTCCCTAGAAGGGCACCACATACCCTCTGGGGCTGGCGTTTCGACATCAACGACAGCAACAAACAACTCTGCCTCGCCGGCTCGACAAGATAGACCCGGGGGCTGAGTGCAGCAGCCGCCGCGTCGAGTCCCTCGTATCTACTCCGCCACGTCGACTCCGGTCCGCAGCGTCGAGTCCCTCGCATATACTCCGCCGCATTGACTCCGTCCGCCGCGTCGAGTCCTGATACTCGGGTACGCGGCACCCGATACAACATCGCCTCAGTGGCACCCGATACTCGGGGGCTACGCTGTACAGGCCCAACAACTCATCAGCTAAGCGCACCTGATATTACATCGGGTCAGCGGCACCCGATAACTGAAAGACTAAAATGCACTCGAAAGGTTATCGACTCCAGTCTAACCCGAGCAAACAAAGAAAATAACCGAGATGAATCAGATACAATTGACCCTCGGATGATGCATTTACCGTGCAAAGGTAAGACCCACCGATTCCTCGTGTAGGGCCGGGGCCAACAGCAACAGCTGAGGTAACTGACAACTGTGCCGCGCGAACAAGCGTGATGAAAATCCCAACGGACGCGTTGGGTACCCTTAAAAGCTCAGTTCGACTCTATGAGACCTCAAATATGACCTGAGTCGAATGGTCTAGCTTCCGGATTCGAGCCCGGGAACTCGAGTCTGACGTAGGCTGGTAAGATTCGTGCCCAAGAGCACCTAACTGGTCCCGATACTGTCAAGTGAACCAGGCCTGCCACGCTGAACATCCTACGCAAAAACGCCCTACGAAACGGGTACGAAACACATTTCCTGAAATTATAAGTCGCACCAGGAAAACAAGACAAAGAGTTGAGTCCCGGCTAGACTCTTCGAGTCCTACACACCCATCGGGAGCGCACTCGCGATGTGCTCGACTACGACAAAAAGCAAGGCAGACTGAGCCTATGCCCAATTATAAATAGTTGAACTAGCCTCGGGGGCTACTCCCATCGGGAGCGCTGGTCGTGCACCCGACGAGAATTGACTATATTATAGTCGCGAGTCATCAACATACTTGACGCATCGACTACGTCTACTCGACATGCTGCTCTGAGTCTCTGCCCGATTCTTCGAATCGACCAGACACTCGGGGGCTACTGACGTGGGCATACCCTTCGGGCACCCCACCATTGGCGTACCCGATGCGGCCCAGCCGAAGGACCACCTGGAGGCCCAAACGAAGTCCAAGAAGCCACGACTTGGAGTACAAGACAACTCATGTAAACCCAGGTAGGGGCACCCTATGAGGGACAACAGATATACGGGACACACCACACCCGCCACCGGCAGTAACATAGATGACATCCAATCTCCACCATAGCCATTACGGCCACCATTGTAACACCATGATACAGCAATACAGATCAGACAAGCAGGACGTAGGTCTTTACCTCACAATGATGGGCTAAACCTGGGTAAATCCTTGCTTGTCAGCCGTCCGACATTACCAGCGCGCCAACTTCTCCCTCTATATGAAACCCACGGATTCTATCCGAGTGATTTGCCGTGGTAACCCCACATCAAACGCTTCTTCGGCTTTCTTGGAGGCGGCAACTTTCTTGGGCGCAATCCCTGGGTGCAGAGAGCTCACGTGCGTGAGGGGTGCGCAAAGAGGGAGAAAGATCTGGTGGCGAGAGAAGAAGGAAAGGTTGTTGGGAATATGCCCTAGAGGCAATCATGTATGATGTATTTCGCAATGTATTCATAAAGTTATTAAGTTGTCCTTGTATGAACAATTGATATGTATCATTGATTATGTGATTCAGTTGTGGAACTATGTATTCATGTTGTTCATACTAGATTGTCCTTGGTCGTTGAGGTTATGTTGGACACATAACTTAGACCAATGTGAAAGTTTGCTGATGACTCGGTTCCACTTGTCATGGGCATGGTGATGCCTTTCCAACTTATACGGACTCGGCTAAAGAGTTTAGCGAGTTGGACTGACCCATATTGAGATACAACAAGTAAATCGTCATTTGTATGTCTCAATCAATGTAATCCTTAGACCTGAGGTTGTCGCACAATCCGAGTTGAGGATCAACCAACTTAGGTTCCGTCAGACGATGTTCTGTTACAAGACAGTCATAAAGGCAGAGTTCGGGTTGGCTGAGAATCAAGCTTCGTGATGTGGATAACCAAGATGGGATTTTTCCCCTCCTACTGGAGAGATATTCTCTGGGCCCTCTCGAGTGATATGATTCGAAAATCATGGCCATGCGCGACTTGGTTAAGTGTTAACCAAGGCGATCGACTAAGATTTAGTCCGATGAATCATATGTCACGGATCGAGAAGAGAGTTGAGCTATTAAGGGATGACGGTAATTCGCCTATAGCTCGACAAGGTTTATCGTGAGGCAAAAGGGACTTGAACTTATGTCACATTGGAAGGTATGTCATCATGACTCTATGGTACTTAGGAGTCGGCACGTTCTACTAGGAGCCACTACCGATTGATCGATTGTGAGTTGGACTCCAATCGTGTCCAAGTGGCCATGAGCTAGCGGGGTCACACACTTAAGAGCAGGAGCAAGTCGATTTGGTTGGACCTGAATCGAACATGGACTGAGTCAGCGAGTTGGACTCGCTGGGACCAGAATGGAGCTTTAGTGAATGGGCCACAAGTGTTGTGAGGCCCATTCTCACTCTCCATATACATGAAAGTGCATCTAGTCCCCTAATATGTTTTGGTATTAATGACAACATAATAATTTATTTCTAATATCGTTTTGTGAGTTTATGCAGATTGGAAAAAGGAAGAAATCTTGTCTGGCGGCAGTACCGCCATGTCTGGCGGCAATACCGCCGTGCCTGGGGCATGCGAGCCCCTCTTGGGGCTGGCAGTGCCGCCAGCAGTGCCGCCAGCACTGCCGCCCGAGAGGCTCTCTGTGAGCCTACAGCGGCAGTACCAATGCTGGGCTTTTGAGAGATCCCCTGGGGCTGGCAGTGCCGCCAGCACTGCCGCCCGGGAGGCTCTCTGTGAGCCTACAGTGGCAGTACTGCTGCCTGCGGCGGCAGTACCACTGCTGGGCTTTTGAGAGCTCCCCTAGGGCTGGCAGTGCCGCCTGCACTGCCACCAGCAGTGCCGCCCGGGTGGCTCTCTGTGGGCCTACAGCGGCAGTACCGCCACCTCCAGCGGCGGTGCCGGTGCTGCGGGATGGCCCCCCAGGCAGAAGGAGCCATTGGTCAAGGAAGTAAAGAGTGCAGCGGCACTACCGCCAGGAGCGGCGGTAGTACCGCTGCAGTGGAGCAGAAACCCCCCCAACGGTTCACTGGAGGAGGAGACTATAAAAGGAGGGTTTCTCCCTCCTTTGTCTTTAAGGCTCGAGACTAAAATTCTTCTCTCTTCTCCATTAATGAGCCCAAGCTAAAATTGCCTAGATCTCCCACTCTCTCGCCCCAATCTTGTTGATCTTTCGAGGAGTGAAGTAGGAGACCTAGATCTAGCCTTCCATCGAAGCTTTTTTGAATCTCCCCACTTGTTCTTTGTGGATATTGGATCTTGTGGGCTCTTAGGGTTCTTGGGAACTCTAGGAGCAAGAGCGGGTTTCGGAGCTTCATAATTTGTGAGGAGCTCCAGGACATTGTTGGTAGTCTCCAACTCATTGTGGAGAGCCCCAACCTTGGTGTAAAGGTTTGGTCAACGCCTTCAAGTCGACCCCATAGTGGAAAGAGCTATTCCCTCATGGCAGTAGCACCGGAGAATAGGGTGAGCACGGACGTGCTTGTAGGAGGGACAAGGAGCCTACACACCTCTCCAACGTAGACGTACTTCCCTTGGGAAGGAACTACGGGAATCATTTCCTCGTGTCCTCTTGCGGTGACTTCTATCCTTTACTTTTTGTTGCGCTTTTTACTTGTTCCTTGTATCTTATCACCTAGGGTTGTTCATCTAGTTGCACATCTAGATAACAAGTTTTTACCTTGCTAAAAACCTAATTAAAAAAGAAAAAGAATTAAAATTGGTAGTCGCCTATTCACCCCCCCCCCCCCCTCTAGTCGACCATATGTTCTTTCAATTGGTATCAGAGCCTCGTCTCTTATCAAAGGTTTAACAACCTAAGAGAGTATGGCCGACCAAGAGGAATCCGAAGCACCGACCACTATAGGTTACGTCAAAGACGCTATCGGTGGTCTCGTCTCAAAGGTTGATACCTTAGAGACAAGCATCACCGCTAACATCAAAGCTAACCTTGATGATATGATGCGGAAGATGTTCGAGGAATATTTAGGGAAGACTCCTAGTGTTAGTCCCCCTCCCATTCCCATTGAAGGTGGTGGTAGTGATATCCTCACTAACCCCACTACGAGTGGAGAAGGAAACAAAGAGAGTGGTACTAACCCTAAGAGTTCTCCGGGCATCTTTGCCAAAATTCCTCCGGGGGAAATCTACAACAACATCCACCCCATCATCTCTATGCCACACATAAACAACATGGGCCCCTCACCTAAAATTGATTCAATCAATTTTGCTAGATGGCAATTTAAATTATGTTCTCATTTGTCAAGCTCTTGCACTCACTTGTGGCGAATTGTAGAACAAGGATTTCATCCGGTGGATCCCGACAATTTGACACCAAGGGAGGACATCAACTCTCAACTCAATGCCACCGCCCTTCACACAATTCAATCGGCGGCAACCGACGAGTATCTCCCTCACATCCAAATGTGCAAGACCACCAAAGATACTTGGCAAAAGCTCGACAACCTCTTCTTGGGCAACAAAAGAATCCAACAATCCAAGTATGAAACCGCCTTGGATCAAGCCGAAGAGTTCGTGATGCAAGATGATGAGTCACCAGAAGATCTATATCGAAGACTTACGGCCCTTGCCGTGACATTGACCGAGTACGGTGACAAGCAAGTGGATGATGCATGGATCAAGAGGAAGTTTCTCAAGGCCATCACCCCTTTCAAGAAATCTTTGGCCACCACCATACGGTCAAGAGCGGACTTTGCCTCCATGGACTCGAACACCATTCTAAATGAGTTCGTCTCCATTGGCATTATCAACAAGAATGCCGATCATGCTCATTCACGTTAAAGAGATCTTTCTCAAGCACCATCCACTCTTGCTTTGAAGTCAAGAGCCATTGCAAATGAAGAAGATGATGATGATGAGTGTGATGAAGAAGAAGTGGATGATTACCGTGGCCTTCATGAAGCAATATCACTTGCCGCGGACATATATTGGAAGAATCGGAAAAGTGGCAAGAGAAGGCCTCCCCCAAAAGGAGGTGAACCAAGAATCAACAAAGCCAAGACATGCTATAATTGTGGCAATGTCAATCACTTTATCGTGGGTTGCCCCTTTGAGAATAGAGAAGAGCATGGGGGAAGGATCATCCGTAAGGACAAGTCCAAGTCATCCTCAAGCAAGAACTTCGTCAAGAAGAAGGTTCTTGCCGCTCAAGAGAGAAAGGTTGAAGGAGAATACATGTCCGGTGATGAAGACGAAGATGAAGTTGTAGGTGTGGCCCATGTTGCCATAGCTACCTCTTCCTCTTCACCGTCATCTCTTTTTAAATCTCCCAATGAGGATGCTCCTTCAATCCCCACGTGTCTCATGGCAAGTGCCACTTCGGTAACGACTCCTTCTCCCAAATCAATTGCATCTACTTCTCCATCTTTGTTGGATTGCGTAGATAAAGTTGAGAATGAGTCACAGGTTACTAATGATTTAGATGCTTGGCTTGCAAAACTTAAAGGTGTGACCAAATTTAATGTTGATGCTCTTATTGAACAACTAGATGAGAAAGAAGAAATAATTGACACCTTAGAAAGCCAAAGTGATGAATTTGTTAATGAAATTGCTTGTCTTTCTAAGGCTCTAGAGGAAGAGCAAACTCGTAGGAGTGCTCTTGAAGAAAAATATGCTAGTCTAGATGAAACTTATGGAATCGACATGGCTAGAATTAAGAAGGATAATGATCACTCCATTGCTCTTGTTAATGTTCTTAAAAAGGAAGTGAGTGAGCTAGGGGTTGGCAATGCTAGACTCACCCAAGAGAATGAGAAACTCGAAAGAGAACTCAAAGCTCTTAAGGAGTCTCATAATCAACTCCTAGGTCAACTTGTGAAAGAAAAAGCTTCTCTTTCTATCGATAATGTTGCTAGCCCTAACCAATGTTGTGAGCATGCTAATCTAGTTGAGGAAAATGATAAATTAAAGGCTCAACTTGAGAAAGGGCTAGCCTCATGCATTCAAGGTGAGAAGAATCTCAATGACCTGATAAGTGGTCAAAAGGAGAACCTAGGTAAAGAGGGTCTTGGTTTCAACTCAGAGTCCAAGGAGAAGAAGAATGTGTCAACTCCCTCTTCTAAGCCTATTGTCTTTGTTAAAGAAGGGGAGTTGGCAAAGGGTAAGGAGGTCATCAATAAGGATGTGGATGTGGGATCCTCCGGAACCATCCGACAACCCTTAAATGTGGATACCGTTGGAACCATTGCTTCTAACTCCGGAACCATGAACAATAATGGGTCTCACAACAACTTTGCCGGCAAATATAATCCTTCCTATGTTCTTATGAAAGCAAGAAATGGTCATGTTTATGCTAAGTATGTAGGCACCTCTTTTGGTGATGACTATCATTGGGCTATTTGGGTGCCTAAGACCCTTGTGACTAACAAAAGAGGACCCATTCAAAAATGGGGACCTAAAACAAAGACTTAATCTTTTGTAGGTAAATGCTTCCGGGACAACCAAATGGACGGTGGACAGTGGTGCCTCACAACATATGACCGGAAGCAATGATTTGGTAGGAGCGTTGGAGCCTCCTCAATCTCATGCTACTCATGTTCGTATTGGAGATGGATCTCTTTTTAAGTTATTGGGACGAGGCAAGGTGGTTGTCTCTAATGATACATCCATCAAGAACGTCCTCCTTGTTGAGTCCCTTGGCTTTAATTTACTCTCCGTTACCAGCTATCTCTTTATGGTTTTGGTGCTTACTTTGATGACCACAATGTGATTGTTGTTTGGAAGAAGTCTCATAAATTAGCCTTTGTTGGACATGTCGAGAACGGCATGTATGTGGTTGACTTCTCGAAGGAAACCTCAAGTGTCGCGACTTGTCTAATGGCTAAAATTGATGTGGGTTGGCTTTGGCACCGCCGGCTTGTCCACACCAATATGAGAACTCTCTCCGAACTCCAAAGCGGTGGTCATATTCTTGGACTAACCGATACTAAGTTTTCAAAAGATCGTGTGTGTAGCTCATGTGTCCTAGGAAAGCAACATGGAAGTCCACATCCCGCTAAGAACATCATCACCACCATGAAGATTCTCGAGCTCATTCACTTGGATATTTTTGGTCCATTATCATATGATAGTCTTGGTGGAAAGAAATATTGTTTGGTGATTGTGGATGACTACTCAAGGTACACATGGGTCTATTTCTTCAAGAAGAAGAGCGAGACTCAACAAAAAGTGATTGACTTCATCAACATGGATCAACGACAATATCAAGAGAAGATCATGGTGATTAGAAGTGACAATGGTACCGAGTTAAAGAACTACACCGTGGAGGGTTTTCTTAGCGAAAAGGGGATTGCTCATCAATATTCCACTCCTTACACCCCTCAACAAAATGGTGTTGCGGAAAGGAAGAACCGGACTCTTATGGATGCGGCTAGGACCATGATTGCGGAGTTCTCTTCTCCGTATAACTTTTGGGCCGAAGCCGTAGCCACCGCATGTCATGCCACCAACCGGTTGTATCTTTGCAAGATCATCAACAAGATTCCCTATTAAATCCTCCTCAATAAGAAGCCGGATGTATCCTATTTCCGTGTCTTCGGGTGCAAGTGCTTCATCAAAAAGAAAGGTACTTGTGTATCTAAATTTGAAGCTAGATCCTTTGAGGGTATTTTTGTTGGTTATTCCACGGTGTCACATGCCTATAGAGTCTACAACAAGTCCTCCGGACAAGTTGAAGAAGCTTGGGACGTGCACTTTGATGAGGATAATGGCTCCCAAGGAGCACGTGTAGATCTTTTGATTGTAGGTGATGTAATTCCTCCAATCGCCATAAGAAGAATGGGTGTGGGAGAGATCCGCCCCGTTGAGGAACCCCTTGTGGTGGAAGGAGAAGGACAATGCTCTACTCATGTGGAGCCATCACCAACTCGAAGCATCTTCATTGTGCCCCCGGAAGCCCATCAAGATCAAATGCCAAGTCCTCAAGCTAGTGAGCAAGGCCAAGGTCAAGATCATCCCAATGTCATTGAAGATCCACCTAGTGGCTCCTCTTCACCAAATGATGTCCAAGGCCAAGCCCAAGGTGACACGGAAGATCAAGCTCGTCATGATGATCCTCAATCCCCCAATGATGAAGGTGATGATCAAGCTATTTCACAAGAGTCACTCGATGAGATACGAGAAAGAAGAGCCAGGGCAAGAGATCGTCGTCTCGAGCATAATGAACACACTTTGGACAAGATTCTTGGAGATGTTCGTGGCAAGGTCTCCACAAGAAGACAATTGGCAAACTTTAGCTCTCATCACGCCTTTGTTTCCGTAATTGAGCCCAAGAAAGTATTTGAAGCTCTTGAAGATCAAGATTGGCTTGAGGCCATGCATGATGAGCTCAACAACTTCGAGAGGAACAATGTGTGGAAATTAGTGCCAAGACCCAAGGATTGCAAGAATGTCATTGGAACCAAGTGGGTATTCAAGAACAAGAAAGATGCACGTATTGTGATCCGTAACAAGGCGAGGTTAGTGGCTCAAGGGTTTTCCCAAGTGGAAGTAATTGACTTCGGTGAAACCTTTGCTCCTGTAGCTCGCCTAGAATCTATTCGTATCTTGCTTGCATATGCTTCTCATCATAACTTTAAATTGCAACAAATGGATGTTAAAAGTGCTTTTCTTAATGGACCCATAAATGAGTTGGTCTATGTCAAGCAACCTCCGGGGTTTGAGGATCCCAACTTTCCCGATCATGTCTATAAACTAGACAAAGCTCTATATGGGCTCAAACAAGCACCTCGTGCTTGGTATGAGCACCTTAGGGAGTTCCTAGTAGATTGTGGATTCCAAGTTGGAGTAATCGACCCTACACTCTTTACCAAAAGGGTTGGAGGTGACTTGTTTATATGCCAACTTCATGTGGATGATATCATTTTTGGCTCTTCTCACACTCGATTCAATGATGAGTTTGCTAAGTTGATGTCAGACAAATTTGAGATGTCCATGATGGGGGAATTAGAGTTCTTTCTTGGTTTTGAGATCAAACAATTGAGAGAAGGTACATTCATCAATCAAGCCAAGTACACCCGTGACATGCTCAAGAGGTTCAAGTTTGAAGATGCCAAGGGTTGCAAATCTCCTATGGCCACTTCCACCGATCTACATCCGGATCATCTTGGGAAGGATGTGGATCAAAAGGTATATCGTTCCATGATTGGCTCTTTGCTTTATCTTTGTGCATCTAGGCCAGATATTATGTTTAGCGTGGGCATGTGTGCAAGGTATCAATCCGCTCCTAAAGAGAGCCATTTTATGGCGGTTAAGCAAATCTTTCGATATCTAGTTCATACCCCCAAGCTTTGGTCTTTGGTTCCCCAAGGGTTCAAGCTTTTCTCTCACGGGGCGGATTATGCGGGTGACAAGAAGGATAGGAAGTCAACTTCCGGGGCTTGCCAATTTCTTGGTAGGTCCTTGGTGTGTTGGTCTTCCAAGAAGCAAAATTGTGTTGCCCTCTCCACCACCGAAGCCGAGTACATCTCCGCCGCAAGTTGTTGTGCTCAATTTCTATGGATGAGGCAAACTTTGAAGGATTTCGGCATCACCTATGACAAAGTGCCTCTTCTTTGTGACAACCAAAGTGTTATCAAGATCGCCCACAACCCGGTGCAACACGCCAAGACGAAGCATATCGAGATTCGTCATCACTTCATCCGGTAGCATGTGGAGTGAGGCGACATCGAGCTATTGTACATTGGCACCAAGGATCAACTTGCCGATATCTTCACGAAGGCCCTTGATGTCCAAAGGTTTCTAGAGTTGAGGAATGAACTAAATGTCGTGGATTCGAGTAACTTTGAGTGACCGTATCACACATGCCCATGTTAGTCATTCTATCTAGTTTAGATGTAGGCATGGATATAGGGGGAGTGTAGTTCAATTCATGAGCCAACACTCTCTCCATTATGCGCAAATAGACAAATCTTGCATTATAGTCACTTTGTGACAAATTGTGCTTCAACGATGAGTTTTGAGCGAGAACCCAAGATATATCTTCGCGGTGTCTCACTCTATTTTACTCATACATGGTGGCTTCGGCCACCGACCTCTTCACGTGGGGAGTTGCTTCTTTTGTTTTCTTTTGGATCTTCTTAGACCTATATGTGTCAATATGTGCGCCTTGTGGAAAAACACTCATAAATTGGCCTTTTTGAATTGCATCTTGCAATTATGAGTGTCGTACCATTCTATGACAGTTTGAGCTTTCTATCCCATGCCAACACTTCGTTCCTACAAGCCATTCCCTTTCAAAATGCTCTAAAACACAAGATTCGGGCTGGCTGTGCAGAAGGTCAGCGGCACTACCGCCGGGTCGGGCGGCAGTACCGCCGGACCTGGCGGCACTACCGCCACGGCAGAACTGTCCTGACAGTTCTGCAGTACGGTAGTACCGCCAGGGCCGGCAGTGTGCCCAGGCGCCGGCACTGCCGCCAAGTCCGGCGGTATTGCCGCTGCTGCAGGTTCGCAGCATGCGGGGTACCCCAGACTTGGCCGCAGTGCCTGGAGCGGCACTACCGCCGGGTCGGGCGGTAGTACCACTCGTGCGGGTCTGGAGAGATCCCTTTTAGGGCTCGCGTGGGGAAAGATCTTTAGATCTCTTCTTCCCCACCGAGCCCCCAAAGTCCTCTCTCTCTCCAACCGCATCACCTCCTTCGTGCAGCCGCCGGATTGGAGCTCCTCCGGCCTGGGACTCGTTCTCCGGTGCCCCCTCGAGCTCCTCCATCACCTCCTCCTCCGATCCCCTCCAATGGACGACGGTACGGTTCTCCCTCTCTCTCCCATCTAGTTGATGGATGGGGATGCACTAGGAGTCCCTCTCTCTTTGTCCATGGTTAGGTAGGGGTAGTGGTGGCTTCACCTTGGCTTGGACATGTGGTTGCTAGATCTGTATTGAAACTACCCTAGGTTTGCTCTCATGCATCTAGGGTTTCCGTTTCCATGTGAATCTCGCATCCATGTTTCCCTCTCAATGTGACTTGTGTTTGTGAGCATACTTATCTCCTTTCCCTCCCTATCCATTGCTTGTCACAGGTTCGGGTAGCTCTCGTCCGAGAACTCGCACCAAGACCGTGGGACGCAAGAAACCTCGCTCCGTGGATGAGATTGAGGAAGAGTTAGAGGCTGAGTTTGACCCCCCTCGAGTTCCTTCTACAAGACGTAAGCAGATCCCAGCAAATGCAAAGAAGGTTCCCAATAGGCAAAAGACAGCTAGCACTATGCCCGATGCAATGTATGTTGAGAGGAGGAAGGAAAATCCCTATGTGGTTGAGAGGATGCACCTTATTCCGTCTATTCGAGGTAATGATCCCCGTTTCCACACAGTTTTTCAAGCCCAATGCTATAGAGAGTTGTTGATGACCGAGCCGTCAGGAAATGTGGTGCCGCAACACTCCATCAATATGGGCCACATTGAAAGGAATCCGGAGTATTTCTCCGAAGCTATGAGTTTGGTTGATGAGTTGGGTATTCATCCGCTTATGAATTTCTCTCAGAATTTTGATGAATCCCTTGTATGCCAGTTTCTTGCCACTGTGCATTTTGCAAATGAGACCGAGCGGTATATTATTTGGATGACCAAGACCGAGAAGTTGACTATGACTTGGGATAAAGTTGGGGGGCTGTTTGGCTTTGAGGATTATGGTCTGTCTTGTATGCTCCCCCCTAACTTTGATGATGATTGGATTCGCATTCACTACAGTGTGAAGTCAAAGGCAAAGGATGTTCTTGAGCCTCTCTATTTTTGGAAGACATACATTTGCGGTGCTGCTAAAGGTCTCCATCCCACTTATGACATCTTGCACCGCATCTTTCGTGAAACCATCAATCCTAAAGTGGGCAATTTGGATGAGATTATGGGCTATCTTAAGGATCTTTTTGCTTGTCGTGCATGAGAATAGGGGCAAAGGCAAGAAGCTTGATGTTATGGATTATATTTGGCATGAGATGTGGGGCGTCATTGTGTGTAATAGGAATGCTTGCTATGGCCCATTCATTATGAGGATTATCTTGGCTGCTTGGGATGAGAAGTTTCCCGGGGTTGAACTAAGTGACCCGGATGGTTGGGTTCTTCACAAGGAAAAGCGGCTTAGGATCAAGGATCACACCGAGCCTCCGTCTCCTCCTAAGCAAGGTCGTCGTGGAAAAGCAAAGGGTAAGACAATTGTGGATGAAGATGATGGTGGTCCCTCCCGCCCGCCCTCTAAGGGTGGATTTGCTTGGAAGGCTTGTGTTCTCAAGAAGATGTTCAAGCTCAACAAGTCTATTGAGAAACGTCAGTGGGAAGCTCATTATGATATGGAACTCAAGCGTCGCAAGAAAGCTCAAGCGGTCCTTCGACGTCGTCGTGATGCGGGAGAGGATGTGCCCGATGTGGAGGAACCTAGCATCACCACCTATGGCCGTTGGCAAGCTCGAGATTATGCAAGACAAGTTCTTCAGTGGTCCTCCGAAGACGAAGAACCGGAGATCTCCTCGCGCCGTCGTCCTTGCCCCCCAAGCAATGATGATCTCTCGGACGTTTGAGCTGGGACGTTTTAGCATCGGTCTCTCTCCTTTTTGGTGTCTTGATGCCAAAGGGGGAGAGATATCTATTAGGTTGTTCGGGGTATTTGCCATGGGAGTCACAAGCTGTTTGTTCCTCTTTGTTGCATCTTTAAGCTTGTGAAGCTTTCGTTTATCTTGTTGAGAACCTCGTTTATGCATGGTGTGAGACATGTGAACCCTTGTTTGTTTAAGTACCTTTCATCCTTGCAAGCTATGTCTCTCTATTCCTTGTTGTACCATATGTTTGTTGTAGGAGGAGTTTCCCCTCATGGTGCTATGCACATGTTTGTTTCTAGCTGTTGTCTAGTAATGCACATGTTGAGGGGGAGTTTCTCCCTAATGGTTATTTTGCTAAATTATTATGTTGTCATCAACACCAAAAAGGGGGAGATTGAAAGTGCATCTAGTCCCCTAATATGTTTTGGTATTAATGACAACATAATAATTTATTTCTAATATCGTTTTGTGAGTTTATGCAGATTGGAAAAAGGATGAAATCTTGTCTGGCGGCAGTATTGCCGTGCCTGGGGCATGTGAGCCCCTCTTGGGGCTGGCAGTGCCGCCAGCACTGCCGCCCGGGAGGCTCTCTGTGAGCCTACAGTGGCAGTACCGCTGTTGGGCTTTTGAGAGCTCCCCTGGGGCTGGCAGTGCCGCCAGCAATGCCGCCAGCACTGCCGCCCGGGAGGCTCTCTGTGAGCCTACAACGGCAGTACCGCCGCCTGCGGCGGCAGTACCACTGCTAGGCTTTTGAGAGCTTCCCCTGGGGCTGGCAGTGCCGCCCGCACTGCCGCCAGCAGTGCCGCCCGGGTGGCTCTCTGTGGGCCTACAGCGGCAGTAGTGGTGCCGGTGCTGCGGGATGGCCCCCCAGGCAGAAGGAGCCATTGGTCAAGGAAGTAAAGAGTGTAGCGGCACTACCGCCAGGAGCAGCGGTAGTACCGCTGCAGTGGAGCAGAACCCCCCCCCCCCCCCAACGGTTCACTGGAGGAGGAGACTATAAAAGGAGGGTTTCTCCCTCCTTTGTCTTTAAGGCTCGAGACTAAAATTCTTCTCTCTCCTCCATTAATGATCCCAAGCTAAAATTGCCTAGATCTCCCACTCCCTCGCCCCAATCTTGTTGATCTTTCGAGGAGTGAAGTAGGAGACCTAGATCTAGCCTTCCACCGAAGGTTTTTCGAATCCCCCCACTTGTTGTTAGTGGATCTTGGATCTTGTGGGCTCTTAGGGTTCTTGGGAACTCTAGGAGCAAGAGCGGGTTTTGGAGCTTCATAATTTGTGAGGAGCTCCAGGACATTGTTGGTAGTCTCCAACTCATTGTGGAGAGCCCCAACCTTGGTGTAAAGGTTTGGTCAACGCCTTCAAGTCGACCTCATAGTGGAAAGAGCTATTCCCTCACGGGAGTAGCACCGGAGAATAGGGTGAGCACGGACGTGCTTGTAGGAGGGCCAAGGAGCCTCCACACCTCTCCAACGTAGACGTACTTCCCTTGGGAAGGAACTACGGGAATCATTTCCTCGTGTCCTCTTGTGGTGACTTCTATCCTTTACTTTCCGTTGCGCTTTTTACTTGTTCCTTGTATCTTATCACCTAGGGTTGTTCATCTAGTTGCACATCTAGATAACAATTTTTTACCTTGCTAAAAACCTAATTAAAAAGAAAAAGAATTAAAATTGGTAGTCTCTTATTCACCCCCCCTCCCCCTCCCTCTAGTCGACCATACGTTCTTTCAACAGTCATAAAGGCAGAGTTCGGGTTGGCTGAGAATCAAGCTTCGTGATGTGGATAACCAAGATGGGATTTTGCCCCTCCTACTGGAGAGATATTCTCTGGGCCCTCTCGAGTGATATGATTCGAAAATCATGGCCATGCGCAACTTGGTTAAGTGTTAACCAAGGCGATCGACTAAGATTTAGTCCGATGAATCATATGTCACGGATCGAGAAGAGAGTTGAGCTATTAAGGGATGACGGTAATTCGCCTATAGCTCGACAAGGTTTATCTTGAGGCAAAAGGGACTTGAACTTATGTCACATTGGAAGGTATGTCATCATGACTCTATGGTACTTGGGAGTCGGCACGTTCTGCTAGGAGCCGCTACCGATTGATCGATTGTGAGTTGGACTCCAATCGTGTCCAAGTGGCCATGAGCCTGCGGGGTCACACACTTAAGAGCAGGAGCAAGTCGATTTGGTTGGACCTGAATCGAACATGGACTGAGTCAGCGAGTTGGACTCGCTGGGACCAGAATGGAGCTTTAGTGAATGGGCCACAAGTGTTGTGAGGCCCATTCTCACTCTCCATATATAAGAAGGGACGTAGGGTGCCCAAAGGGCACGGTTAGACACTTCCATGTGTTGGAAACCCTAGCCCCATTCAGTCCAGCCGCCGCACCGGACCTAGCAGTCCGTCGTCAGTGCTCCTCCTCGTACGTGTGGATACCGGCAGAGGTGTTGTACACTCAGCACTTCGACAATCATGGGATTTGATCGGATCGTGGGACTGCACTGCATCGACGCGCTTCATCGATAATCCGCACCTGCGCGTCTAGTGGTAATCCTCGTGGCCTTCTACCCTGGCTGGATCTTGGGAGTCCCGCGTAGAAAAAGTTTTGTTTATCTCTACGTGGCCCTTCAAAGGTTGCGCAGCGCTGGGCTCGTGCTTTTAAAGCCAGCAGAGGCAGTTACCAGGGCGTGATGGGCGGCGTGGCGAGTGGGCGGGCAATGACACATCTTTACATAGTTGTTCTCGGGACGCGAAGCGATGAGCACGATGGAAACCGCCCACGTCAGCCGACACCATCGATGACGTAGGGGTGTACCCCTAGAGATGCTCATGAAGGGGTCGTTGCATAGAAAACAAAAAAAAAATCCTATGTAACAAGCGGAAGAAACCCCACGATCTAGATCTATTAGATGCAAGTAGCGAAGTGGAGATCCAATCTCTTACCCTCGAAGATCGAGCAAACGTTTTGTCGGTGCAGGGCTTGGCTAGTCGATCCCCACAACTAGACGTATCTAGTCGCGAGGAGATGTATTATCCTCGTGATCCAATCCGATAAAGCACCGCACGAGCAGCGCCTCCGTGGTATCCACACGTACGGCTCGATGTAGACTCCGCCTTCTTGATCCTGCAAGCAAGGAGGGAGTGGCTAGATGGATCTCAGCAGCACGACAGTGTGGTGGTGTTGATGGTGGAGTTCTCCCATGGGCAGGGCTTCGCCAAGCCGTACATGAGGAAGAGGAGGAAGAAGTAGGGGAGGGTGCGGCTAGGGTTATGGGATTCCCTTCTTGTGCGGCACCCCTCCTCTATTTATAGGTGGAGGGGCAAGGGGGTGTGCCCCAATCCTATTAGGGCCGGCTTCTAAGGGGTGACTTGCCCCCAAGGTACCTCCCTTCTAGGGCCGGCGGCCAAGGGGAAACTTGCCCCCCAAGGCGCCCCCTTTAGGGTTTGCCCCCTTCTCCTTGTGGTGGCCGGATTGGCCCATGTGGGCCTATGGGTGGTGCGGCCAGCCCATGTGGCTACTAAATTGCCCCTTTGGTCCATGTGGGCCCCATACGTAGGTGGCCCCTAATTCTAGACTCTTCTAGAACCTTCAAGAAAATTCTGGTACCCTGCCGAAAAAATCCGAAACCTTTCCGATACCTCCGGAAACTACTTTCCTTAGATGAATCTTATTCTCCGAACTCTTCCGGATCTCCTCATGATGTCTAGGATCTCATCCGAGACTCCGAATCACCATTCGTTCATACCATCAATTATCTCATCGCAAAAACTAGCTACATCGGAGCGTTAAGTGTGCGACCCTACGGGTTCGAGAATATGTAGACATGATCCGATCAATAATCAATAGCGGGACCGGGATGCCCATATTGACTCCTACATATTCAACGAAGTTCTTTATCGATTGAACCACGATGCTGGAGATTCTTAATCTCGTATACGATTCCCTTTGTCTCATGATATTTAATTTGCCCGAGATTTGATTATCGATATCTCCATATCTAGTTCCATCTTGTTACCTGGCAAATTCTCTTTACTCATCCATAATATAGGATCTCCCTGATTACTCCAATCACATGTTTGCAAACTTTCCAGATGCTATATACCGAGTGGTCCCAGAGATATTCTACTCCGTCACATGGAGGGACAAATCCCACTCTTGATACATATCACCCAACAACCTACCATCGGAGATACCTGAAAGCCACCTTTATAATCACCCAGTTATGAAGCGATGTTTGATGTCCACAAAGTATTCCTCCGGTAAGCGGGAGCGATATAATCTCATGGTCTAAGGAAACTATACTTAGCATATACTAAAACCGTTGGCAATGAAACTGCGTGACACGATCAATTGCAACTCTTTATTATTGGGTCTTGTCCATCACATCATTCTCCTGATGATTGACTTCATTATGAAGTGACTATAACAAGTCCATGGTCAGGAAACCTTAACCATCTCTTGACTAACGAACTAGTCCAGTAGAGACTTACTAGGGACACCTTGTTTGTTTATATTCTACATATGTATTATGTTTCCGGTTAATACAATTATAGCATGGATAATAAACTATTATCATAAACATCAATATGCTAATAAACCATTTTATTATTGCCTCTAGGGAATATTCCCAACAGCTCAGCCACGTGTCACCAACCAGGCCAGGTAGAATCTTTTGGGCCCCTGCCCCTTCACCTCCAGACGTTTGGATGCGCGTGGGGAATGGGCCCCGGGGCTTCTGTAAGCCCAATGGAAACCAGGGTATCCCGGGTCGTCTACTTCTGGTCCCTAATGGTGGCCCACATCGGGATTTATTCGGAAGACCATAACCCCGCGAGGCCTCCCTCACGGGGTGGGAACCACGGGAGGACTCCTTCTCGTGGTGGAAGCCCTCGCGGAGCCTCCTTCGCGGGGGTTAGCATGGCTGGCGTGCCCGTGACCCCATGTCAGGGCGGCTCGTGACTTTGAGCCCTGCTGCAGGGTGACGCGCGGGTTTTCTGCGCGGATGACGACGACTACGGCATCAGGCGTGATGGGCAAGGCTTGCCCCTTTGGTGAAAGCTTTCCTCTTCGGTGATTAAAGACTTGGCCGGTGAAGTACGTGATGGAGGCGTCAACCAGGACGTCATCGACGAGCCCCACGTCCTGGTGTGGACGGTAGCATGCTCAGTGTCCTTCAGTGACACTTTAATCGACAATGAACCGGATTCTCCGAAGTTGTAGGGCCGGGGCACTTGACTACCTTTCGAGCCATGTCGGGGATATATCCCCGGGTACCTCAGAGTTGGTACAGTATAAGGAGGAGACAACAAGCTAATACGAAGAAGATAAAGGAACGGTAGGAGAAGCCAGCCTGGGCCGACATTGGCATGGCCTAGGCCGATATTCCAGTCATTGATCCGGCATAGGGTTATGTCGGACCCTTTAACCCGGATGGGCCAAATCTCCACTATCGACGCAGGCCACATCCTCTGCACCGGCTCCTCAAGGTGGCATCCCGCCATGCCGACATAGGCGTATGTCGGCAGCATCACTCCCGGGCCGACTTACCTTGGCCACTCATCTGGCTGGACCGGTGCCCGGATCACTTTACCGGGTAAGCACTGCTACCTCGGCATACCCCAAATCTCCTTCGACCGGCATCCAGGATACCAAGATACTCCAGGCCGGACGGCCCATTCTCCGCTCCAGCGCCCCGATCGACATATGCAGCACGTCATCACCCGTGACCGACATAGCTGCCCACCAATGGCACAGGCTATGTCGGTCCTCTTCATCAACTACTCACCACCTTATGTCGGTCTTGGGACGCCCCTGGCTCAGACCGGCATAGGCACCCCAGGGGTACCCGTGCCAGATACCACCTTTCCCAGGGGATAAGAGCAAAGGACGAGGGGACAGGACAGCGGACAGGCCACCCATGCTCGGCGTGGCCACAGTGCGCCCTGTGACGCGTGCACAGTGCGGACAAGACCCCAATAGGCACATCACCAACAGTACTGCACCCGTGCTGTGCATAGTAACTGCGGGCCACCACATGTCCCCTGGGCTCCCCTTTATAAGGAGCACCAGGGGTAGCGCATAGGTAGGAGGCACGGGGCGGCAGCACCGGACCGGGTCTCATTTTCCCCCCAGCTCCCTTGGAGCATTCTTTCTTCCTCCTCTAGAGACACAGCTCTAGGAGCAACCTTGTAACTCACATAACCTCACCTTATACAGATCAGACAAGCAGGAGTAGGGGTTTTACCTCCTCACGAGGGCCCCGAACCTGGGTAAACCGTGTGTGTGCTTCACTTTGTGTGCGTATTCCTACGCATAATCCCTCCCCGAATCCTCTAGCGTCCATCGGCCCCCAACTTAAGCCTACCCATAGGCATCTGTCGTTCTCCATGACGACAGTTGGCGCCCACCGTGGGGCTGGTAGTGGCGCTTGCTGGGCTAATTTCGGACGGGACCTTCTTCATCGACTCCGGCGAGCACCTCGCGTGGCGTCGCGGGGTTTCCGCTCGCCGGGCCGCTTCATCAAGCTCTTCGTCACCGGCACCAATGTCGTCAACAAGGCTACGGTCGGCTCGCTGTGCCTCTGGCTAGCTCGGCGGCTCTACGTCAACACCGCCGCCGCGCTCGCTGACCTCTCTAGCATCTCCAATCGCACTCGGGGGCTGGCGTGGCCGTCGCCGCTCCCGGCGTCCGCGTCGCTATCAGCGTCTTACCCGCGCCGATTCCGCCTCGTCCGGCTTCGCCCGCTACCCAGTTACCTTGGATCCGGCGTCGCATCGGTCAGCTTCGCCCGAGCCCGACCAGGTTCGCCCGGGGGCTTGACATCGACATGGCTTCTGCGTGTTCACTCCTTCATCACTAGCGCTGTGCCTGCACCCGGGGACTGCGGCGTCCAAGCCGTCCTTCCCGCTCGGCCCGGTAGCTCTACATCGACTCTGTCACTGTTATCCGGCTCGGTGTTAGCCGCGTCCGTGCGTATCTAGGCGCGCTCTGCATTCGTGCACGCCTGACGGCGATGGGCCGAATCAGAGGTATGTGGCATCGTAGCCGAGTAAAGTAAGGAGCTATAGAGAAAATCTTATGTCGGCTTGGAGGCACAGACCGAGTTAGTGAATAGAAGAAAGGAAAAGAGATAGATCTCGGCGGTTAGTGTGTGTCGGCTAAAAGGAGTCAGCTGCCGAGATAGGAAAATCAGCAGTGTCAGGTCGTTTGTTACATGTATGTCGGATGAAGGTGCTTGCCGAGTAAAAGTAGGACTCGAGTTGAGTCGTGTGCTGGTAAAAAGAATGGCCGAGTAAGATGTTAAATCGGCTGAGTTCTAGGGCACCGACATAAGCATTATGTCGGTGGGAAATAAGCCAGCTGAGGTAGCTTGGCCGAGATAAGGCAAGCAAATAGCTGCCAAGATAATATGCCGACATAAGAGGTATGTCGGCCAAAGGAAATTCTGGCATGCTGTGCCAGCAAAGGTCTACCGAGTCTAGAGTATTTCGGCTCTATTTTGTTGGCCCACGCAGGTCTCGCTCGTCTTTGACTCCGTTGGACGCCCGGGACGGGGCAAACCTGCACTTCTCCATTCAAGTGCGCATCAACAAGGCAATGTAAGTAATTACCGTGTATATGCTAGTACCAAGTATAGAAAGGATAACCTCAAAAGTTACTCGGGGACTGCCCTTTCCTATCTTGCTTAGATGTTTTCCCCGGGAACGAGATGTCTTGACCCGGGGACTGGCCGGCCAGTCAGTTTTGTGTTTACTCCTAGATAATAAAAGTGACTCGGGGACTCGGTTGAGACCGAGTCTGCATCTTGATGCGTAGTTCTGCTGGTTCTGTCATATGCTAAAATTAAATTCATCTGTTAGCAAAGTTGCTGTTAGGTTTAAATACTCTTTATAAATATGCTTGGACTAACCTGGTATGGTGGTATCGGTTCTACCGAGTAAGTGCTCATCATCAAAACCTCGATCATATTGGTTATCCCGGATTACCGCTTATCTCGGTTTGCCCGAATCACCGTTTGTGTCGGCTTGCCAAATATCACGGCATCAACCCATATCTCCGAATCACAATTTACGCCGGCTTGCCAAAAATCACGGCATCACCTGTTCATATCGCCAAGTATCATGGCATCGACAAATAAGTCGGATCACCACATATCTCGGTTCTCCTTGTATGCCGGCAAGGCCGGTGGACTTCAGGTCCGTGATGCCAGCAAAATCTGGTGGACCCCGCGTCCAAAAACCGACATAGCCCATGTTGGCAATATGTTAATGAGACATTGCCCAGGTTGGCACCATGTCAAAACAGCCAGAGCAGGCTCTACGGAAAACCGACATAGCCCATATTGGCAATATGTCGATGAGACATTGCCCAGGTTGGCACCATGTCAAAACAGCCCAAGCAGGCTATATGTCGGTCCAGCTAAAAGCTGCCGATATAACATTTCGGTAATGCCCAAGAAGGCTAGAAACCGGTATAAGATAATGCCCAAGCAGGCTATATGTCGGTCCAGCTAAAAGCTGCCGATATAACATTTCGGTAATGCCCAAGAAGGCTAGAAACCGGTATAAGATAAAGCCCAAGCAGGCTATATGTCGGTCCAGGTAAAAGCTGCCGATATAAAATTTCGGTAATGCCCAAGAAGGCTAGAAACCGGTATAAGATAATGCCCAAGCAGGCTATACGTCGGTCCAGCTAAAGGCTGCCGATATAACATTTCGGTAATGCCCAAGAAGGCTAGAAACCGGTATAAGATAATGCCCAAGCAGGCTATACGTCGGTCCAGCTAAAGGCTGCCGATATATACAATTTCGGTAATGCCCAAGAAGGCTAGAAACCGGTATATAATAATGCCCAAGCAGGCTATATGTCGGTCCAGCTCATGCTGCCGACATATCTATGCGGTAAAAGCCCAAAGTGGCAGAAACCGGCATGAGAAATATGCCCAAGAGGCCGATATATTGAACCAGCTTATGCTGGAGACATTTGAGGTCGGTAAACCGACATAAGAAATATGCCCAAGAGGCCAATATGTCAAAACCAGCTCATGCTGGAGACATCTGATGTCGGTAAATGCCCAGAGTGGCTAGGAACCGACATATCTATGAGGTAAAAGCCCAAAGTGGCAGAAACCGACATATAAAATATGCCCATGCAGGCACTATATCAATTCAGCAAAAGGCTGTTGACATCTGACATATGAAGCATGCTCGTGCAGGCAGAGTGCCAAATGGCCCAATGTCGGCAGAAACATCTATGTGTGGCCATGCCCATGCATACGATGCATTTCCAGTGCACACTGTCCATCTCGTTGTTGATTCGGGTGAGCTCGATCAACCGGATGACGCGTTTGGTCTAGAGGGCATGGCTAGACGACGGACTTATGGTGGCAGACATACGACTTTGGCAAATGCCCAGCTTGTCTAAAAACCAACGTGTGGTGACGCCCATGCAGGCTGCAAAATGACACAGCGAGTGCTGCCGACATGGGATTGTAATATTTCCTATGATGGTTATATATTTGATTCAGCCCATGCTGGCTTTATGTTGGGTACCAACTCTGTGATACTAATTTTTGGTGAGACTATGCCCGACTCTACGAGTCCCACATAGCCTCGGGGACTACTGTCGGGGATATATCCCCGGGTACCTCAGAGTTGGTACAGTATAAGGAGGAGACAACAAGCTAATACGAAGAAGATAAAGGAACGGTAGGAGAAGCCAGCCTGGGCCGACATTGGCATGGCCTAGGCCGATATTCCAGTCATTGATCCGGCATAGGGTTATGTCGGACCCTTTAACCCGGATGGGCCAAATCTCCACTATCGACGCAGGCCACATCCTCTGCACCGGCTCCTCAAGGTGGCATCCCGCCATGCCGACATAGGCGTATGTCGGCAGCGTCACTCCCGGGTCGACTTACCTTGGCCACTCATCTGGCTGGACCGGTGCCCGGATCAATTTACCGGGTAAGCACTGCTACCTCGGCATACCCCGAATCTCCTTCGACCGGCATCCAGGATACCAAGATACTCCAGGCCGGACGGCCCATTCTCCGCTCCAGCGCCCCGATCGACATATGCAGCACGTCATCACCCGTGACCGACATAGCTGCCCACCAATGGCACAGGCTATGTCGGTCCTCTTCATCAACTACTCACCACCTTATGTCGGTCTTGGGACGCCCCTGGCTCAGACCGGCATAGGCACCCCAGGGGTACCCGTGCCAGATACCACCTTTCCCAGGGGATAAGAGCAAAGGACGAGGGGACAGGACAGCGGACAGGCCACCCATGCTCGGCGTGGCCACAGTGCGCCCTGTGACGCGTGCACAGTGCGGACAAGACCCCAGTAGGCACATCACCAACAGTACTGCACCCGTGCTGTGCATAGTAACTGCGGGCCACCACATGTCCCCTGGGCTCCCCTTTATAAGGAGCACCAGGGGTAGTGTCGTGGGGTTGTCACGGCAAGTCCTTCCTCCAAGAAGGTGAGTTCGGGGGCCATCGATGCTTGAAGTGCGTAGGAGAGATTAATCTCGCCTAGGGACACAGATTTACCCAGGTTCGGCCCCTCTTGGTAGAGGTAAAGACCTACTTCCTGCTTCTCTTTATTGCTCTAGATTTGGTATCGATTACAGGATTCCGGCTCCTCTCTGGGGAGTCGGCGACTTGGCGTTTCTCTCTCTCTCTAGATTGCTTAGAACTTGTCGATCTAAGGTCCAGGACCCCGCTTATAAAGGCTACCGGGTCCCTGGACTTACAGGTTACACCGAGTCACACTAGAACACGGAGTCCTACTCTACGTCTTGGTCTTCCAAGTTAAGGCTCCGGGTTGTACTTGGACTCCTTCCGGACGGGTCCTTTCTTCATCATGGGCCTCGGTCGGCTTGTCTCCAGCCCAGCCCATGTGACTTGATACGTGACTCGGCTTTGGCCTTCTTGGTCTTGGCGGGTCTACTTTCCGGGTCCATGGGCCTACCTATAAAGTATCCCCCCATCAGTAGCCCCCGAATTTATCTTGGGCACAGCTTGGCGGCTTCCTCCAACTCGTTGGTTCGACTTCCTGGGTCGACTCCTTCCATTTGAGCCACAGGCTCCAAAGTCGCTTGCTGCTAGCTCCAAGGTGAATTCCTGCATAAAAAACATAATACACATATAAAATGAGTCCATCCTTTTCCTCGTTCAAGCCACCACTCTTGCCTTTGTACTAACAGGCCGAGTCCTGCTGTGACTCTTGCGAACAAGGAATGAATAACTTGACTTTCACTGTCACAGGACTCGCCATTCTGAGACAAGCCGGCTTCTTCCACTTCTGTGACTTTGACTTTTCTCTGCCATGTCCTTTCTGGCTGTTAGCCGCTGAATCGTTATTACCGAAACGTTATCCACAGTTTATTGTGGACCCACTCTGTAACTCTCTAGGGTTTTTACCCCTTTATAAGTATCGATGGGTTAGGTCTCAAACCTCACTCGCCCCCTTCAGCTCAAATTCCCTTCTTTCTCTTTGCGCTCTTCTCTTCCCGCGCTCAGCACACACCGCCCGCCCGCCATGGCACCCAAGCGCGCAAAGACCGCACCCAAGGCCAAGGCATCCTCGTCGAGCAGGACGGTGGACATTGCCGCCGCGGCCGCCGCCGCCGCAAAATCCTCTTCCAAGCGTTCGATTTCTGCCGATTGGGGTGGATCTACGGTCACGGCCGAGCAATTGAAGACACACTGATCAACCGGCCTGATTCCGTCCAACGTGAAGGCTCGGGCCCCAGGGGATGAAATCGTGCCCGCTCCCGCAAAGGATGAGGTGGTGATCTTCACCGAGCACTTGTTCCGCGGGTTCACTCCCCCCGGTAATCTTTTCTTCCGCCAACTCCTCGAACTCTATCAGCTGCGGATTCACGACCTGGCTCCCAACTCCATTCTCACTCTATCGAATTTCGTAACTTTGTGTGAGGACTACCTCCAAATTAAGCCAGATCTCAATCTTTGGCTCGAACTCTTCTACTGCAACCCCCAGCCCGAAACCTCTGGGGGCCCTCTCCTCCAATGTGGTGTCGTCGCTCTTCAACGGCGCCTCCACTCTGTCTTTCCCAAGCCAGTCTTCCCCAACCGCATCAAGGACTGGGAGAAAACCTTCTTCTACTGCAAGGATACCTCCCCTGCAGGTGAACCCAAACTTCCTTTGTTCTCTGAGGATCGCCTCCAGGCGACTCCTCTTATGAAAGCTAGGTGCTCAGAGGCCGCCCGGCCGAGAGTCGAGTCTCTGATCACTCGAATCCGGGCCCTCTTGTCCCATAACTTGGAAAACATGGATCTGGTCCGCTGTTGGACCACTTGGAGAATCCAGCCTCTGAGTCCTAGGACTCGACTGATCTGCTCATACACTCGCTGCGCTGGTGATGACCTCCGAGTGACGGAGCAACTATCTGATGGACCCGAACTTGGTCGGCTTATCAAAAAGCTGACTGGGAGGCCGGTGAAGGACCAGGCCCATTTTGGGCTCCAGCCATTTTGCTCTACCAACCCAGCTCCCGATGTAAGCCTCATTCTCTACCTTATTTCTATCTTGATCTTACTTGTATTGCTTACTAACCCACTTTTGTCGACTCTGTTGCAGCTTACCGACTCCTTCTGGAAGCCGGCCTCTGGAGCTGGCACTGAAAATAAAGCTGAAGCCGAGGCTGAGGCTGAAGAGGAGACTCCTGCCACAGATCAAACTACTGTGGTAGAAGACACTGACAATGATGATGAGGAGTCCTCCCAGGAGGCTCCTGCTGAAGATGATGCTGCTGATGAGGAGTCCTCGCCAGAGGCTCCAACTGAAAACGTTATTGAAGAGGAGTCCTCTCAGGAGGCTCCCATCGTGGAGGAGACTGATGATGACGAGTCCTCTCCGGAGGCTCCCGTCACTAAACAAACTGACACCACTTCTGCTGCTGCTCAGCCATCACTATCTGAGGAGTCCTCAGCCAGGAGTCACTCTTCTTCTTCCCCAGCCTCAAACAACAACGGATCTCGAGAGGCTGTTCCCAAGGTACCGCTTTCACGAGTCCTTGGGTCCACTCGTTCACCTGCTAAGCCTGAAGAACGCATGCAGAGTGTTGCCGCCGCCAGGAAGAGGAAATTGCGCTCCGATGGGCCTGCAGATGCTCCTGAGCCTCTGCCTGTCTCGCACCAGCGGAAATCGGCTTCTCCTCCCAGCAAGGACGACTCCTACCACTCCGGGATGTCAATGCCTTCCTCAGACTCTCAGGCCTCCTTGGACCTGGAGACCAATGTTGGGTAAGACTCATCTGTTTGTGTACTTGTATTCAAATGACTTCTGCTTTTTCCCTTTTCACTAGATTTATTGCTGACTCCTGTCTTCGTATTTTTCAGGGCTCGGCCTTGTGCCAAAGTAACCAAGCTCCCAGGTATGGCTGATGTCACCTCTGGTCGTGGACCTGTCCCTCCTTCGGCTTCTGAGACGACAAGCACAAGGACAGGTCCCTCCATTGCTGCATCTGCTGGTGCAACCACGACTCCCACCATTCCCGAGTCCCCTTTAAGGACTCGGGTGGCGACTCCACAGATTGTCCAGCCCTCTTCTGGGGCTGCGACTTCTGATACTGCGCCTCAAGCTCATCCGGCTCTTGTGAAGCCGACTCCTGCAACTTCTCCAAACATCAAGATTAAGTCATCTACTGACTACAGCCGACTCCGGGTGGCAGATAACCTGTCATTTTCTGAAGCCTATGCTGAAGCAGTTGACTTGAATGATCAATCTGCTAGGCTGAAGGATGATGAGCAAGCGGCTCTTAGATCTCTTCATATGATTCATGATGTAAGTTCTTTGACTTCACCCTTTATGCTTTCTGGCATCCTCCTACTCCAGTAGCCCCCAAGCACCTGTCTGTGGTGACTTGTGACTAGGATAGGTGCTTTTGCTTTGAAACTGAACTCCACTGGTTTATAGGAAAATTTGCACACTGTAGCAACCAAGCACTGAGTCCTTAGCTCTACTAGGACTCGGGGCTGTTTAACTTGCTGTCTGTCGGGTCTTTAGACCAAAAACTTTTCCACGAGTAGCCCCCAAGCGCCGCGTTGTCAGCCTGCGACGACTTGGAGCTACCAATATATGTAATTTACTGACACTTAACTTGAAGAAAAATTTCCGTTCTGCGAGTAGCCCCCAAGCGCCAAGTTGCTAACTTGTGGCGACTTGGAGCTGATGACTTGTCAACTAGAAACCATGCTTTGCCAACTGTTAGGAAGAAATTGACTCCTGAGTAGCCCCCAAGCGCCAAGTTGTTAACTTGCGACGACTTGGAGCTCATGAGTTCTCTATTTGACCTGTAAAGCTGGCTTATGCTCTACAACTTGTCCATTCTGACTTGCAAAAATCTGACTTGTGATTGCAGTGCGTTATCTCCAAGATGAAGAGAGATATGAAAGAGCTTGAGGACCAGGCCGCTGCTAGTGCCAGGTCTGCTATTGCTGAAAAAGAACGCTCCCTTCAACTTGAGAATAATCTGAAGGCCTTGTCTGCTGAACTGGAGCAAGTAAAGAAAGAGTCGGCTGATGCCAAAAAGATTGCCCAGAAGGCACACAATGACCTAAAGGCTGTTTTTGACACCTGCCGCAAGGGCATTGGGGCCATGTGCCAACACATATTTGGTAAGCTTAAAACTTTCGCTTGCTTCCTTTTGCACCTTTCTGAATTGCTTTTAGACTGACAATCACTCTTTGGTTTCTTTGCTGCAGGGGCTGACTCCTCAAAACTTAAGCTGCCCACCAACAAGCAACTTTCTGAGATGCTTGATCACTGTCATGGGCTACAAGAGGGAGCCCGCGCAGTGGTTAAATATTTAAACCATAAGGGAAAGTGCCCCAAAGAGCCTGAACGTCTGGTGGACGAGTTGTCTAGGGCACCAGGCTACATGCGGCTGTGGAAACAATCTTCCTTGAGAAGAGCCTCCATCAGGATCTTGGCCTTAGCCCATAGCTATTATCCAACTGTCATAGAGCCAGCAATGCTTACAATGGGGAAGCCGGAGCAACATGAGGACGGCAAACCTTTTACTCAAGATGATTTCAAGGCTGAGGAGAAGCTGGTGCGGCTGTATGCTTGCGAGATTGCCAATAAGATGGACCCTGAGGTATGGGTTCATCACTATGATTTGGAGAACAAAAGAGTTGCTCCAGAAACTCCTGCGATAGTAAACTTTGGCCGCCCATCACAGGACCCAGCTGGTGTCCCCTCCTCTTCTACTGGGCCGAGTTCCTCGTCACCGGCGGCTCCTGTTCCTAGTGCCGAGCCCACTCTGAAGACTCCTGCTGCGCCCACTCCTTCGAGAGCTATCTCTGGAGACGCCCAGAAACAAGCAGAGCTTGCTAAGCACATGAAGAGTCCCAAGGGTACTGGCTTTCAAACGAAGAGAGTCGCCACCAAGCCTCCTTTGAAGCCGGCTCCTCCTTCTGCTGCTCAAACTAAAGACAAATCTCCTGCACAGAAGGACTCCTCGATTGTGGCTGGGAAGTCGATTCCTCTGGAAGACAATCCCTTGAGTGACTTCTGATCATTTATGTAATGATGTGCTATTAGTATTTAGACTGTGTAATGATGCACTACTGGTGCTTAAACCTTGCTAGGTTTTGTGAACTACTTTGTTCTGAAATTGTGCCAATCGGCTTATGATGACTTGCTTGTTATGAGATTTGATATGTACTATTTGTGCAAGTCGTTCTATGGTTCTTATAACCCGTCTAATTATCCACTGATGAATAAGTAGGCCCTGCATGACTCCTCTTACAGCTTGTGCTGACAAGCTCCTAACAACTCATGTCCCTTAGGATTCATGAGAGCCGGAGACGAATCATGCCTGTAGATTAGTCATATTGTGCAGGATGCATCTAACTTACCAGCGAGAAAATTAGGAAAAAATTTGGCTACTGTGCCGGGTTCAAGAGTCTAAGCTTTAACTTTTTTCACTGAAAAGCAAGCCCCCAAGAACCTGATGATCAAAGTTAAAGAACAAAGCGCACTCACTGGGTGACTCGACTAAAGGACTCATGTTCACAGAAGCCGACTTTATTTCATTTGATCATAACAATTTGATTACATCTAGGCATGGCTCACTGGGCTCTTTGCCTTTCAACTCATAAAACTATTACAACTTAAGTATAATATGGACGTAACTGAGCTATGTTCCACGGCCTCTTTGCCTCTGCATAAGGATCTAGTGTATGAGCTGTGTCAGCTCCTTTACTTTCACTTGCCGGCTCTCGCACATCCATTAGATAGTACGATCCGTTGTGCAAGTTATTGCTTATGACGAACGGTCCTTCCCATGGTGGAGATAACTTATGCATCCCTTCCCTATTCTGGACAAGGCGAAGCACTAAGTCTCATTCCTGGAAAGTCCGAGTCTTGATTCTGCGTGCGTGATATCGCCGCAAGTCTTGCTGATAAACTGCTGATCTCTCAAGGGCTAACTCCCTTGCTTCCTCGAGCGCATCCACCGAGTCCTGGCGAGCGAGTTCATTTTCTGTCTCTACGTAATTGGCGACTCGTGGCGAGTCATGCAACAAGTCACTTGGCAGGACGGCTTCTGCTCCATACACCATGAAGAAAGGTGTGAAGCCACTGGATCTGTTAGGAATCGTTCTGATACTCCAAAGTACTGCTGGTAGCTCCTCAACCTAACATCCGGCGGCTCTTAGCAAAGGGACTCGGAGCCGAGGCTTAATTCCCTTTAGCAACTCCTGATTTGCCCTCTCTGCCTGTCCATTGGACTGTGGGTGTGCCACTGAGGCTAGGTCGAGTCTGATGTTGTTCTCACCGCAAAACTTGGCCATCTCTCCAACTGATAAGTTGGTACCATTGTCTGTAATGATGTTGTGAGGGTATCCAAAGCGTGTTGCTATTTTCTTGAAGAATCTCACAGCTGATGCGCCGTCGACTCTGCTGACGGGTTCTACTTCCACCCACTTGGTGAACTTGTCAACTGCTACTAGCAGATGGGTCTTCTGACAAGGCGACTTTGAGAAAGGGCCAACCATGTCAAGCCCCCAAACTGCAAACGGCCAAGTGATAGGGATGGTTCTGAGCTCTTGGGCTGGCACGTGGTCTTGCCTTGCGTACCTTTGACATCCATCACAGACTCGAACTATCTTTTCTGCGTCCAAATGTGCTGTTAACTAAAAGAACCCGTGTCTGAAAGTTTTTGACACCAAGGATCTAGTGGATGCATGATGACCACAATCACCTGCATGAATCTCTTGCAATATTTGCTTGCCTTCTTCTGGAGACACACACCTCTGGTAGACTCCAGTGACACTCCTTCTATATAACTCGCCATCAATCACTGTGTAGGACTTGCATAGCCTAATGAGTTGCTTCCACTTGACTTCATCCTGTGGTAACTCACCCCGTAGGAGATATGCAAGATAGGGCTCTGTCCATGCTGGGATTGCCCGTACTGCTGCCACGAGTGCCGACTCTGGATCTGGGAAGGCTAACTCCTCCTCTGTGGGCAACTTGACTGATGGGTGGTGAAGCTCGTCCACAAACTCATTTGGTGGTACTTTCTCTCGACGAGAGCCGAGTCGTGATAACGCATCTGCGGCCTCGTTCTTGCGTCTGTCAATATGCTCCACTTGATAACCAGAAAAGAACCCGGCTATCTGTTTGACTGCTCTTCTATAAGCCGCCATGTTTGCATCCTTCGAGTCCCAGGTTCCAGATACTTGCTGAGCTACGAGATCCGAGTCTCCAAAGCACCTGATACGCTTGATGTTCATCTCCTTGGACAAACGTAGGCCATGTAGCAAAGCCTCATACTCTGCCATGTTGTTTGTGCAATCAAAATGTAATTGAATGACATATGCCAACTTATCTCCTTTCGGTGAAGTTAGAACCACGCCGGCTCCTGAGCCCTCTAGCTGTCTGGACCCGTCGAAGTGCATTGTCCAATACTTGGTGCAAGGTGAACTTGGTGAGGACGTGCAATCAGTCCAATCATTGACAAAGTCGACCAAAGCTTGAGATTTGATTGCTGTTCTGGGCTCATATATGATATGATAAGGACCCAGCTCAATTGCCCACTTGGCGACTCGTCCTGTTGCATCTCTGTTGCGTATAATGTCTGCTAGCGGTGCTGAACTCACCACTTTGATTGGATGCTCTTGAAAATAATGCTTGAGCTTCCTACTAGCAAGAAAAACTCCATAGACTAGCTTTTGCCATTGAGGGTACCTTTGATTTGACTCTGTGAGGACTTCACTGATGTAGTAAACAGGCCTCTGCACTGGATACTCCTTTCCTTCCTCTGATCGTTCCACCACTACTACTGCACTGACCACCCTCTCGTTGGCAGCCACATACAATAGCATGGGCTCCTTATCTGTAGGAGCTGCAAGTACTGGTGCTGATGATAAGGTTTTCTTCAAGCCTTCAAAAGCATCATCGGCTTCTTTGTCCCATATGAATTTGTCTGACTTCTTCAGGAGTCGGTAGAGAGGACCCGCCTTCTCTCCGAGTCTTGAGATGAATCTGCTAAGAGCTGCTACACAACCAGTGAGTTTCTGAACGTCCTTTAGACAGGTCGGCCTCTGCAGATTGTGAATAGCCTTGATTTTCTCTGGGTTTGCTTCAATGCCTCTCTCTGAAACAATAAAGCCTAGGAGTTTGCCTGCAGTGACTCCAAAAACACACTTGGTTGGATTGAGCTTCATCTTGTACTTGCGTAGGTTATCAAAGGTTTCTGTCAGGTCTGCTATCAAAGAGTCGGCTTTCTGAGACTTGACCACTACATCGTCCACATAGGCATGAATATTCCTTCCAATCTGTTCCTTGAAACAATTTTGGATACAACTCTGATATGTAGCTCCTGCGTTCTTGAGTCCAAAGGGCATTGTTGTGTAACAAAATGCTCCGAAGGGCGTAATGAAGGATGTCTTCAGCTCATCCTCTATGTTGAGTCTGATCTGGTGGTACCCTGAATAGGTGTAACAGCCCCAGATTGGTACCTTAAAATATGGGCCAAATTTTCACTTTTTGCTTAGCAACTTTGCATCATGGCATACATATTAAATTGCTAAATTCAATTAAAGCAAAGTGGAACACATTAAAAGGAAGGCAAACCTCCCAAACAACCAAACCAATACAATTGATCAACTTGTCAACCAAATTTATTCTTGGACTTCCAAAATTGTTTAGGAAGTTTCAAATTACCTTTTGTAACAAATTGTCAAAGTCCATTTGTTGACAAGCAAATATATAAATCGGAGAATTCCCATTTGGCTTAACTCTAATTATATTCTTGGAACTAAGTAAACCTCTCCAAAAATATAAACTAAAATTAAAGGGAACTTCATAACTATATTGGGAGCCTCCCTGAATAGTTCCATTAATTTTAGAAATATATAAATGCTCCAAATGAATACATTTTGGAAATTAATAAAAATAACTATAACTAAACCCTATGAACAAATTTTGACCAAAACTTTTAATTTGGCCACACCAAATTTTGTGGAGGTGCTAAATGTATTGGGGAGCCCTCATGAATTTTTCTGGAATTTATAAAAAGGTCCTGGTGCCTGAATTAAATTGCTAAAGTCTGCTGAAGGACCTTTTTGCAAATTATTTAAAAGTGGCCGGGGGGTTATTCGCAAACCACCGTCTTCTTCTCCTGTCGCCACAGTGCCGCCGTGCGCCCTGTCGCCATGACGCTCTCCCGCACGCTGCCGGACCCCCCTCTCCCTGCATCGATAAGTGGAGGCCCCCCCACGACGCCTGCCCCTCTCCTTTCCCTCACTCTCCCTCTCACCTGGCTCCCGTGCAGCCCTAACCCTAGCTCCCCCCTGTCGAACTCCTGCCGCCGCCGCCGCCATGCCGCACCGTCCCGTGGACTCCGGCCACCCCGGAGCTAGCCAGCACCGCCCTGAGCTCCGCCTCGCCGTGCTGCATCTCTACACCGACGGAATCGACAAGGGAAGCCGCCATTCGCCCACGCCAACCGATCCTTCCCCGCCGCCGGCCGAGCCGTCGATCACCACCGTGCCTCCGTCACCTCCGGTCCTCCCCGCGCGGAACGAAGCGGACGGGAGGGTTCGCCGCCTCCTCCTCTCCCTCCTCACCGGCAGAATCGAGCCGGGGAGGCTCGGTTCCGACACATCCGTCCTCGCCTACCCGACCACGACCGCCGCCGCCCGGGGGCGATTCCCGCCGATTCCGGCCGCCTCTCACCTCGCCGCTCACGGTCTCGAGCTTGGGGTGAGCATTGCACCCTTTTGGGCGTCTCCCCTCTCCCTCTATTCCTCTCCGTCGGCCGTGTGCTCGCCGCCGGTCGCGGTCACCGCGCCGCCCGTGCCGGTCATGGCCAGCCTGTGGTCAAACCGGCCGCGCACCACCTGTGCGCCGACGTGGCTGCCACCGTGGCCGTGCCCCACCTGCCAGTGAGGCTTAGCCTCGTGGGTAAGGCCCGGCCCGGTGAAAAAGGGGTCCAGCACCTTTTCTGGATTTTAATTCTAAGACAGGAAATGAAATAAACTTGCCAAATTCATATCAATTCAAATAATCATCAGAAAAATGTGAGACTTGTACCAAAATGTTCCTAATTTCATAACCTTTCCAAATATGTATCTCATCCATGCTAATGAATTTTAAAAACATGAATTTAAATGTGAAATGCAAAGCATCTGTTAGTTATTCAAATTTGTGGAATTTAATATCTAGAATTTCACATTTCAGAAAAATGCAAATAACATGTTAAAATTCTCAGCTAGATAAACTCTACTTGTTAGTGCCCTTATTTGAATTAATTGGTTAAATTAAATTGCCTTTAATTGTTAAATATAAAAAGGGCAGATTTAAATTGCTAAATGGGAAATTCATAATAATTTGAATATTGCTTCAAAAATTATAAATAAGATCTATAAATGTTCAGGAAAACGACATCTACATGTTAGTTCCATTTTTCATGCTTGATGAACATTTAAATTGATGTTTAATTAAAATGATTAAAATGGCAGATTTAATTCCCACCTTAGATAATCCATAACTTGAGTTTTAATCATCCAAAAATTATGTTTAATAGCTCAAAATGTTCAGCAAGCAATGATCTACAAGTTTATGTCATTTTATAGAATTTTAGATTTAATATTGGTGCTGTTTAATTAAAATTAAATAAATGGCAGAATTAAATCAAATGTTGGAAATGTCATAACTTGTTAAGTATTAACTCAAAAATTGCAAATGATATATCAATTTGATCATCAACTCAAATGCTATCTACCTATGTTAATATCACAGCATGCAAATAACTTTTACTTTGATGTCATTTTCGAATTGGTTAAAATGATTTAAATTGCTTAACCGTTTAAATCACTATTTCCTCACCGTTAATCGGAAAAATGCAAACAAGGTACCAAAACGATCAGTGGGTTAATATCTATCAAATAATGTCATTTTCATGCATATTTACCTCATATTTCAGTACTGGACATTTTGGATATTCACCTAATTCACTAAGTTAAAGATGGAGTTTTGACCCGTTAATCGTAATAATTATTTTAGGGGTTCCATTTAACTTGTGGGAGATGCCCAATACCTTTTCAATGCATAATATGACCATATCATCATGATTGTGCATTGCACCTTGTATTCTTGTTATTTATTTCCTTTCTTGTGTTGTTTGTGTTTCGGTAGATTCTGGAGTCGAGGTCCCACCACAATACCTTGACAACCAGCGCGACCAGTACTACCAGCAAGGCAAGAGCTAACCTAACCTTCTTGGCATATCTCATATTACCCAAGTATTTTATCCACCATAATATTGCATTCGATTCTGGTGACAAGATTTGGTCAGTGTATATACTATCCTATCAATTGCATGTTCCCTGAACCATTATCTGTTTCCCCACCTATGAACCATATGTTGAAGTGTTGGCCTGAGATAAATTATATCTGTTGTATGTCATGCTTAGATATGCTTAGCCATGCTTAGTCGAATGCTAGAGTTGTCCGTTGATTATTTCCATAATTGTGAAGTGAATGGAATGTTCGGACAGTGGTGGAGACTTGTGTTGATAATTAATTGCTAAGAAGGCTGGGATGAGTTGCCATCGGGGATGGTGTTTTGTCTCGTTCTTGCCCCTAGGTGCGAGTTCTTTACCTCTTGAACCAAGACCGAGCGTGCTTCCGAGGTGGGACATATGGAATCCCCTTTAACCAAATAATTAGTGCGGGCGTATCCAAGGGTCCTCTAGTTTGCGCTTTCCATTTGCGAGTGTGTGGCTGAGTGATGAAAGAAGATGATGATGACGGTGTTGATAGGAGTGGCGATGGGGCAGGGTGTTGAAATAGGCGCTGAACTTGTCCTGTCGTCACGATGACCCTTGGATAGTCTCATGCTTTGTAAAGGTTTAACCGCGCCTGCCCTGCCGGCTTTCCCCGGAAGAGAGCTAAATGATCAGGCAAGGGGTCGGACGGTACCAATGGTAAAAACAGTACACCCCTGCAGGGTTTAATCTTTTCGAAAAGCCGTGTCCACGGTTATGGACAACTTGGGAATAGACGATAAGATCATAGATAACCTGAACCTTTAATCAAATGGCAGCTAGAGGTTGCATAATCAACGTGTGATAGAGGTTCATTTCCTCGAGGGTGATTCGAGGGAGTGCCTTGGTGGAGATAAGTAGTGTGTCTGAATACAGTAGGTTCCCCGTGAACCGAAGAGAAAAGTGTTACCCTCTTATCCCCTTATGAAAACCTTCTGATTAGACGATGCCATGAGTCCTAGTCTTCGGAAGGAAACAAAACTAGCTTTATGCAAAACAACCACTTATATAGCTTTGAAGCCTCCGTCAGCATCGGGCCTATATCGCCCTACTAATTCTTGCGAGTACGTCGTACTCAGCCTTGCTTTGTTGATTATTATTTGTTTCAGAGGAGGACGCCACCGAACTGGAAGGTGGGTTCTATGTTGACTTCGACGAGTAGTCTGGGGTTCCCAGGTGGCAGCTTGGGACGTCATGGAACAGGCTGGCACGGGATGTTTATCTGTAGGCCTCTTAGGCCATAATTTGGATCTTGTTGTTTAGACAACTTTAATTTGCTTCCGCTTGTTGTAATGATGGGTCAGTGACCTCTGATGTGTCATTTGCTATCTTTCTCAATTATATGAGTTGAACTATGATATCTTTGTGTCGTAGAGTCTGTGATGTGCCAGTTCGTTCCACAAGTCTCGGTCTCTTTACTATACATGGAAGCGATGTCTGAGCTTATGGCATGATTGAGGTGTTGTGTGCCGATGATCCATTCCGAGCACACCTGCCAAAGTGTATTGGCCTGGGATTGGTAAACCCAGTAACCCTCAATTGTGTAGCATGACCGGTTACAACGTTCCACTGTATAGTTCTGGGGTCGGGGCGCTACAAATTGGTATCAGAGCAGTACTGCCTGTAGGAAACCCGTTCTATTGGTCGAAGTTGAGTCTAGTGTAGTAAAAATTATTTATGAACTGAAAATGAGTTGTGAAAACCCTCTTAGGATTCTTTTTACTCCTTACCCAACTCGCTCTAACTCTGAGTCACCTTACCTCTATTTAATTTGCAGTTGAGTTAAAGTTTAGGTTCATCGGGGTTGGTTCCTACCTTTAGTCTACTGGTTAGGTTGTTTCCGTCTCCATAAACCGAAGTAAACTCCGTTGTTCTCACCCAATGAAGAAGAAGGTGCAAAACATCCGAAGCCTTGAAAACGTTTCGCACCTAATCGGGTATTCCTCTCTTTGAGTTATGGCCCATGGTCTTGAACCGAAGGTCCCGGATTGTACTGGAATTCTGGTGTATTGATTCATGAGGGTTGTCACCCATGTGAGCACTATGCTATTTGTGAGTCCCAGTACATGAAGCTGATCTTTAACCCAAGATCTTTCCCGTTGAATCCCGATGTTAATTGTCAAACCCTACGTTAGGTTGGCCATGTTTGAAGTTAATCTTCAATTTGGTGGTTGTAGTCGTAATTGAAATGCGGCAACAAACCTCTTCTCTGTCACGAGCTATAGCTGGATATTCTGTCATGAAACCATCTAGATCAAGATAAGAGTGCTCATCGCGAGTTTCCCAGCTATCTTTGTGATTCCTCCGGTAACACCGATTCCTGAAAACTTTCGGCACTAGTTGTTGGAAGAGTGCTAACAAGGGCGTCTGCATTATCTTGATATTGTTGTAAGCCCTTTCCTTACTCTTAATCTGTTGTCCGACCTTTATCTGCCAGTTGACAGTCAAGTGTTATCGTGCATTGGTGTGTTCCAAAGCATGTTACCCTTGTGGTCCGTCAATACATTCCGCATCAGGTTGTTAGGAGAAACAAACTCCGGTACCTTGTCCATTCCTCGGACCAAGTCAAAGTATTGTAATCCGCAGAATAAGAGGCTTGTCTAGCTTTTGTTCTGTTCCACCTTGGAGTGTCACACTCTTTTAGATCAAGAGGTCGTGCCTAGTCTCATGACGTACTTGATGAAGTGATACTCTTACCCTTCCTTATCCATCTACCTCCGAGCTACTCGGGCTCGAGATTGTTGAGGATGCATAATGATGTGGAAATCGAACATTCTTAGCAAATGATATTGCTTTGACGTCCAAGGACGTTGATGGCGCTCTTAGCACGATTGGTAATCAGATCATCAAGCTGAGTTTGACTGTGCTGCCAAGTCCCTTGTTCAGGTGCCCACTTTCGGTCAATGAGTTAGACTCTTCTCAAAACTCTAAAGATCACAGCGTTTCGCTTGTAAAAGCAATTTCCCTCTCGCAATCTAACTAGTGTTCTGGAGCTCGACGCTGTGGTCGATTCTTGAGATCCCTACCTCTCGTTAACTGTTGTAACTCCTCCCTCGGACATGTCAAGTCTGAGTTACCCTCACACTTAACCAAATCTGAATCTCAAGCAGAAATGATGGTTGGTGTTTCCTTAAGAGTATAACATAGTCTTGTGTAAATCCGGCAAGTTTGAGGTGGTGGTTGCCCTACTTAACTGGAAGGTCTATGGTGATATCCTCTTGCCTTTCGTAAAATCAAACCACTCTCTATGAGGATATTGTGCTACTTATTCTAGAAGTTGCCCTTATGGTCTCTTTGCAATCTTAAAGGTCCGACCTCCACTTGATGACCTATTGAAGGCTTTTCCGAAGCCTGATAGTGGTATCTAGAACATCGGGGAGAACTTTAACATGGTGTTGCTACACACGTCGCTCTGTCATTTCTCCTATCCTCTGCTCGACCTTTGTATGGTCAAGTGGTTCCTAGTTTTCCCCAATGGCTTATGGTCTTGTGCAAAGTTCATATTTCCAACCCTTGGAGATAACTTGTCTGTCCCCTTGAACTATCTTCGGTCTCTCGTCGGAACGTCATGCTTGTTACCTTTTCTCTGCAACCAGGAAGATCATCGTGGGATCAAGAAGATCGTTCAAGTTAAGGGTCGTCGTGTTTCCCTCTTCCCTCTTCCTACTCTAGGAATCTCGGGGCGAGATTCTTGTAAGGGGGGTAGATTTGTAACAGCCCCAGATTGGTACCTTAAAATATGGGCCAAATTTTCACTTTTTGCTTAGCAACTTTGCATCATGGCATACATATTAAATTGCTAAATTCAATTAAAGCAAAGTGGAACATATTAAAAGGAAGGCAAACCTCCCAAACAACCAAACCAATACAATTGATCAACTTGTCAACCAAATTTATTCTTGGACTTCCAAAATTGTTTAGGAAGTTTCAAATTACCTTTTGTAACAAATTGTCAAAGTCCATTTGTTGACAAGCAAATATATAAATTGGAGAATTCCCATTTGGCTTAACTCTAATTATATTCTTGGAACCAAGTAAACCTCTCCAAAAATATAAACTAAAATTAAAGGGAACTTCATAACTATATTGGGAGCCTCCCTGAATAGTTCCATTAATTTTGGAAATATATAAATGCTCCAAATGAATACATTTTGGAAATTAATAAAAATAACTATAACTAAACCCTATGAACAAATTTTGACCAAAACTTTTAATTTGGCCACACCAAATTTTGTGGAGGTGCTAAATGTATTGGGGAGCCCTCATGAATTTTTCTGGAATTTATAAAAAGGTCCTGGTGCCTGAATTAATTTGCTAAAGTCTGTTGAAGGACCTTATTGCAAATTATTTAAAAGTGGCCGGGGGGTTATTCGCAAACCACCGTCTTCTTCTCCTGTCGCCACAGTGCCGCCGTGCGCCCTGTCGCCATGACGCTCTCCCGCACGCTGCCGGACCCCCCTCTCCCTGCATCGATAAGTGGAGGCCCCCCACGACGCCTGCCCCTCTCCTTTCCCTCACTCTCCCTCTCACCTGGCTCCCGTGCAGCCCTAACCCTAGCTCCCCCCTGTCGAACTCCTGCCGCCGCCGCCGCCATGCCGCACCGTCCCGTGGACTCCGGCCACCCCGGAGCTAGCCAGCACCGCCCTGAGCTCCGCCTCGCCGTGCTGCATCTCTACACCGACGGAATCGACAAGGGAAGCCGCCATTCGCCCACGCCAACCGATCCTTCCCTGCCGCCAGTCGAGCCGTCGATCACCACCGTGCCTCCGTCACCTCCGGTCCTCCCCGCGCGGAACGAAGCGGACGGGAGGGTTCGCCGCCTCCTCCTCTCCCTCCTCACCGGCAGAATCGAGCCGGGGAGGCTCGGTTCCGACACATCCGTCCTCGCCTACCCGACCACGACCGCCGCCGCCCGGGGGCGATTCCCGCCGATTCCGGCCGCCTCTCACCTCGCCGCTCACGGTCTCGAGCTTGGGGTGAGCATTGCACCCTTTTGGGCGTCTCCCCTCTCCCTCTATTCCTCTCCGTCGGCCGTGTGCTCGCCGCCGGTCGCGGTCACCGCGCCGCCCGTGCCGGTCATGGCCAGCCTGTGGTCAAACCGGCCGCGCACCACCTGTGCGCCGACGTGGCTGCCACCGTGGCCGTGCCCCACCTGCCAGTGAGGCTTAGCCTCGTGGGTAAGGCCCGGCCCGGTGAAAAAGGGGTCCAGCACCTTTTCTGGATTTTTAATTCTAAGACAGGAAATGAAATAAACTTGCCAAATTCATATCAATTCAAATAATCATCAGAAAAATGTGAGACTTGTACCAAAATGTTCCTAATTTCATAACCTATCCAAATATGCAATCTCATCACATGCAAATGAATTTTTGAAATTGAATTTAAATGTGAAATGCAAATCATCTGTGAATTATTCAAATTTTTAGAAATTCATATCTAGGGTTTTATAACTCAGAAAAATGCAAATAATATGTCAAAATGATCAGCAATAAAATGTCTATCTGTTAGTACCATTGGTAGAATTATTTGACCAAAATAAATTGCCTTTATTTAATAAATACAAAAAGGGTAGAATTAATACCCAACTTCAAAAATCCATAACTTCATGAATGTTGCTTCAAAAATTATAAATAAGATCTATAAATGTTCAGGAAAACAACATCTACATGTTAGTTCCATTTTCCATGCTTGATGAACATTTAAATTGATGTTTAATTAAAATGATTAAAATGGCAGATTTAATTCCCACCTTAGATAATCCATAACTTGAGTTTTAATCATCCAAAAATTATGTTTAATAGCTCAAAATGTTCAGCAAGCAATGATCTACAAGTTTATGTCATTTTATAGAATTTTAGATTTAATATTGGTGCTGTTTAATTAAAATTAAATAAATGGCAGAATTAAATCAAATGTTGGAATTGTCATAACTTGTTCAGTATTAACTCAAAAATTGCAAATGATATATCAATTTGATCATCAACTCAAATGCTATCTACCTATGTTAATATCACAGCATGCAAATAACTTTTACTTTGATGTCATTTTCGAATTGGTTAAAATGATTTCAATTGCTTAACCGTTTAAATCACTATTTCCTCACCGTTAATCGGAAAAATGCAAACAAGGTACCAAAACGATCAGTGGGTTAATATCTATCAAATAATGTCATTTTCATGCATATTTACCTCATATTTCAGTACTGGACATTTTGGATATTCACCTAATTCACTAAGTTAAAGATGGAGTTTTGACCCGTTAATCGCAATAATTATTTTAGGGGTTCCATTTAACTTGTGGGAGATGCCCAATACCTTTTCAATGCATAATATGACCATATCATCATGATTGTGCATTGCACCTTGTATTCTTGTTATTTATTTTCCTTTCTTGTGTTGTTTGTGTTTCGGTAGATTCTGGAGTCGAGGTTCCACCACAATACCTTGACAACCAGCGCGACCAGTACTACCAGCAAGGCAAGAGCTAACCTAACCTTCTTGGCATATCTCATATTACCCAAGTATTTTATCCACCATACTATTATCGCATTCGATTCTGGTGACAAGTTTTGGTCAGTGTATATAATATCCTATCATTGCATGTTCCCTGAACCATTACCTGTTTCCCCACCTATGAACCATAGGTTGAAGTGTTGGCCTGAGATAAATCACATCTGTTGTATGTCATGCTTAGATATGCTTAGCCATGCTTAGTCAATGCTTAAGTGGTCCGTTGATTATTTCCATGAATGTGAAGTGAATGGAATGTTCGGACAGTGGTGGATGCTTGTGTCAATAATTGATTTGATAAAAGGCTGGGATGAGTTGCCAACAAGGTCGTTGGTGTTTTGTCTCGTTCTGGCCCCTAGGTGTGAGTTCTTATCTCTTGAACCAAGACCGAGCGTGCTTCCAAAGGTGGGAGTATGGCTCCTTACTAACCGAATAATTAGTGCGGGCGTATCCAAGGGTCCTCTAGTTTGCGCTTTCCATTTGCGAGTGTGTGGCCGAATGATGATGATGAAGATGATGATGATGGATGTGATAGGAGTGGCGATGGGGCAGGGTGTTGAAATAGGCGCTGAACTTGTCCTGTCGTCACGATGACCCTTGGATAGTCTCATGCTTTGTAAAGGTTTAACCGCGCCTGCCCTGCCGGCTTTCCCCGGAAGAGAGCTAAATGATCAGGCAAGGGGTCGGACGGTACCAATGGTAAAAACAGTACACCCCTGCAGGGTTTAATCTTTTCGAAAAGCCGTGTCCACGGTTATGGACAACTTGGGAATAGACTATAAGATCATAGATAACCTGAACCTTTAATCAAATGGCAGCTAGAGGTTGCATAATCAACGTGTGATAAAGGTTCATTTCCTCGAGGGTGATTCGAGGGAGTGCCTTGGTGGAGATAAGTGAGTGTGCTAAATACAGTAGGTTCCCCGTGAACCGAAGAGAAAAGTGTTACTATCTTATCCCCTTATGAAAACCTTCTGATTAGACGATGCCATGAGTCCTAGTCTTCGGAAGGAAACAAAACTAGCTTTATGCAAAACAACCACTTATATAGCTTTGAAGCCTCCGTCAGCATCGGGCCTATATCGCCCTACTAATTCTTGCGAGTACGTCGTACTCAGCCTTGCTTTGTTGCTTATTATTTGTTTCAGAGGAGGACGCCACCGAACTGGAAGGTGGGTTCTATGTTGACTTCGACGAGTAGTCTGGGGTTCCCAGGTGGCAGCTTGGGACGTCATGGAACAGGCTGGCACGGGATGTTTATCTGTAGGCCTCTTAGGCCATAATTTGGATCTTGTTGTTTAGACAACTTTAATTTGCTTCCGCTTGTTGTAATGATGGGTCAGTGACCTCTGATGTGTCATTTGCTATCTTTCTCAATTATATGAGTTGAACTATGATATCTTTGTGTCGTAGAGTCTGTGATGTGCCAGTTCGTTCCACAAGTCTCGGTCTCTTTACTATACATGGAAGCGATGTCTGAGCTTATGGCATGATTGAGGTGTTGTGTGCCGATGATCCATTCCGAGCACACCTGCCAAGGAGTATTGGCCTGGGATTGGTAAAACCAGTAACCCTCAATTGTGTAGCATGACCGGTTACAACGTTCCACTGTATAGTTCTGGGGTCGGGGCGCTACAATAGGCATCCAAGAAATAAAGCAACTCTGACCCCGCTGTGGAGTCAATGATCTGGTAAATACGCGGCAGTGCAAATGGGTCCTTAGGGCAATGCTTGTTAAGGCCCGTGAAGTCGATGCACATACGCAACTCTCCTGTTTTCTTGGGTACTAACACTGGATTGGCCACCCACTCTGGGTGAAAGACTTCCTTGATGAACTCGGCTGCGAGGAGCCGAGCCACCTCTTCTCCTATGGCTTTCCTTCTATCATCATGAAACTTGCGCAGACCCTGCTTAACTGGTCTTGCATTAGGGTTAACATGTAAGCTGTGCTCGGCGAGTTCTCTCGGGACTCCTGGCATGTCAGATGGCTTCCATGCGAAGACGTCCCGGTTCTCACGGATGAACTCGATGAGCGCGCTTTCCTATTTATCAGAGAGGTGTGCCCCAATGGTGAACTGCTTGGAGGAATCACCAGGGGTAAAGTCGACTTGCTTTGTGTCCTGAGCTGACTTGAATTTCATCTTCTCCTCTGTGGCCGGCTTCTTAAGGACCGAGCTGTCCTCCGGGTCCACGTTTGCCTTGTAAAATTTCAGCTCCTCTTGAGCACAAGCTGTTTCAGCCATAGCTGCATCACCTAGTTCACACTCCAATGCCATCTGTCTGCTGCCATTAACTGTAATGACTCCTGCTGGACCTGGCATCTTGAGCTTCAAGTAAACATAGCATGGTCTGGCCATAAACTTAAAGTATGCTGGTCGACCAAAGAGAGCATGGTATGGACTCTTAAGATCCACTACCTCAAAAGGCATAATTTCTGAACGAAAATTCTCCACTGTGCCAAAAGCAACCTCAAGGTAAATCTTACCAATTGGCTTGGCTGACTTCCCTGGTACGATCCCATGGAAAACTGTCTCAGTGGGTATTAACTGCCTATCTTGAAGCTGCATCCTCTTGAATGTGTCATAATATAAGATGTTGATACTACTTCCACCATCCATAAGCACTTTGTTCAATGTATAGCCCCCAACTTGAGGTGCCACTACCAAGGCTAGCTGCCCTGGGTCGTCGACTCTTGGTGGATGATCTGCCCGACTCCATGTGATGGTTTGCTCTGACCACCTGAGCCATTGTGGAAGCGCCGGTTCCACTGCATTGACAGCTCTAACCTTTAATTTCTTGGAACGCCTGGACGTGCTTGTTGTGAAGACATGGTAACTGCCACGACTCGGGTTCTGTGGCCGAGTTGTGACATAATACTGCCCATTGTCTTCGTGAAGCTGCTTCGGGTTCTGCTGGAACCCGCCCTGCTGGTTACCTCCTCCTTGAGGTTGGTTGGGATTGTTGCCGACTCCTCCACCCTGGTTGCCGGGTCGTCCATCATCATTGTTTCCTCTATAACCATTGTTGTTGCCTCTGTTTCCTGGTCCTTGGAACCCGGCACGCTGCAAATCTACGCACTGTCCCAAGGTGTGACCACATCTGCCGTTTTTGGCGTGTTTAGGGCATGGAATCCTCAGGACCTCCTCTGTGCTTGGAGTACGGCCTTGGTATCCACGAGAATTATTGTCCTTACGTCTGACCCCAGTGTTTGTGTTAGCCACTAGGTCAGAGTTATCTCCATATGGCCGTTTGTTACCACCTTGGTTCTAGTTTTGATTCTGGTTCTGATTCTGACCATTGCCACCATGTCCTTTAGCTCCTTCCTCCTGGTCCTTTGTTTTGTCTGTGGCGGCATGCTTGTTAGCACCTGCCATGATCTCACCAATCGTAAGGGGAATACCTTGATTCAGGCTCTCCTTCATACGACTCAGCTTCCAGCTCAAGGGGTTGTAGCTGCAGTTCCTCTCCATTGCCATTAGCACTGAAATTGCTGGGAGTCCTTGCGATGAGTTGATGATCTCAGAGACCCGCTTCATCCAGTGCCTTGCAGACTCGCCCTTTCTCTGAACACATCTCTCCAAGTCCTCTATAGTACTCAGCTTTTTGCATGTTCCTGAAAGTTCTGTACAAAGGCCGACTTCAACTGCTCCCAAGAACTGATTGATCTAGGAGGCAAGTTACGCATCCATACTTTGGCTGCTCCCTCATCATAAGATACATGAATTTGGCACTACAAGTTACCTGTGGCATTGCGAATACTCATCGCCATCTCGTATGTACCCAACCAAGAGGTCGGGTCCATATTGGGCTCATAATTGGGAACTTTACGCGGCTCCTTGAAGTCGCTGGGGAAAGACTCGGATCTGATGGCATCTGACAGGCACTCTGGTCCTGTTAGTGTGGGAGAGGTACCAGGAAAAGTCACCTCTGTGTGCACCCGGGTTGGCTGAGGCTGGTTATCTGCACCAGCTAGGGCTCTGTCCCTCTCAGCCTCCCGAGCCCTGGCCGCCTCCCTTTCTCGTCGCTGTCTTGCTTCATCAACTACTAACTGAGCTCGTGATGCAGTTGGTATAATAACCCTGTTCCTCTCTTGCTCACGGTGCCTTGCACTTGTAGAGTTGGCCGGGTGAGACTCGTCATGCCGACTCCTCGTGCCAGAGTTGAACGGTGTCGAGTGCAGCCTGCTTGCATCTGGAAACGTTGGGTAAAGAGCTTGCTGAGTCATTGCTGTCTTCAGCATCTCAATAGCACAGCGGGTCTCCTAGCCCGCTGGTCCTTCTGGTATCTCAATATTCTCTAATCTCATTGTTGCCGCGTGAAGATTGTCCATTGGGTTAGAGTAATGCCCCTCTGGAGTACGGACCTGCCAGGTGGAGGTCCCATACCACCTGTTAATCCTCCTCCAACTCCTCCTTCAGGTGGCGGTCCGTTGGTACCATTGCCGCCGGGTCCTTCTGGTGGTGGTGGTGGTGGTGTTGCTCCTCCCCCTGCGCCGCCTCCTGCGGCTGATGAGCTCCCTAACCCGGCTCCTGCGCCTGGACGAGTAGGTGTGGTGAACAAAGCAGTAGGATTGACGTTGACTCCTCCATGCAGGCGACTCCTGGCTCTGCGATGCTGGATTGAGGTGAGTTCTTCCTGGCGACTCCGCACGACCTGGGCCTCAGACTGGACCCGGGCCCGCTCTTCCGCTAACCTGCGATTTGCCTCGTTGATCTCTGCTAGTTGCCTCTCCATCGCAGCACGCGCACTGGCTAACTCGGCCGCCCGCTCAGCTACATTGCTTGCATTGATTTCCTTTCTTAACAGACTTGGATCGAACTGATTTCCGCCATTTCCAGACATGTAGACTCCGACGACGCGAGCGCGAACTGGCGACTCCTCGTAGTCCTCTTCCTCGATTCCGTACCCAAGCCGATCCTCAAACAAGGGCAAGATAGACTCTGAATCGGCGTTGTAATCTGGCTCCATATATGGCTCTACCAGCGACTCCTCCCCATGGTTGACAGCAAGATACTTCTCTGACTCGGCAATGATGCCGAGTTCTGACGTGCCGACCGACTCCCCTCCGTCGGACTCGACAACAACTGTTGGCTCTGATACAGATTCCGCCGAGTTCGCGCGAAGACCCGACGCGCAAACCATGCCGACGAACACGTTGATTCCTCCAAAGACAAGCTGATAACCCTCGTCGACCTCGTGCATGTCCGAAGTCCAACCAGAGTCATCGATCTCTGTTTCTCCATGCTCATCAGTGTAGACTCGCCCGATGGCAAGTTTCTCCATGGCCCGGCGAGCAGCTCCCACGATCTCGACTCCTCGCATCTCCTGCCCCACGGTGGGCGCCAAATGTCGTGGGGTTGTCACGGCAAGTCCTTCCTCCAAAGAAGGTGAGTTCGGGGGCCATCGATGCTTGAAGTGCGTAGGAGAGATTAATCACGCCTAGGGACACAGATTTACCCAGGTTCGGCCCCTCTTGGTAGAGGTAAAGACCTACTTCCTGCTTCTCTTTATTGCTCTAGATTTGGTATCGATTACAGGATTCCGGCTCCTCTCTGGGGAGTTGGCGACTTGGCGTTTCTCTCTCTCTCTAGATTTCTTAGAACTTGTCGATCTAAGGTCCAGGACCCCGTTTATAAAGGCTACCGGGTCCCTGGAATTACAGGTTACACCGAGTCACACTAGAACACGGAGTCCTACTCTACGTCTTGGTCTTCCAAGTTAAGGCTCCGGGTTGTACTTGGACTCCTTCCGGACGGGTCCTTTCTTCATCATGGGCCTTGGTCGGCTTGTCTCCAGCCCAGCCCATATGACTTGATACGTGACTCGGCTTTGGCCTTCTTGGTCTTGGCGGGTCTAATTTCCGGGTCCATGGGCCTACCTATAAAGTATCCCCCCATCAGGTAGCGCATAGGTAGGAGGCACGGGGCGGCAGCACCGGACCGAGTCTCATTTTCCCCCCAGCTCCCTTGGAGCATTTTTTCTTCCTCCTCTAGAGACACAGCTCTAGGAGCAACCTTGTAACTCACATAACCTCACCTTATACAGATCAGACAAGCAGGAGTAGGGGTTTTACCTCCTCACGAGGCCCCCGAACCTGGTTAAACCGTGTGTGTGCTTCACTTTGTGTGCGTATTCCTACGCATAATCCCTCACCGAATCCTCTAGCGTCCATCGGCCCCCAACTTAAGCCTACACATAGGCATCTGTCGTTCTCCACGACGACAAGCCATGTGGCAATCCTTCCCGCCTAAGGGGAAGAGGACAAGGGCTATAAAAGGGGCAGTGCCACGACCTAGAGAGGGGTTCACAATCTCCCCCAAGCCACCATACCTTGTACTGTAACACATTCACAAGCAGTGCAATATCAGACAAGCAGGAGTAGGGTTTTACACAGACGAGGTGGCCTGAACCTGGGTAAAGCTCTCCGTGTCTTTCTGTCGTGCTTGCTGCGTTTTCTCCCCGTGAACGTCGAAAGAGAGTTCTGAGGTTAGCGTGTCCAACCCCCACGGCGAACCTGGTACTTAGGAGACCCTCCTGGGACCTTTCTCCGGCCGCAGGTCATTCTAAGCTAGTCCAATTCGCACTTGCCTTTCTTTCGATCAAAGGAACCTCAACGGGTCGTCCAGTTTCATTGAAGAAATTGAGTGTCTGTTACAAATTCGCACTTGCTTCAATACGGCTTCAGGTTGGTTCTCGTGACAGTGTTTAGATAATGCAGAAGAGCTCGATCTCAAGTGCTCATCAGGTGTTTTTATTCCCATAAAACTGATCGATTTAGAGTTAAACCAGCACATATGAAGCACAATAGTATATTTTATTTCAGCGTAGTTCACAATAAGAGTCCATGAACGGTTGTGCCTCGAGTGGATGGCAATATGCTAGCTACGCGAAGAGTGTCCCAGCCATGACAGTAACAGCTTCTCCTTGAAGTCGCACTCTCCCACTCGCAGCATCCAGCTCCAGGTATAGTGTTCCACTCCGTGGAGATACCTGATGATGGATAAACAATATAAATGAAAACAAGCATGATAATTTGGTTGGTTGAGGCATTGGTCGCATACTAAAGCATATTTTTAACAAAAATGAGTCACCAAATGATACTTCACTTGTTTAACATGTAGTATTCAGCAACATACCTGAAACGCTATCAGTTTTTGTTTCCCCAGCTTTCCAGCCCAGTAGGGTGCCAAAACACAATGTGCACTGCCACAAACAGGATCCTGCAAAGATAGTGGAAAAGGGGGTTATCGTTTACGTAAGAAAGAGACTATTTACATAATTTTCAACCTGGCAAATAGATTGCGCCATCACCTCATTTACCCCAAACTTCGGGCAGAAGAAACGCGTGAAGAAGTCATAACCAGATCCAGCAGGTGCCGGTCCTGTGATAATCACGCCTCTGCCGGCACATTTTGTAATTTCTTCGATGTTAGGAAGGACACCGGCAACCTCTTTTCCTGAGGAAAGTTCCACCTGAAAGCCATGACAGACCCAGGTGGTGAGTCACACTGGTAAGTGGTAACTGAACATGTTCAACTTCAGTTCTATACCCTCTTCTCACAATCTATGTTTCAGCAGTCATCGTTCTCCTTTTGTCACTCAACTTCTCTGTCTTTAGTTACAATGTATAGTTCATCGGTCACCAAAATGAAGAGTTGTTCAGCCTAGGAGAATGGTTACAATAGCAGTGCAGCCAGATGGTTTATTTTAAGTTAGGAAACGATTTTCTAAAATGCAGTTATGCAGTCAAGAGAACAGAAAAATGCAGAGTAAGGGGATGAGGTGCGAGGCGCAACGTACAATGAAGTCGTCAGTGGTCACCGATTTGTGAACGCTGACCACGGGCGCGCCGTTGAGCGTGTCCGGGATCGACGGCAGCTCGTCGGCTGAACCGCAGCCCACGAAATCACTGGAGGGGAAGTCCAGCTCAATGAAGAGCTTCCCCTGCTCATCCGTCTCCGGCGCAGGCACCTTCCTGGCAGTCAGGATGCCGGACTTGGTCGCGAACTCGACCACGCCATGGCGCTCCGCGAGGACGGAGGTGAAGAGGAAGTGCGCGGATGCAAGCGTCGCGTGCCCGCAGAGCGCGACCTGCAGAACGACGGCGCGGATTGGAGCAGATCGCAGGAGAAACGGTGCGAATCCGGCGGGTGTAGGTCGAGATGGGGAGCGTAGGCGGGTATGTATACCTCGGTGACGGAGGTGAACCAGCGGAGGTGGAACCGCGGGGTGGCGGCGGCGGCGGCTGGGCAGGAGGAGTCGCGGGAGAGGAAGGCGGTCTGGGAGAGGTTGAACTCGGCGGCAACGGACTGCATCCAACGCGCGTCCCCCGCGGGCGCGGAGGCGTCGTCCTCGAGGAAGCACACGGCCGCCGGGTTGCCCTTGAACGGCTCGGCCGTGAAGGCGTCCACCTGCGATGAGACCACGCGGCGGCGCCGACGTCAACGTCACTTCCCATTCGAGACAGTGAAGAGAGACAGAAGCCTGGAGGAGGCAGTAAGCAAGAGACACTGACCACGACGTACTGGATGCTTTTCTTGGCCATTTCCACGAAACAGCTTCAAATCTGTGGGAGTGAGCTTGTCGGAACGGATGTGCACCGGAGCACGTTTTTACAGGGCACTACTGTACTAGACTACTAGTGCTGCTGATGATATCAGTTGGTAGAGCATATTAATCAGCACTGACGACATGGAACTTGGAAGCTTCTTCCTCGCCATACCAATCAGCTTCTGCCCCAGGTATTTGGAGTCACTGGCAGGTTGGCCCAAGCAACAGGTGAGGGGGTCACTGGCTGGTTGGAACTACAATGGCGAGATCTTACCTGCCAACTGTATAGTAATGGGTGCAGCTAATTTACGATTGTTTGAGTAGGCCTAGCTAGCAATTGGCTTCGCGAGAGCTGAAGATTTTTCAGTGTTTTTCGTGTACATTGCTCCTCTCACTCGGAACGTCCAATGATTTCTTTTGCCTGACAATTTTCTAATGAGCTGTCTGCGTCGATACAAAGGCTAGAAGTGAGAATCCTCTGTTTCCATGTTTTCCATGTTTTCAGGAAAATACAATGTGTAACATGGTAAAAATACCAGTCAACCTCAAAAAGTGGACCGGCTCGGCGGCTCCCCTTGCCAACCAAGAGACATAATCATCAACCACTTTTTCCTTCATTGTTTGTTCTTATTCTGTTATGGTCAAGTCCCATTTGGCAGCTTCAACCAAGGTGGCAGAGGGAGGACAAAATAGCACCCATTACAGATTTACCAGCAAGTGAACACAACACAGCTCCAGACAGGCAGACAATGCTATACTCATCATCCAATAACAGAAAATATCGCAAGCACGAACAGAGTGATCCATATGTAACAGGAAGAAGACCATCACTGCAAAAGATCTGCAACAGCACAATGATCATTCTGGAAGTAGCACAACAGAGAGCGATGTCTTTCTTTACACAGGTACCCGACTTCTCATTTATTCGGTGGACCAAATCATGTATGCTGCCGCTGCTGCACGGGCGAGCAAAACAGAGCCAGAGTTTCACTGATTGGCTCAGATTTGATCCAAGATCGTCTCGGCGCCAGAAACCTTGAATTCAGATGGGGCCTTCTCAACATTGAAAGCCTTGATCTTCCCGTCATCCACAAAGGCTGACCACCTAACAACGGCGCTTGGTGAGAAATAAGACAAGGTGCATTCTTAAGTTCAAATATGGGGTAGTATTTCAGGCCTAGTGAAGCACACAATATATTCCAGATGGTGAACAAGCAGAGTGGCCTTGGTAGCATTTGAGGCAACCAAGATAAACATAATATCCCAACGCATGGTGGATAAGAGCTTCAACAAAAATTCTCACTGCCGAGAGGCTACACAGCTGGATTCTGCTGAACCATGTTCAATTTGCCAGAAGCCCAGGACCGGACTGATAATATATACACTTTGGCACTTACCATGTATGCAACTTGCTAACATTCTTTATTTGCAATTTAATACAGCTATAGCATGTAGTGCTCCAAAAATGGGTGGAAGTGATTCACCTAAGGGAGTCAGGCCTCCACCCCAATAAAGCCAATTTCTCAGAATAAATTACACCACAATTCATGGACTATAAGGAAGTTCTGATTCTTCAACTAGTTATTTCTTGGAACAGGCATGCATGCACGATTTGTCATTGGATTTTACAGTAATGACAGTTCAACAGTGGTGAACTAAGAGTAAATTAACAATATACTCAATGTGTCATGCTGAGACAATCCAATCATAAGAGTAATCAAAATCTACTATTTTCCCTAGATAAAATGGGTGATCACTAATGACGTTGGGACTAACAAAGCAAGATAAAACTGACAAAGTTGATGTAGCTTGGCTTAGAGAGGCTACCAAGTGCTGAAAAAATGTTTTCCAGAAATAGCATAACATCCTTTGCACGGTTCTACATTCAACACAATAATATTGGCACATAATATCAAATTCTGTAAACAAAGGCATACCCTATAAAATTACACAGCTAACCAACCAAAATTCAGCAGTAAGAGAAGTTGCATTGTACATCACACAAAAGGTAGTAGATTTAACTGACTGTATTATATCATACCTTAATTAATTTTTAGGAATAGTACAAAAGTTGGCAACAATATAATTACCTGTGGGAGCGACGGCCAAGCAAAGCAGCAGAGAGATCTATTTCCAGATCCAAGCTTTTGTGGAAACTCCCGTCAAGGTCACCATAGAACTCAATCTGATACCAGTTCCAAAAGTATGGCAGATGATTAAAATGTAAATGTTTGAACGATCTTGATTGTTGAGAAAGTTTAGCATAAATAACTTGAAAGCACATGGGCTAAGACTCGGGACATCTATGTGTGAAAAAATATCTAGGCTGGTCTGTATTTCAAAACACATTTCTGGTCCTTATTACCAGATAGAAGTCACTCGGTACAACATATAAAAGTTCAAAAAAAGAAGATATGCAAGATGTCTGCACTATTTAGTTATGTAAGCCATCATGGAAAATCTCAATACAAGCTTTAGAATGAACAAACTCTTAAAACATTTCACGCACTCAAGTTCAGGACTGGTACACTAAGTAGCAGAACAAGGAGAGAAAAAATACGAGACAATAATTTCACGCATGACTGTTATCGATGTTTATTATTACTGTGATAAGGACTGGGAAAGGAGTATTCTAACATGAAGCAGTATGTTGTAGAGGAAAACCAAACAGGCACCACCAAACATGAAGGCAGATAATCCTATCTCATCAGTTAGAGATGCAAGTGCGTCATCATTAGGGTACCCTTTAAGCTCTTTAGTTCAAAAAAATGAACTAACTTTTTCAAAATGATGATGTCATTGGAAAAGTTAGTTCATTTCTGTTGAACTAAATAGGGTAGAGGGTACCTAATGATGAACCACTTGCATCTCACTGCATCTTGGATATGACCTACTGATGATCAGTCCGCAATACTTGGATATGCATACTACAAGACCTGTAACACATTCCTTATTCTTTGCTAAACCTACATTTCCATAAGAAAGAAAGAGTAGATACTCACTGCATCTTTTGCCTGTAACTTTTCTGCCCATCCATTCAGCACATATGGATCATTAACAGCTACACAGATAACAGAGTCGATCCCTTTTGCTTTCAGCTTATCAATGCTGTTCTTGTAACTAGGGACATGTGACTGCGAACATACTCCTGTATATGCACCCTGAAATATATCACAAAGATAGCTGTCAACTGTATGACCAATAAACCATTCCAGGAGTGAGTGACTCTACAACATTATAGTTATCAATGAGATGGAGCAAGTTTACAATCCTAAATCCTAATAACTGTAGCCATAAATTGCCTAGGCATATAAATTAGCAATAGCAATGCTTAACACAGGGGTCTGAAAGCAGGAGCCGATTATTCAAAATGAATTACAGATCCATGTGGCTGTGAAAACGGAACATGAAGTTTGTTAATACTGTTTCCAGATTACCCTCAATACCTAAGTTAGCTGCAGCACCTTACTGCCCAATAGGACAAGGCAGATGAAACTGATAGTTTTATCCAAGGAATGAGAGATTAAAGATCATCTCGACTACAGTAGAACCAGAGATATTCCCCTTCAAAATCCCAAATGGTAAAAGTAGCATTTCATCAGTGGGCACTAAAATGCCAGTCTGCAGAACTGCTCAAGCACACAGACTCGCAGTCCAACAATAATGTTCAGCATTCATTTTCCAACTCAGCAATGACGAACTCACTTAAAATATCAACACCAGCCAACGCCTTGCCTATAGACTCGCGATGAATCTTCTACTAATGAGCAACAGAGAATGCAAGGACTCAATCCATAATCGCCTAATACAGATTCAGGACTAGTACCAATTAGCGTGAAATATACTACCCACTATGACTCGTCAGAGATCTAAAATAGTCGAGCATACATGAACCGAAGCCAGCAGCAACATGGAATTTTGTAGGAAAGGGAAGAGAGATCTTACCGGCAAACCGAAGATGACCACTTTCTTCCCCTGTAATCAGACACGAGGAAGCGCGAAAGGGGTCAGAGGACTAAACACGGTGGTGGTTGCGGCAGGAGGAAACTGGAACTGGGGGAGAGTATGGCGAAGAAGCGTACATGGAAGATGTCCTTGAGAGGGGTGGTGGAGAACTTGGTGGCGACGCCCTCGTCCCAGGACCGCGCCTTCTGCAGCGACACGCCGGGCGCCGCCGAGACGATGTCGGAGCCCACGGACGCGAAGCCCCTCGACGCGGACCACAGCGCCGCCGCCGCCGCCGGGGAGCATCTCGCCCTCCTGACCAGTGCCGACGCCATCGCTGTACTGACCTGCTCTCTGCAGCTGCCAAAAGCCACAGAAGATGGGAGCAGCTAATTTTATTCGTTGGATTAGGTCTTGGCATCTTGCTGCGCCAGCTGGGGGTGGACGTGCCGGTGCCTGCCTGCCAGACCTGTTTGATTCAATTTTGAAGGATATTATTTCTCAGAAATTTTAAAATATAATTTGTTTGATTATACAATTGAAACCCGAACATAGATCGGAAAATCTATCTATGGAATGTCCCCACAATTTTTAACGATTGTCTTCTCCTAACGAGCATGTCCAAAAATAATGTTCCAACTTAAAGCGGGAATGATTGTTATCATCTAAGTCAAATGGAATGTGCAAGACAAATGTATAACCTAGATTTTCTATTTTATTGGTCGTAAGGTGGTTGATGAGAGACCGGGTTATAGCCTCGATAATCGCACTACCGAGGGGGCTCTCAAGGTACATAGCTTGATCGCATCAGTCGTAAAGACCTCGAACATTTGCATTTTTTAAATCATTTTTCTTATTGATATTTGTTTTTTCTCTAGATTAGGAATTAGAGCTTGTTGCTATCCTTGAGAAAACCTCAAGTTCGTATAAATTTGAGTTTGTATGACAAACTAGACGTGTTTTATGTTGGATTTTTTGCTAATTCTTCTAATGGTATAGATAGAATTTACTTGGGATCAACCGTGAAAATGATATTTTGTAGGTCTAGAGCCTTCGGGGTATGGCCCGGAACTTCTCGGGCCAGCCTTCCGAATATGCAGAAGGTTGAGCACCCTTTGCGCAAATACTCTAGGTGGGACAAGCTTATTTAGATACGGAGTTGCTTCGTCTTACAAGGGGATGGGTCCTCTTTTATAGTCTTTAATAAGTTGACATCGCTTTCCATCGATAAGAGAGTCCCGATCTCTCGCACAACCATCACGACTATGCCTGCACAGTCCCACCGGACAATATGGTAGACAATGTGTCGGGTAGGATAATAGTTATGAACAATTACTATTCAACCCAAATATGAATTTCATATAATTTACAAGTTGTTTCATCTTTCTATCGAGACGTAGGTTATACTTAGATTTGAAATTATGTGACCTAATAGATATTTATTATGCGGAAAGTGTCTTCGGCTCCCGAGCACCAGTGATCCTGGTGGTTTAAAAAAATTCAAAAACACTACTTGTAAGTTAAAAAAAATATAAAAAAATTGTGGATGTAGCCAATGATATATATCACAAACGTGCAAAAAAAAAACAACTTCAAATACATTCTAGTTTGGCCTGCACGAAAATGACAAAAGTGTGGATCTAAATATGTATATTTTCAAATCTTCAATTTTCTCATTTTGGTGTCGCCCAAAATACAATTTATTTGAAATTGATTTTTTGCACGTTTGTGGGATACATAATTGGCCACATCATTGATTTTTTCCAGATTTTTTTGAAATTCATAAATAGTTTTTTCGGATTTTTTAAACAACCGGGATCACTGGTGCTCGGGAGCACCAAATCTCCTCTCTTTATTATGCTTATATAAAAAAATGCCGACTATGTGTAGCTTCTTTTGGAAAACACGATATGAATGCAAACGCTCATAACACGCATGTACACTCACCTTACGGTTATGAGCATCTCGACAGATCAAGGCGAATTTTGAGGTTGAAAAGGTTACCACTAACACGTCGTTGTTGGCACCCACATCACCAAGTACTGAAAAAATATCGCCAGTTAAATTTAGTGATTCTATGTAAATGTTAGGACTTGTGGATTGTTTAAAACTTAAATCTTGGTAGACCGGTTTCACCACAAGAAACTAACTAGTTGAGCTCAAACCTACTCCACACGACACAAATGATTCTAGTCTATATATATACTAAGCCGAAAAAGCGGTTTTACTAATTCTCTTTTGGCTGAGAATTGAGTTAGAGTGCATTAAACTATAAAGTTGTTAGATTTCGCACTGCAATTTGTAGGCCCATTGAGTTACAATATGGATTTTAACTGCGATTTTTCTACTTACACAGAGTATTATTACTTTTATATCGGTTCGTGATCTAATAATGTACTGTACTAGCGGTGAGTTATAACATGGGTTTAAGGATGGCAATGGATAGGGTATGGGCAGGGTATAGCAATACCATACCCATACCCATATAGTCTATGGGGTACAAAATTCTACCCATACCCTTACCCGCGGGGATTAAAGTATACACATACCCGTACCCATTAGGTACCCGTTGGGTAGATCAAATAGTACACAAATTATTCATATTTTTATATTTGTTGGTAGCATATTTGACAAAAAAATCAATTATCTCAACTCAATAATAGGTAGATAAATACATGACAATTATCTAATTTTAAAAATCACAATCTCATAATCATATCTAGTAAGTCAACTAAGTAGTGTCCATATGTTAGTATAAATGGGTAGGATATGGATATACCCACGGATATAGGGTTGTACCCATGCCCTACCCACGACTTGGCTGGTAGGATATGGGTACTGCCCATGGGTATAAAAATGTGCCCATACCCTCCCTATACGGGTACGGTACCCGCGGGTACCCGTACCTATGGGTAAAATTACCATCCTTACAGGGTTGCAGGTAAGCTGAGATTTGACAATATTACCACTTCTCTTTGGACCCCCTCTTTGAACCCGAATTAGTCGCTCCTCCGAAAGAAAAACGGTGTATATTCTCTGACTTTGCCGGCTCCTAAACCAGCTGACTATGAGTCACCACTACATGTGGGGGTCCACATGTTGGTGACGCAAGTTTGAGTCACCGAAAGTTTGCATATCCAAAGTCAGAGAATACTAATCGAAATACCAGGCCTGCTTCTCTTCACTGACGCTTCTGTGCTGCCGCATTTTCTCTCCCCAAACTCTTCCCCCTCTTTTGATACCCACATTCCCCAAGAAGCAAAAGCAACTCGATCTGCAGATATCGGCATCGGAAGAAGCAAGCATCCGATCCAATCTCCTCCACACCTCCCATGGATGAGTAAGTCTTTCAGTCTCTTCGTACTCTAAGATTCACCTCCTAAAATTAGAACCAGATCTTTTGCATTGCTTGCACCAATCAAGAACTCCATTTCTTCAAGAAGAAGTTCGTGGATGACTTCTAAATTTTTGTTTGCTTCTAATCATCCCAGATCCGACGAACAGAGCAACGGCGGCGGCGCTGGCAGCCAGCACCACGGCTACGAGTGGAAGCTCCCGGCGGCGCTGTCGGCGAACACGACGAGCGTGCACGTGACGGCGCTGGACGGGGTGGTGAACGTGAACTCGCTCTTCACGGTGGCCGTCTTCGTGGGCCTCTCCCTCGCGACCCCCGGCGAGCTCCGCAGCCTCGCGGGCGACCCGTCCTGCGACGCCGGGCCCGGCGTTGCGCGGTCCCTGCTCGTCCTGGAGGTGGTCGCCTTCTCCTCCTTCCTCTTCTCCAGCCTCGTGGCGCAGGGCCTCAAGCTCGCGCTCAACCTCATCAACTCCAAGGATCCCGACGCCACCCACGCCCACATCGACGCCCGCCTGGTCCGGCTCGGGATGCTGGCCTCCGCCGTGGGTTCCGTCGTCGGCTGCGTCTTCCTGATGGTGTCCATGGTGATGGTCGTGCAGATCCGGCTCGGCACTCTGGGATGCGCCACCAACCGGGCCGCTGCCAAGGCCGCCGCCGGGCTGGTCGGGCTCGTCTCCACCGCCCTCGCCTTGTACATCGGCACCGTCTTCTACACTTTCACTCACTGATCGTGGATCTTGCTTGCCAGTTGCCACTATCTCGTTGTCGTTGTACTCTGTTTTAAGCTTTTAGCTACGTGCTTGAGACATTTTAGCATCTGTTTCTGCTGTGTATGTACAGTGCATTGCTGCATCTGCGTGCTATCTAGAGCTTGATCAAACCAGTAAACCACGGTGATTCCCGATGATGACGAATAGGTTTAGATGATCATCGCCCATTCTTCCCTGAACCCCGGCCACGCCAGTATCGCCAAGCCGCCTCTTTGACTGGCAGAGATTTGGTGATTTCATGAAGCGAAATCTTGCGGTGACTTTGCCCATCTGAGTGCGTCCGATCAAGATTCAGTGAATATGGTTGATCTAAATTTTGATCTTGAAATTTAAATTGTTCAGAAAAATTCTAGTAATTTATATATGCTCCATTGAGTATTATAGAAACCATTTATCCACATGACATGAAACTTTTTCAGAATACACAATGGAATTTCGAGTTTAAAATTTAGATCAACCGTGTCCACTGGATCTTGATCGGACGACACTCAGATGGACAAAGTCACTATAAGACTTTGGTTCAGGAAGTCACCGAATCTCTGTCCCTCTTTGATTGTGTTCCAGCCAAAATGGTCAATAATGTTTTCTTGCTCCAAGACCTGATCTCTTCTGGCTACACCCAACCCTTTGTCACCATGGCTCGTTCGAGGACGTCGTCGTCCAGCATGGTGCTCTTCACAATCCCACAAGAACTGGTGGTCGCTTGCCTCGAGTCCGACAACAAGCGTCGGTTTGTATCTCCAACCACTTGTTAACAAATAATACGATCATTTTGATGGTTCATATAATAAGTAAATATTTACAAATATTTGGGAAATGACAATATTTAATCTGGCAAAATATTTACCAACAATACTATGCAATCTACCATCCCTGGGCACCCTTACTTTCCTTCAAGCTCATGACGTTCCCCCGAGTTTCCTTGTCACATGAGCTCTTCCACACCCCTCATCCTCTCTTCTGGCAACTAGTTGTCCCATCTACCATGTGCGAAATAATTACCTTCGTCTCAACATTAGAATCTTCTCCAAAAGGTCGAGGTCTTCGGGTGGCTCTTACGGATCTCACTTCCGTGATGCTCCTTGTGTTGTGATTCTTTATTAATATCGCCAAGTGGACTTTTGAATAATTTATGTTAGTGATTCCGTTGCTTAAGATTCAGGCTGGGCGTTCGGGATATCCTGAATTTTCGGGACGGGAAATTCGGGAAAAAAATATTTCGGGATTCATAATATCATTCCCGAAATTCAGTCCAAAAATCTGTTTCCCGAAATGTCGGGTTCCCGAAATTTCGGGTTCGGGATCGGGAAATCCCGAATATCCCGTATTGCAGATGAATTGACAAAAATAACATAGGAATGAAGAGGAGCAAGATGCAGAACTTGTCGTCGTGAAGCAGGTGAGGAACCGATGGACTGAGGAGGAGGTCGATTAGGCGGTGGCCGGCGAGATACGAGGGATGCCGGCGAGCTAGTGGAACGAGGAGGATGGTCGGGGAAGATGGAGATCGAGCATAGCTCGTCGCCTCCGTCTCGTCGGATGGTCAGAGGATGCAACGACGCAAGCTAGCAGACGGCAACGACGGATCTGCGGCGGCGGCGGATGTACGGTGCCAGCAGCTAGCATACGGCGGCGGCGGCGGATGTGCGGTGGAAGCAGCTAGCATATGGCGGCGGCGGATCTGCGGCAGTGGCGGCTAGCAGACGACGGCGGCAGCTAGCAGACGGCAGCTACGGTTGCCTGGGTCGGGACTCAGGGTCGATGTGGATGGGGACGTGGGGATGTGGTGCGGCCGTGTGGGGGACGTGGGGACTGGGGACGAGGGTTTGCCACTCTTGGGCCGATGCGGACGGGGACGTGGGCTGGGAGCCTGGGAAATTGTTTTGTCGAAATGGGCTTCAATCCTTTTCGGGATTTTCGGGCTATTCGGGTTTCATAAATTCAATCCCGAATTTCCTGATATTATTTCGGGATTTTCAAACACATTCCCGAGAATTCAATCGGGTTTTTCGGGTTCGGGATAATCGGGTTCGGGTTCGGGAAAATCGGGTATCGGGTTCGGGAATCGGGATTTATGCCCACCCGGACTTAAGATGGCCATGTTAATGGGAAGTTGCCAAAGGGAACCAAGTGTAATAACGCACAGTCTCACGATATCGGTGACATTAGATCCACAACTAGTTGTCCCCACCTATGATGGCGCCGATGAAGAAAAAACTGGAGGGATTGCCACTGTATACTCCAACTCCCTCCAAGAAAGATCAAGCGTGACAGTTCTTCCGAAGTTGCATAGGGTGCATGTGTTACTATATATTTATTACAAGTTTTAGAGTAATTGGTAATTTTAACAACCGTCCATCCGCTCTAATCGAACGGTGGTAAAATAAGAGCTACCTGAAAATACTAGATTAAAAGTACCTGAAACTACCTGAAACTACCAATATTGTATTGTTTTTTATCTGATATAAAAGGGCATTTACGTAATTGCGTCTCAATGACCCCACAGGTCAGGTCCTCCCTTTTTCTATCTTATTCTCTCGCCCACCGCCCACGTCTGATCCGCCGCCGGTGCTCCCCAACAAGCGGTGCCCCCTCCCCAAACTCGCCGTCGGCAGGAGCTTCTCGCCGTGGGCGCCCAAATCGACGTTCTTTCTCTCCTCCACCTGCCCGCCGCTCGCTGCCAGCAGCAGCAACCAGCAACATGCGCCGCCCGGTAGCAACCTCCACCTCCACCACATGCCTACCTCCGTCATCCGCCCTGCATCCTCAACTCCCCGGATCGCCTCAGAAATCTTTGTCCTCGCCATGACCGGCAGATCCTGCTCCACCGGCGGGCGGCCCTCCCTTGCTTCCTGCTGGACCGATCAGTGTCCTTCCCTCCTCTGAAGTTCATGTGTGTCGTTCTCCCCAATCCACAATGAGTTGTTCGTCCACCAGATCCTCTTCAGCGCCCTCGGGAAGGTCACCGAGCGTGCCCTCGAGTTCACCGTGCACCTCCAAGAAGGCTACCGCAAGCTGTGCTAGCGCGGATTGCCGGTGGATTGTGCAAGACCCGCCGCTGGACTGCCCCTCCTGGCCATTTCCGTTCCGTTCAGTGTGCGGCCGGTGTAGCACCAAGCTGTTTCTGTTCATTCTACGGCTGGAGTACATGAGATGGTCAGATGCAGGAGAAGTTCAAGTCTAGTCTCCTGCTCGACAACGGCGGTGAAGTGCAGGATTTGGAGTCCGGACTCCGGATTGCAGCTTTTGAAAACGCACAATATGTGCTTGTTAAAATGCATTAAAGCACTGGTGTACTTGTTCATTTTGTTAGTGCTCTGTACTAGCTAGCTCATTAACTCTTCGCTCTAGGTAGTGCATTCTCTCTTTCAAGTTTCAACTGTACATGCAACTAATTTGTCTTGTTTCGTTTGTGAGCGTCAAATTTGTATTTTTTGGAATCAATCAGTTTATGAGAAGTACGTTGGTTGTTTCTGGGAATTGCAAGTGTGTCGTTGTTTACCCGAGAAGTGCATTTTGGTAAGGCGCAGAACTTCATTCTTTTAGATGAGTTGATCTTTTAAAAAGTTTATTGCCTACCTTTATTTGCGAAGTCGCCAAAATTGACATAACCATGCGCTCTTTTAAATTTCTGTAATCCGCCAAGGCCAGCAATACAACCCCAACACACAAATTAAAAAAGCACAAACAGAAATTCAGTTCGTTGCTTTGCCAAATCTGAAGAATGCAATCAAGCTACAGGGTGGAAACCACACGGCTAGTTCATATAAAACATGCTGCTCATATAACCTAAAGATTAGGCAGCCACTATAGTTAGAAGGAATGCTCAAAGAATACATCGCCAAGAACCCGAAACTACAGTCTCGCTCGCCCGTCTCACAAAGATAGCAGCAGTGAAGCTTGGTATGATTCCAAACACAGCCCCTTCAGCTCAGCTCCACCTCACTATCAGTATCTCCTATCTCTATGTACATCGCCTCAAAATGTTGCCGCTGAAACAAGTCCCTGCGCGGCTGCGCCACACCGTCCATCGTCAGTGCTCCTAGACCATGTCTTGATTGGTTGATCCACATTTTTTGATGAAACCTCGTCAGAGAGCGGGAAGTTCCCGCATTGCATTATAGAAGAAAGAATTGGTCCAGTTTAGAAAGGGAAACCGGACCCAAACCCCATACATCGCGCGGTTAGTTCCCACATTGCATTATAGAAGAAAGAATTGGCATCTGCTGTTTCCGTCGCCCACTGCTTATGTTCAACTTGTTGTCTAGCTTGCAATATAGTGATGTAGCTCACAACTCTGTCTTTATCTTGTTTTTGGTGTATGCCGCGGTCCTATAAAAAGACACAAAGATAATCCAAGTCAGTAGCAGGATTTGGTCTTTCGATCTCATGCATGTAGCATTTTGGCCTGGAAGAGTGAGGGACAGTAACTACGACACGTCATTCAACAACAATGGATAAGAAGGCTAAGAACTTTACACATCTGACATAAAATATACTTAATCATACTTCCTAAGGCAGATGAATTAAAGAGCAGTGATTTAACCATAAGAGCAAACATAATTCGGTGATATTGTTTTATGACAGGTCATCATTCCTCAACCTGTCAAATACACTCTGTATAAACTGTCAAAATATGCAGAGGACTAAATTTACACTCTGTTAAGGTATACACTCAACCCATACATATTAGCGACATGTTTGCAGTTCTGATACCGTCTATTATGCTGGAAATCAGAAGCATCATTTGATCAAACGGTAACAGCCCTGGTTTAGTTCTACCTCGAAGTGTTGTTACACTCATGAAACTACACCCATGTAACTGTAAGCAATAATACTGACCGTAATAAAATCACCTCTAACCAAATAGGCGTTCCATGCCTATTAATACCGACTACTGATCTGAAAGAAACTCTGGAGCACTAACACAACTTCTATTGTGGTGCGAAGGCTACTGACTAAACTGAACACTTGTTTCCGGCCGGCCGACTACTCCTCTAGATTAGCAATTCCACTGTCCGACTTAGCAATTCATGTTGTACTGTCTTTCTACTGATTAGCAATGCCTAACAAATCGAACCCACACAGCTGCTCCAACCAGCGCATCGGAGATCGGCAAAGACGTAATGATTACTTATGGAGCCTGCATCACATGCTTGGATCACACGCAGAGCACATAGTGGCAACACGTCGGACAAGCGCCCGCACACAAACCACGCACGTCGAACAGCCGCGCTAGCTTTGCAAACTACGGACGAGGGGGCAGAGAGGAGGTAGCAGAGGGCGTTACCTTGGCGTCGATGCCGCTGGCCAGTGAACGTGGCGCCGGGGGCCGCTCGAGTCACAGTCCGTGCACTCCGAGAAGGGGCCTTGTCGTGTGGCGTGTGGGATCCTCCGTCCGGTGGTGGGGCGGATGAATTGCCGGAGATGAAGAGGGCAGCGTCCGACCCCGGAGGCGAGGAGAGTGTGATCGGAAGATCCGATCCCGCGGGTGATGCCGGCGGCGGCGCAATCACAGGATCGAGGGAGAAAGGAGGACGGTGGTGCCGTCCTCACGGGATCGAGGGAGAGAGATGGTGGATTTAGGAGAAGCTGTTCGTTTTTTGGGCTAGTCCATAGACAAACCATAATACCCTGGAGGGATTAAAGTTCTGCTTAATGGTTGAAATCACTGGCTGAAATAATTTAGAAGGGGAGGTGGCCAAATCAACGGTCAAAATAATTAATTAGGGGAGCAACCTAAAACTACCTGCGGTAGTTTCACAAGTACCGTAAAAGAGCTCCTAGGCGCATGCTCACTGACTAGGATAGGGGGGAAAAGGCATGCACTTTATGATATATATCTACTTTGTCTTAAATTTTATGGTTTTTTTATATATTTATTTACATATAACCATCATGATCTTTTTTTCTAGACTTGCACGCTCCTAGGCGCATGCTCACTGACTAGGATAGGGGGGAAAAGGCATCCAACCAAACAACATCAACAAAAGCAAATTGAAAACATACTAATTACAAGACAACATAAGCAATATCAAATTGGAAAACACGCCAATTGCCGTTAGGCCATCACAATGCTAAGTTAGGATGAATGTCATTTTCTAAGAGAAAAAACAGAAGGGTAGTAGCACACATGAGTTCAACACATAAGAGCAACTCCAGCCGCCCCCCCAAGAGCCTCTCCAGGACCGTTTTTTGGACGCCGGCGGGCGATTTTTCTCCCAGTCGCGCCCCCAGGGTCTCGTTTTTCGCCGGATTTGGCCCAAAAGTTATCCGGCGTACCAGGCCGAACCCAGCGCGCTGGGTTCGGCCTGGGGGCGCCGGCGCAAGGGAAACGCCGCGCGGGCCAGCCCTGTCGGCGAGACAACACGATTCCCGCCATTTTTGTTTCGCTTTCCCTCCATTTTCCTTCTCCATATACCGTAGCTCCCGCCGTTTCCCGCGGCAATCGCCTCCCATATGGCGCCCAAGAAATTCAACAACCCACGAGCCGCCGGCGAAGAACCACCGGCGAAGATGGCGGGGGGCGGGAGGGGTAGGGGGAGGGGGAGGGGGAGGGGGCGGCCGGACGGCTTGAGCAACACCGAGTGGGCGAACGAAGTCGAGCGAAGGAAGACGCTCACCGCCGACCGCAAGGCAAGGGGCGCGAGAAAGAAGGCCAAGGAGGCGGAGGAGGCCAAGGAGACACGACGAGCGGCGGCGGCGGCGGCCGGGAAACCGTGCTTTCCTGCGCCGTCCCCACTGTATGCGCCGCCCGGCCTCTATTTGCCGCCCGGCGCTTGGGGAACCCAAGGAAGCCAAGGAGGAAGCCAAGCAAGCGTGGCGTCACCGTCACCGTCGGTCTTCTCACCGTCGCCGTCGCCGTCGCCCACCGCCTTCTCGCCGGCGTCGCCAGCCACACCCCACTGGAGGGGGGACACGCTGGAGTACGGAGACGGCGACCCGCACGGCGGATTCAACCCCAACATAGCGTTCCGCGGCCCTTCCGCACTCAGCGCCGGCACCGGGGGCTCGCCGGCCATGCCATACCGTGGTCCTCTGTTCCACCCTCCGGTCGAGTTCGATAGTACCCGCAGCGTGCTCGGCCAAATGCCCGAATCGCAGGAGTCACAGGACGCATGCATGGACGACATCATCGCGTCTGGCTCGGCGGCGGCGGCGTCATCCCCCCCGGGAGAAGAAGAGGCCGACTTTGCCGGGGGAGACTTTGTCGGGGATGAGTTCGCCAGGGAGGAGGAAGAATACGGCGAGTACGAGGAGGAGGAAGAACAACCCGTCGCCGCGGAGAAGAAGAAGAAGAAGAAGAAGGCGGCCGCTGACAAAGCCGAGCCTCGCATCAAATGGTCCGCCAAGGAAGACGAGTGTCTCGCCGAAGCGTGGAAGACGGTGAGCATTGACCCAATCACGGGCGCAAATCAGAACTCGGAGAACTATTGGGCGAGGGTGAAGAGATCGTTCGACGAGCGCAAGCTTTGCGACCCCGAGTTCAAAGGATTTTACATGGCGCGCGGCGAGAAAGCGATGGCGAACCACTGGGCGGTCGTCCAGGCGGCCTGCAGCAAATGGCACAGAATCGTCGAGGAGGTCATGGCTCGCCCGGAGAGCGGCGCCGACGTCGAGCGACAGGTAAAAACCCCGACTCGGTCGCCCATAGTCTGTTTGTTTCTTCTTCGGCTGACATTTTCCTTTTGTTGCGCGCCGGCAGATGGTCCGGATGTTCGAGATGTACCGGCAGGACAGCAAAGGCGCCGAGTTCAAATTCCTCCATGTCTTCTCCAGGATCGAGAAGTGCGAGAAGTAGGCCGAGGTTCGTCTGAACCTCGGCAAGGGGAAAGAACCTTTCAACCCCGACGAACCGGGGTCGGGAGCCTCGGATGGACGTCCAGAAGGGAACAAGAAGGCGAAGGCGGTGAGGGCGAGCACACCGGCGACAGAAAGGCTGCACACGTCGATCGAGAAGTGCATTGCCGACGCCAAGACCCACGCCGTCAAGAGGGACGAGAAGTTCGACGCGAGGTGGTTGCAGATGATGGAGAAACAAGACGTGAAGATCGACCTCCTGAAAACCAACGTCGCGGCCAAAAAGAGGAACACCGATCTGGCGTTCCTAATGAGCGCCGACCCGGCGACGATCATGGACGCCAAGGTCAAGGCGTGGTACATGAGCCAGCGCGACCTCATCCTGAACGAGATACCCGCGCCGATCCCGACCCCGACTCCACCACCGACCCCGACCCCGACTCCACTCCCGACGATGACCCCGACTCCGACAACGGAAGGCTCCACCACGAAAACGACGCCGAGCACCAGTACTACCCCTGCATCGTCGCCGCCGATCGCTGCACCATCGACCGCCCCCTCCTACGTGGTGCAAGTGGAGGACGACGAGCCGGCATCGTCGCCGCAGATCGCTGCGCCATCGACCGACTTCTCCGTCGTGGTGCAAGTGGAGGACGACGAGCCGCGATTTGAGGTCGACGTCGTCGATTTGGCCTCTTTTTGACCGAATTATGTTTTCTTTTAAGCTTGACCGGACTAGCGATGATCGCCGATATGTAGCGGGAACACGCCGATTCAAAAAAAAAAGTGCCTTGGGGCTGAAAGCTGGGGGGGGCGGGTGGGAACCGAGGCCTCCCCAAGGCTTGGGGGGCGCCGGCGAACGGGCTAAAAAGCCTTCGCCGGATACCCTGGGGGGCCAACGGCTGGAGTTGCTCTAATGCCAAGTTAGGAGGACCGTGGAGCAGATTTTATTCTAAGTGTAAGTACTACGAGTAATTCTTTTACAAAATCCGAGCACAACTTGTACGAGGATCAACTGTACCGGGACACCATTTCCACCCAATTTGCACATTCTTTGTTGTACTCCGTGAGCGTGGTCCGCCACGTCGTCGGCACCCAGGCGCGAGTAATAAAACGGGAAAAATAGATGGAGAGATGGACATTTCCTCCCGGTGGCTACTGCAGAAAAATACAGAAACATCGTCCGAAAAATATCCAGGACAGGAGGCCTGGCTTCTGCCTTCCCCATCCCCTGAAGCCTCTCCTCGTGCAAACGCCGCCGAGTCACGCCTCCTTCCGAGTCCACAACTGCCTGCTCTCCTCCCTGCTTCCCCCAATCTCTTCCTCCTTCCGTCCCTCCCAGGTCGCTCTCTCGCTTCGCCGGAGGAGCGCGGGGGATGGAGATCGACACGGCGGTGCGGGCCAGCAGCGACAGCCGGCTGCGCACCAAGTACGACAACGCCGTCTACGTCGTCCAGCGAGCCTTCGCGCTCTACCCGTACGCACGCCGCTCCACCCACCATTTTACTCTCGAGCTGAATTCATTGGACTGGTAGTACTAGTGTTTTAGTTCTGTGGCCATTCGATGGTAACCGGAAGAATCTGGGATACGAGTGCCTGCCGCGCGAGCCCGGTCCACGCGATTGGGTTTGGCGATCGCGAGTGGATTTCTGCCGGTTTCTGTTGACCGATCAAGCGGGGAGATGGGCGGCGCGGGTAGCTGGAGACTGCATCGGCGGAGGGATAGGTTCGTACCCGGTACCCCGTAGGGAGGTTGAGTTGGGGTGGACTCTGGCTAGATCTTAAGTTGCTTGGCTAGGCGGCTGTTTACCTCCAATGCGCTATCTATCTCTGCGTGTACTTGCATTTCCACCTGCAGCAAACGCAGGTATGCCTAATGAGGTGGTGGTTGCGTCAGTGAGTAATAATGGGTTTCACCTCTGCTGTTCGCCTGTTCCATCTGGAATTATGCCGTGATTTTCAGTTTGAGGCGATCTGGATAATTTTGATTAGCTGGGAATAGCATGGGTTAGTCGCTGGTCTTAAGTAATTGGTGCTGGATTCTTCCATCATAACCTCTTTTATCGGTTCCCTTAAGAGGGTTTGGCCAGTGATTTAAGTGGATCAAACAACAGTTCCGTAAAGTCGCGGTTTGTTGTACGTATGGCAGTTCAAAGAGTAAATTATTTTATAGATTCAGGATAACTACAGCTATCACTCAAGTTGCTCTGTAATCAAGTTTCTTTCATGAAAGGGCCTTACCTCACAAGCAAATACTGTATGGATTCACTATGTTCAAACCGCTTGTAAAGCCTGTTTCAAAGGAGTAAAGTGATTATAGATTTAGGATAACTCCAGCTATCACTCAGGTTGCGCAGAGTAACTGTAATCAAGTTTCTTTCATGATGAAAGGGCCTGACCTCACAAGTAAATACTGTATGGATTCACTATGTTCAAACCGCTTGTAAATCCTGTTTCAAATGAGTAAAGTAATTATAGATTTAGGATAACTCCAGTTATCACTCAAGTTGCGCAGAGTAACTGTAATCAAGTTTCTTTCATGATGAAAGGGCCTGACATCACAAGTAAATACTGTATGGATTCACTATGTTCAAACCGCTTGTAAAGCCGTTTCTCAAAATGTATATTGACAGTCCAAAGATTCTTTGTTCTCCTTATGCTTTTCAAAAGGATTTTCTGTGTGTGGATGTTTGGGCGTAAATCTGTGGTTGAGTGCCAAAACTCGTTATGGATATTGGATACAATTCCAGTCTAAAAAATCTCATTTTGCCAGTAATCTTATTTTGCAGGTTTGAGGAAATTGCCTTCAGCTTTAACGGTGGGAAGGATTCAACAGTAATATATTATATTCTCTTTTTCTCATCTTTTTTTTGTATAATGTACTGTTAATTAACATCTGTCTGCAAGTTTGACAACATATCTATGTTATGTCTCAATAGGTACTCTTGCATTTAATTCGGGCTGGCTACTATCTTCACAAAAAAAGTTACGGTGACGAAGCCCATATCGATACTTTTCAAAACTGTCCCCTGCGTACCATCTATTTCGAGACTCCTTGTGCTTTTCCTGAAATCAACTCATTCACTTATGAAACAGTTTCAACGTAAGGACACAAGTCTGTTCCATTCTTTTTGGCTATTCTTGAGAAGTTAAATGAAATATCTTCATTATTTTCTTTCTCTATACTAGTTATGGTTTGCCATTGGAAACTATCCGGTCTGACTTCAAGTCTGGCCTAGAAGGCCTATTGAAAGAGAAGCCTACTAAAGCCATTTTCATTGGCACTAGAATTGGCGATCCAAATGCGGTAAATCTGTTGTTACCCTGTTCAGTTATTCTTCAAGTCTTCATGGACCTATTATATGCAGTACTTATGCCCATGTCTGCTCACAATTCTTCACACCTATACCTCCACACCTACTAGTAAATTCAGTTTGGAATTATAGGTTGGTCAAGAACAATTCTCACCTAGTTCGCCTGGCTGGCCTCCTTTTATGAGGGTGAATCCTATCTTGGACTGGTCATACAGGTTTTTCTCCTCATCATGTATAATCAAGCTTGCATTATGTAGACTGCTAATCCAAATGTAAGGAGCATTGTTTTTATGTGACAGGGATGTTTGGTCTTTCCTCTTAACCTGTAAGGTCAAATACTGCAGCCTTTATGATGAGGGGTGGGTTCTTGTACATTTTCAGACCTTCAAATGTATATTTGCTCTTGTCTTGTCATGTGTAGCCTGTAGGTCAAAATGCAGTTTTCCATACTGTTCTTCTAACAAAATCTCTAAGAATTAAGTATTTCCTCTACCTTTTGATGAGCAATTTTGTTACTTTTAGCTCATTTTTGTAAAGCCACCATAACTTTTAAGCTGCTGAAAAGTACTCTAAGCTCTAGTAAAAACTTCCTAATTTGTATATGGTTTTGTATGCTTGCATCATTGCAGGTATACATCCATTGGGAGCATATATGATACTGTTCCAAATGCACTTCTTTGTGATTCATCAAATGGGAAAAGCTTTAGACCAGCATACATGCTATCAGATGGAAGACTTGAAAGAGCTGGGAGAGCAAAGAAGACTAGCAGTAAGACGGAAACTAATTCTGTTGCAAGCAATGGCATAAACAGCACTGAGGGAGAACAAATCATCTCACGTTCAGCTTCAATTATTGTTGTTGGTGATGAAATATTGTGCGTAATCTCTCATACTTACATCTACAGATGCTCACTCTTGGATTGTGTAGCTGTCCCTTGGTGACAATGACACCGTTAGTCTTTATTTTGATCATTAAAATTTATGTTAAATCCCTGTAAATGCCCTTTTGTTCCTTAGACTTTTGCATAAATGCTATATTGTATCAGCTGTCAGTTCTCTGCAGACCGCAGAGCAAGTAAGATCAACTATTTGTGTAGTTATACTTGTCCAGTAATTTGATACAAAATAAACGTATTCTTTTCTAGGATAAAGAAGACAGGTAAGATAATTTTAGCTCATCTGTCTGCCTTAAGAGAGTGAGTGTTGATCATTTAAATCAATACAAAGTGCAAGCAGTCATCCTAAAATCCGAAGTTCGTTTTGTTCCAGGGTTTGTTTATTACTGTCATAGAAGTTAGTATTTCTCTTGATTATCTTTGATTGATGAGCTGACTTAGACATTGTTATTGAAAACTCTGCTTGTTTCTTTACACTAATTGATACTTATCCATTTTGTGCTTCAGGTTTGGCACAGTTGAGGATAAATTCGGTACAGCCTTGTGCAAGAAGCTTCATGAAATTGGCTGGCGAGTTTCCCATGTAGCGGTTGTTCGCAATGAAGTGAGTGATGCTTAATGGATTTGCATAGACCTATGTCCTACAATCCTTATATAATGACTCAAATGTGCGCAAATATATTGTTGCAGTATTGTTGTCAAGTGTACAATTAAGCTCCGACTGTGTCATGTTTCTTGTTATGTAAATCTAATGAACATAATGTGATGGCATTGCAGACTGATTCTGTTGCCGAGGAAGTCGAACGATGTAAATCTACTGATGATGCGGTTAGTGTCTGTAGGCTTTTCAATATTTTTAACCTTTTCAAGCTTGGTGTGTGATGGAATTGACGTTGTACAGGTATTTCTATTCGGGGGACTTGGGCCTCTGCATTCAGATGTTTCATTGGCCGGTGTTGCAAAAGCATTTGGAGTTCGTCTGGTGCGTCCATTAAAACTTTCTTGCTGCTAAACGCTTCTTATAGTATTCCTTCATCTTTGTATTTTCATTTTGGATATAAGTTCTCATTGCTCTAGTATACTTGGATGCGTTTGCTGCATTTTTTTATTGTTAACAAAGAAAATCTTGTGTGCTAATCTATAGGGTTGCGCTATGACTATCACAAGGAAATCATATTGTGACAGCACTAATGAAATGTGAAAACTACATAGCCATGCATTGTTTCCATACGGCATTTGCTGGTTCATGAGTCACCCTTGATAAAATAGCATTTCCTGGCATCAACTAATGTTTGCTTTTCATCTACATAGGCTCCTGATGAAGAGTTTGAGGAGCATCTTAGTCAACTCATAGGGAACAGTTACATCGGTGACCGAAATGTGGTAATGCGGATTTAGTTAGATTTCTTGATTATCTATGCATTTGCATGCTTATTCTGGGCAAAGTGCAAACTGCAGTTCATAATTTAACTCATTTCCACTTCTATTTAGATGGCTTTGTTGCCAGAAGGTATTACCGAATTATTACATCACAAAAGGCTTCCGTTGCCACTGGTATGTTCTGTTCTTTTGGTGCATTTCTCTTAGATCAGTACTAAAATATTGGTGACTTTTGTGTTTTTCATAGAGATCTAGGTTCCCCAAAACTAGCATATGACAATGATATAAGTATGTATCCATTTGATAGAAACCACTGGTTCAAAATGTCATTTCCTTTTAGCCACAGGCTTTGATTTGGGTCCACAGTTCAGTAAGAACAATTGACAAAAAATATATTCAAAATAAAAAATGGATAATGAGATTCAAACTCGTTGCTGAAAGGTAATTTTGTTGGGAAACAAGATCCACCTTTATCTTAAAATTTTAATCACGTTGTTCCTGAAGTGATAGTTGCAAGGATTGCTGAGATTACTTTTTTTTCTTATGTATGCTAGTAATATTGCCTCAAGATAACGTATTTCCTTTACAGATCAAATGCAAGAATGTGATCATTCTTGCTGCAACTAATGTGGATGAACTGAACATGGAGTGGAATTGTCTTCTGGATACCCATGAGAGTGGTTTGGTGAGGGCGAAACCTTTTGTGTCAAAACATCTCAGCACTTCGGTCCCAGATGTATGTATCTTTATCATAGTTAAATCCATCTTCCAAATATATTTTTTGTGAGAATTATAAATATTTCCTTGAAAACTACTATCTCCCTTCGTATATATATAAGACGTCCTACAAAGCATGCATCAGCCTTTCTAACTTTGATTCGTAATATAGATAGAGAAAATCTAGACTGGTCAAGTGGAAATAATGATATTTATGGTTCTAAAACCAATTTTCATATTTCTTTGCCCTGTTTGGATGCACAGAATTGGGGTCCGGAATTGAATTGGATTGGAATTCCAAATCCAAGATGGAAAGGAATTAGCCTCCAATTCCAATTCTATTGTTTGGTTGTTCATTGTATTCGCTGTTGGAATCGATTGAATCGATGGAGGGGGAGGGATTCACGCCGGCACCTGCGCGCCGCCGTGGCCGTCGTAGATGCCGAAGAAGTGTGCGGGGAGGCGGAAGGACGCGCGGTCGAGGCTGTCGGCCGCTGCGTCGTCGGCGGCGACCATCCAGAGCAGGAGGCGGTGGAAGCGCGGGACGACGGCCGCGGCGTCCTCCATCTCCGGGCGGCGGCCTTGGACGGACACCAGCCCCCAGAGCGGCGGGGAATCGAGGGCGAAGACGCTCCTGCTGCTGCTGCTGCAGGCGGGCGCGTTGGAGTCGGTGGTGGCCGCGGGCAGGTCGTCGGAGACGAGCGAGGGCGGGTTGGTGCCGGCGGAGGGTGAGGTGAGCAGGAGGCCGTCCAAGTCGGCGGAGGCGATGCTGCTGCAGTCGCTGGCGACGGAGCAGGGGCTCCCGCATGCGGACCCTGCGTCGTGTGGGTGTGGCACGGCGGCGTCGGCGAGAGCGAGCGGCGCCAGCGCAGAGGCTAGGGAGTCCATGTGGATCGATGGAGGGGCATGGGGCTGCAGGGTGGAGGGGCACACCGGCACAGGGCCGCAGCAGCCAGGGAGGACGGCCGGCGGCGGGGAGGACGGGTGGCAGGGAGGACGGGCGCGGGCTGCAGCGGGGAGGACGGGTGGCGGCGGTGGCCGGGCGCGGGCGGTAGCGGGCACGAAGGACGGCCGGCGGCGAATTCTGAACGATTCCGAGCCTGTGAGCTCGGAATTAGGGAGATGGGGTTCTCCACGCGCGCGGGCCAAGCTCGGAATTCGCTGGCAATTCCGGACCTCAATTCCTTGACCACCCCAAACAGCAGAATCGGCCCAATTCCAATTCCGGACCCCAATTCTGTGCATCCAAACAGGGCAGACCTATGTTATTTGAGTTCTCAACATTAAAAAATGGAAATTGCTTATGTCTTCAGTAATATAATCACTCTATCTCATCAATTTATATTTTACTAAAATATTGATGTGTTCTGTTGAATATTTCATTATATTTCTTTGCCCTTACGATGTGATTGACTCTACAGTTTCAGTGTGGTTACAGTAGGATACTTGTATTTTTGTTTTAATTTTCAGTTTTATTGTCATTTATCAAAAGTGTGCTCTGAGGCTTAAGTTTAAAGAAATCTTGCATTCTTTTATCTAATGTGGGTTCGTTGGATGCTTATTCAGGTCAAAATTGCTCCGGTGGTTGAAAAGCTATGCTTAGAGTTCTCTGATGTTTTCATAGGTACGATGCCCTGTATCATAAGGCTCTTGTCTAATTACTTTGTTGGTTAGCAAGATAAAGATTTCATTATTTTTCTGTGTTGTACCTTTGTATGTGTGTTCTTGTCGGGTATGTGATCCGTTTGATTATCATTGTTCGATGTTTTCGATATGCAGGGTCTCATCGGAGTTCTAGAACTGGGCCTTTGATTGTGAATCTTGTTGGAAAGGTATCAGTATGAACTCTTTGCAGCAGACTCCTTTAATTGCACAAAGCAGCATACTGTGATACATACTAGTTATTTAAAATTATATTCGTGTGCTGCTACTGAGAATTTTGGTACCCCATTTTGTGGGATCTTGTAAAACATAGCAATATAGGAGGCAATAATGTACGTTATTGCATCTCTTGCAAACGAAAACAATCTGTAATCACCAGCATACGCGGACAATGCATACAAGGAAACTGGTGATGCAAATAGCTATTGGCTTTTCTAGAATCTGAAATTGATGACATAGGACTGATGCTTTCTACTAGTATGCTTGAGTGCTTGACTATGTTGAGTAATGTTTCTTACAGGGCCATCTTTTCTTAATTTCAGGATAACCAGAGGGTAGAAGGGGCCGCGGAGAAGCTGACAAGTAGCTTTGAAGGACAATTTTCCCAAGTTGACAGCTGCAAATAAACCCTCACAGTACACACACTTCCATATCTCTTCCAAATTCTTTCTGCTGGAAGTTCTGAAATTGTGCAGATCTAATGGTGCATTGTGGTGCTCGGATGCCTTGATCCAGTGACTGGAATAAACCACTAAGCTACCACTCTGAAGCTCCAGATATTATTTAGGAAACATACAAATTTTGTATTACCCATTTAGAAATGAACGAACATATGAAGATGCCGAGGGCTTCAGTTAGTACCAAATTAACGGCGGTAGCTTTGTATGGGCTATTTTCACTGGGCTAAGAGCTCTCAGTTATTTCATGGAAACTCAACTGGAGTTGATTATAGCATAACTTTATTATTGATTTAAGTGTCTGCAATGTTTGATTTGGTTCTCTTGGGCTGGGAGTTATGCTTGATTTGTTGATAGTATTGTTGTCTTTTTCTCAAATATTTTGGCCCTTACTTTTGTGTGTGGGGGTCGTGCCAATCTTCTATGTATCGTTCCAATTTTATTGAATGTCTCCGAAGGAACAATATTTCAGCCCTTTAGTGACTTGCTCTATGGACAACGTATAGAAAGCCAGTATATGCGATGAGCATTTAGGGTGATTGAATCGTTTCCACGGAGTGGATATGACGAGAGACGAATGTATTTGAGAACTGATGCTTCTATTGCCCACACTTTCTCACACCCCTCACTCCAAGTGATTATCGATCTCAACTCTGGTGTTTCTCAGAGGATGCATGCAAACTTTACTGGTGGTTGTAGGATATTCACCATCGGGTAGTCGCTAGATTCTATCGATGGGTGCCCAGTCTTCACCGTTTGGCTGCTCACTCTTCGATGGCTGCAGCTGTCCCTTCTCCGATGGACGCTGGAGGTAATGTAGTTGATTGGGATTGACATTCGGGGTTTGTGAACCATGCGGATTGGGGTTAGGATTTTCATCCAAATTCTTTTTGCATGTATGTATGGGTTGGGGATTTTTGTCCGATGATGCTAGGATTATGTTTGGTGGGACTCATGATGCTTGATTCGGTTTTGTGTAGTTTTTGTTGTTGTTGTTGGATGGTGTTTGTTACATATGCTATGCTTAATCCGATGATGCTACATTCTAGGTTGGGTTGGTTATTCTGTTCGGATCATGCTTTACTTTAATTTTGGTGATGTATGCTGATGATCTTTACGACCTTAAATGTGGTCCTTCATGTAGGAGCATCTGGAGCTGTGGGTGAAGAGTGAGAAGTTGTTGATTATCCACACCCTTTTGATCTTCACCCTAGAGAGCCACATTCCAACGAAAATGCGCGCAAGTGGTGTCAGCAAGAAGGGGGGGGGGGGGGGGGGGGGGGGGGGTCTAAAATGACTGAAGAGGTCGACTAGATAGGGTGAATATAAGACAAATTTTATTTTTTCTTTAAAATTCAGGGATAAACAAGAATATAGGTTCTCTAGATAATACAAATATATGTGAGAAACCTATATGACGATAAGATACAATATAGCTAAGCAAGGTAAACAAGATAATAAGCTAGATACAAGTAAGTAAAGGGTTGAGAAATAACCACACAATAGGCACGGAGATTTATCCCCAAGTTCACTCTTCTAAGGAATCTAGTCTTCGTTGGAGAGGTTTGGATGCACGATGCCTCCAATAGCCACCATGGTTCACCTTATTCTTCTCGAGCCTCCACACAATGGGAGTGCCTTGATCCACTAAGTGGTGCCCTTGAAAGCGGCAACATACCTTTACAAACCAATTTTTAGGCACAATCTCCACAACTAAATTCGGGTTAGACCGCTAATCATGATGTCATTAATACCAAAAAACACTTAGGGAGGGAAATGCCATTTCAAGGTCGGCTTTCAATAATTGGCCACTTTGCTGATGGTTCTATGTGCATATGGACAAGGATGACCAACATATTGTTCATCTCGAAATATTTCAAGCTGCTAATCAAGGGCCTTAGGTCCTCCAGGCGGAAGACATGTGAATCATGCTCCTAGTATTTGAAGGTGCCGAGCTTTGCCGCTTAGCTCCTTTTTACACCAAATCAAGGTTACGACCTTTGACGTCGAGACCTCCACGGAGACGGTGACCAAATGTCATGATCACCCTCAGTACTTTTAAACTAGCTTGCCGATGAGGGCTATTACCATTGATGTAACTTTTTCAAATTGTATGGGGATGCTATGCGCGAGTTATGGATTTCTGAACTTCTATGTTAGTAGTATTGTGTATTCTTGATGACTATCACTGGCGGAGCTTCATGGGGGCGAACCAGGGCCGTCGCCCCCCTAGCCCAAGAAGAAACAGCCTACTATTTACAGGGATTAGGCCCAACAGTCCACAGAAAACCAGTCCAAAGCTCATTTTTTCGTCCCCCCCCCCAGCCCATTGCCCCCCCCCCCCTTGATTTCGGCCCAAGCTCCGCCATTGATGACTATACTTACAAAGGAGGTAATCAACAATAATCCCTTGTCAAAAGCATACAAGGTGTTAATTTGGCATCACCAAATCCCTCTCATTTGAGATGATTATGAGAAAGTTCTAGTGGAAAAAACATAAGGTCCCTTTCTTGCTATTTTTAGATGACAGACTAAACACTTGATATCTACATCAAAGAATAAAATCATATATAAAATTATATTTGTGCAACTTTGAATTGCGAAAGAGGAGGAGACTTTAATTCATCTTGTGGGTGTCCCTTTGTTATTAATTGATGGGTTTATGTTTGCTCTCGAAGAAGAAGATATATGTTTGCGGTGGAACAAGCTTTTGTTGAGATCAAGGAGAAACTATGTACATGCGTCCTTTGTGGAGATTATCATTTTAGCACCCTATTGTACCTAGCTTTTAAAAAATCGGATTTTTTTTAGAGATGATGATCCTTCTTTTGAGAGGTTAAAGTTAATAATTTTCATGAACTAGCTATGGTTGGCTATAAATTTAGAAACAAGTATGCCTAATAATTTAGTAATTGGCTAAGTGAACCGCGAGAAGTTTTAGGTTTCTATAACATATGTTAAACATGACAAATTTATAAGAAAATGTACGTGGAACTTTTCCAAGGGTTCATCCAACCTTTTATGTTGATCTGACTGATGATGTAATTTGAGCATTGGTGATCAAATGAGGTGGTAAGGTCACATAATAGAGAAGAGGTGTTCACAACACTCCGAAACATGCAACCTAACACACGTGATTTTCATTGGCTAAGACAAAACGTTCTCAACCGCTTGTTTTGGGCCTTCGAGCATCTCCAACTGGACTGGAATTTTTTCAACCCCTATATATCCATTTGTTCGCCCGGGCAACCACATCCCTTAAATCTCACCCCTCAAATCCATACTATTCATGCAACATAGATCAAATCCATTCTAACACAAATTTTAACATAATTTAACAAGTCATATCACACAATTAAGTAATCTCAAACAAATTTAACATAATTCAAAAGGTCATCTCACATAAATTTAACATAACTCAACAAGTCATCTCCCACAAATTTAACATAATTCTACTTGTCATCACCGAATTTGCCCTTCTCTTGTCATTTCCAAGGATGGATACCCCGTTCAATATGCTCCAACAATGGGCCAACATGAATGACCTTCTCTCACGTTCATGATACCAGATAACGGGCTAACTCCACCTAGCAAATAAGAATCACTCAACATAATGCATTAAAAGTGAAGAAAACAACAAAATTGAAGCACACAATACTTCATTTTGCATTTGGTCATTGCATTCGTCAAACTTGTTCATCGTATCTTGTATGCATGCCCAACTATGCTGGAGGGAGTCCTCAATTTGCGTGGTGTGGATTGTGTGCGGATGTTCATGGTAAAATCCATGGATTTTTGCACAAAAATCCAAAGCCGTTATTCCACCAACGGGTTCCATGCTTGCGGCCAACCAAGATTGGCACAACAACTCATCCTCATGGATCGAGTACAGATTTTGTTTCAATAACTTTGGGCCCGACAATGAATCAAAACATCACAATTAAAACTGCCGACCTAAAATAAATAGATCCAATTATGATAAAGGAGATGCGGAGGGACAAACTGAAATGACAAACGATGTCGCCTAGAGGGGGGGTGAATAGGCGATTTAAACTTTTCTGGTTTAAGGCTTGACAATTGCGGAATAAAACTAGGTGTTTAAATTAACAAGCCAACAACCTAAATAAACTAGGCTCACCTAAGTGCACTGATACGTCTCCGACGTATCTATAATTTCTTATGATCCATGCTTGTTTTCATACCTTTTGCTACATGTTTTGTTTACATCTTATAGCATTTTTATGCATTTTTGGAACTAACATATTAACAAGATGCCCCAGTGCCAGTTCCTGTTTTCTGCTGTTTTTCCGTTTCAGAAAAGTACTTAAGGAAATATTCTCGGAATCGGACGGGACAAAAACCCAGGATCTTATAATTTCGTCACGCACACAGAGTCCAAAGGGGAGCCGAAGACGCACCAGAGGGCGACCACACCCTAGGGTGGCGCGGCCCACCTGTCTGCCGCGCCACCAGGTGGTGTGGCCCCCTCGGGCCTCCACCGACGCCGCCCTTTCGCCTATATAATCCCCCCGACGAGAAAACCCTAAGTACCCGATCAAAATTCCAGAAAAACATTCGTCGCCGCCGCCGTCGTCAATCCTAGTTCGGGAGGGTTCTGAAGCTCTCCCCGACACCCTGCCGGAGAGGGGAATCATCGCCGGAGGGCTCTACACCACCATGCCCGCCTCCGGACAGATGTGTGAGTAGTTCATCCTTGGACTACGGGCCCATGCAGTAGCTAGATGGTAGTCTTCTCCTCTTGTGCTATCATGTTTAGATCTTGTGAGCTGCCTATCATGATCAAGATCATCTTATTGTAATGCTACATGTTGTGTTTGCTGGGATCCGATGAATAGAGAAGTACCTTGCGATGTTGATTATTGATATTATCATGTATATGTTATTTGTGATCTTGCATGCTTTCCGGTACTTGTAATTGCCTTGATCAAGTAGTTGCTTGTATCTCCAAGAGGGAGTATTTATGCTAGATAGTGGGTTCGGTCCCTGTGTGCCTTGGCTTGAGTGACAGAAACATATAAGGACGAGGGAGTGCCGTTGCTACTAGGGAGTAAACTTTATGCACAGTTCTTCATGCAATTGTCTGTTGCTTGCAACTTAATACTGGAGAGATTTTACGGTATGTTATCTCAAAGGTGGACTATTTAGGCATAGGTGTATGCTTGGAACAGCTATCTATGTATTTTGTCGTAATGCCCAAAGCATCTCATATAGACAATCATCATCCTCTGTATTATGCAATGTTCATGCATTATCATGCATTCTCTATTCTGTCAATTGCCCAGCTGTAATTTGTTACCCAGCATGTGTAGTATTTTATTTATGGAGAAGACGCCACTAGTGAACTGTGGACCCCGGTCTATTCTTTTACATCTGCAATTAAATCAACTGCTCTACTGCTTTCATTTACTGCAAACAAGCTTCCTTCCACACATACATTTAATCCTTTGTATTCAGCAAGGCCGGTGAGATTGACAACCTCACTGCTTCGTTGGGGCAAAGTAGTTTGATTGTGTTCTGCAGGTTCCACTGTCTCCCCTGCAACAGCTCTTTTTCTGGCGCCATTGCAGTTGTGGACAACCTTCTGAAGCATTTCTCACTCCTACTGGTTCGATAACCTTGGTTTCTAACTGAGGGAAAACTTGCTGCTGTGCTCCTCAAACCTTCCTCTTGGGGTGCCCAACGAAGCGTGATTGATTAACACCTCTCGCGCTATCATGCACCAACAACTTATGCTAAGCAAGACAAACAACAAGGTGATAGCAAGATATAAAACTTCAAGCACGAAGGCTATCACAATGTAAATTGCATAAGTAAAGAGCTCGGGTATAGAAATAACCGAGGCACGTGGAGATGAGGATGTATTCCCGAGTCCCTCCTTGTTAAGGGAGTACGTCTCGTTGGAGGGGTGTGAGCTCGCCACAAAAGGCCTACTCAAGACGCCACAAAAGGCCTCACCCTATTCTCTGATGAACCTCATCCCAAGGGTTAGGTTCACCTTCCACTATCGGAATCCTTCAAGGCGGAATCCGGAGCCTTTACAACGATCTTGGGGCACACACCCACAACTCAATTGGGGGATCTGACGTGGGTGTACCCTTCGGGTGCACCACGGTAAGGATATATGGTGTTCAAATAAGCCATGGCCCACGGAACAAGGCCAAAGAGAAGGCCCATACCGAAGGAAACAGCCCAAGAGAGCTAAAGCTTATGTCGGTTGTAGCGATTTACGAATTGTAACCCTAGTCGGTAGAGGATTCCGGAGACCCAGCCCTACTATTTAAGGGCTGGGAGGGCTACCGACCGGGGACACGCTCATACTTGCCACCAGAAACCCTAGCGAGATCGCATCTACCGATCTCGCCATTGTAGCTCCCTTGTAACGTTATCAATCAATACCAGACAAGCAGGACGTAGGGCTTTTACCTTCGGGGGCCTAAACCTGGGTAAATCTTGATTGTCAGCCGACGAATTCACCAACACCACCATCTTCTCCTCTTCACGAAACCCAAGGATGACCTCCGAGGGATTTGGCGTGGTAACCCCACGTCAGGCTCCCAAACCTTGCCCGAAGCTTCGCAACTCGAGTCTCCGCGACACCACCAACCGTCTAGGGTACACAATGCACCCAAGAGGCACAAGCTCTTGGGAACACAATGCACCCAAGAGTAACAAGCTTCTCAACCTTCAACCTCCACGAATCATCGTGGAGAGAGCAAACCGATGCAACTAATGCAAGAGCAAGAGCACAAGTGCTCAAATCCTTTACTCTCAAATCTTGCTTGTGGGGGGAGAAGAGAGGAAGAACTAAGAAGAACTCAACAAATGAATCCCAAGATCTAGATCCAAAGGGTTCCCCTCACTTAGATGAGAGATTGTTTGGTGGAAATGTAGATCTAGATCTCCTCTCTTGAATCCCTAAAGATGGGCCAGAATCATTGGAGGGATAGAGAGAAACCCAAGCTTTTTCGAGGTCAAACAATGGAGGAGAGAGAGAGAGTGCCAAGAGTTAACTACCTATTGGGAAAGAAGACCCCTTAAATAGGTGGCCCAAAAAATCTGGCCGTTGGGCTCAGATTCGCGCAGGGCCGGTAGTACCGCCCCACCCAAATCAGCCCACCAACGGCTCGCTGCGAAAACCCGCGAGGCCGGTACTTCCGGGAAACAGCCCGGTACTTCCGGTATTGCCGGTAGTTCCGCTTCCACTTCCGGGCCAACTTCCGCCGGAGACAGAAGCGTCTCGGAATAGGCGGAAATAGCCCCGGAAGTGGGCCCGGCACTGGGCACCGGTACTTCCGGAAAAAGGCCCGACAGTACCGATTGACCCGGTACTACCGAAGAACTTCCGGGCCACTTCCGGAAAAAGACAGAAGCTCAAAAACTTAAGTGGAAGTAGCCTCGGTACTAGGCCCGGTACTACCGGCCATGGGCCGGCCGGTACTACCTTCTAGTACCCCGGTACCGCCGGTTACTGGAAACAGCAGAACCAGAAACTGAATAACTTTCGCAAGGAAACTCCGATCGAGGTGAATCCAATTTTGTTGGAAAGAGGACGACAAGAGCTTACCCTACAAAAAGTGAAAATATGAAAACAAGCAAGGGAGATTTTTCTAATAAATGGAAGAGTGAAACCTTCCATAAGGACGTACCGACAAAATCTCCAAAACCGGAAACGCAATAGAAGACGCATACGAAATCCGTTTTCGGTGAACTTGGCCTTGTCATGACGAGCACGACAAGCACCAAGACCACACCACGATAAGAGCCAAATAAGAACCAATAAATATGATTGCAAGGATGCAAATGTTTGAGCTCTCCACGAATGATACGATCAAGATACTCGGTCGAGAGCCCCTCTTGATAGTACGGCTATCTATCCTATAACCCGGTCTCTCCACTAACATCATGAGACCGGTAAAGTAGAAACCCTATCAAGATCATACCTTTGCCTTGCGCATAATCCACTTGAGGTCGACGATGACGATCTTCATCTTCTCAAGATGGACCACCTTTCTTGATTGCGCTTTGCTTGGTGAAGACTTACAAGTTGCTCCCCCATACACCGATATGGGAGAGGAATTCTTCAACATATCTTCACTTGGCTAATATCTTGATGACGATCGCCACACGACGTCATCCTTCATGAGCTACATAGGATCTTTCTTTCGATGCATACTCATGGAGAGGTACCTAACCACACAAGATAATACCAAGCACATAGATTATGGGTTAGTTCACAAGACTATATTGACAACGCTTACCACCCATGAGATCACATGATCTCTCATGGTATATCACTAGTCTTGTGTATTGATCAACTTGCACCTAGCCTTGATCAACAAGTAATCTTCTTCTTCTAGCCTTAACTCCAACATATGGAGTTCAAACATTGCTATGGACCAAACCTAAAAATGTAACTCAATGCATACATTAGTCCATAGATATTTTCATTAATTACCAAAACCACACATGGGGTCAACCATGCTCTTTCACAAACCAGCGGCATGACGAATGCTTTCATGGCTCTGGCATCAGAATTGCCTGATTGGCGTCTGCCTTCAACCTGGCAAGGCAGCGATGCAGATCTCGTGTCCTCCAGCGAACGCCAGAGGGCGAGCTCCTCATCGTCCGATGCGGGGCTAGGAACCTACACTACAAGTGCATCCCAGTAGAGATCGACTTAGGATGCTGACTGATACGTGTCAAACGTATCTATAATTTTTGATTGATCCATGCTAGTTTTGTGATGTTGTCACATGTTTTTATTATCATATTAATCATTTTTATGCATTTTGTCGGACTAACTTATTGACAAGATGCCCAGTGCCAGTTTCCTATTTTTACTGTTTTTGTATTTCAGAAAATCCACCACAGAAAATATCGTCGGACTAAGCTCAAAATATACGGAGATTTTTTGTGCGACGGAAGACACCAGAAGACCAAAGGGCAGCCCTGGGGGCCACCCACAGGGCAGGGACGACCTCCTACCGTGGCCCCCCTTGGCCCGCGGGTGGGACCCGCCCTGCTCCTGGTGGGTCCCCTCGACCCCCTCCGATGCCTATAAAATCCATAAAACCCTAAAAATGACGGGGCGGCCATTATTTTCCAGAAAAGTCATCCCGAGGTGCCGTCAACTCAAACCCTAGTTCGGGGGTGATTCTGAGGCAGATTGATATGTGTCAAACGTATCTATAATTTTTGAGTGATCCATGCTAATTTTGTGATGTTGTCACATGTTTCTATTATCATATCACATCATTTTTATGCATTTTGTTAGACTAACCTATTGACAAGATGCCTAGTGCGAGTTCCCTGTTTTTGCTGTTTTTGTGTTTCAGAAATTTACTTCTAGAAATATTCTCGGAATTGGACCAAAATTTACGGAGATTATTTTTACGCCAAGACGAAGACGGAGACCGAAGGGTGACCTGGGGGGCCACCCAGGGGCCACAGGCGGGTGCCTGCCGCGGCCCCTGGACCCACGGGTGGGGCCCGCCCCTGCCCCCTGGGCAACGCCTCGGCCCCCTCCGACGCCTATAAAATCCTTAAAACCCTAAAAACGATGGGGGCGGCCATTATTTTCCAAAAAGTCATCCCGAGGCGCCGTCACCTCAAACCCTAATCCGGGGGTGATTCTGAAGCAAATCTCGGCACCCTGCCGTAGGGGAGATCGATCCCGGAGGGCTCTTCATCGCCATGCCTTCCTCCGGGATGATTTGTGAGTAGTCTCACCTTGGACCTTGGGTCCATGGCAGTAGCTAGATGGTAGTCTCTCTCTCTTGTGCTTCATGCCTTATGATCTTGTGAGCTGCCTAACATGATCAAGATCGATTATTGTAATGCTATGTGATGTGTTTGCTGGGATCTGATGGATTATAAAGTTATGATCAGATTGTGCATGATTCTTATATGTTGATTTATGTTCTTGCATGCTCTCCGATGTGCGTAGTTACTTTGGCCAAGTGATTGTGTGTATCTCCAAGAGAGAGTATTTATGCTAGATAGTGGGTTCATGCCCCCTTTTGTTCCTGGGCACGAGTGACAGAAACGTCTAAGGGCGAGGGTGTGCTGTTGCTACTAAGGGTAAAACAGCGGTGTTAAAGTCTATTTTGATATTTAATATTGCTTACTTCATGCGCTTTACTTAATGCAAATGTCTGTTGCTTGCAACTTAATACCGATGGGTGACAGGCTGGATAGCGATCCCACGGTGGACTTTTTAGACAAAGATGCAGTTGGACTCAACGGTCTTTGTTCATTGTCGTGATTCCTACTTAAATATTATCATGTTCTCTGTGTCATAGCTAGATTAAGTTTGTGTTATAATCTTGTCAATTGCCCAGCTGTAATTTGTTTACCCATCATATGAATGTTCTATTTACTTGAGAGACTCCACTAGTGAACCCATGGCCCCCGGTCCATCTTTTTACATCGATTGCAACCTTTATTCATCACTTTTCACCATCATTACTCCTCTGGTCCATTTTCATAATTCATCTATTTCACTATACAATTAACCGCTTTGTTTTCTGCGAGACCGAAAAGAATGACAACCTTTCCGCCGTTGGGGGCAAAGTATTTTGGTTGAGGGTGTGTAGGTCCATGTCTGTTGAAGATTAAGCGCCAGAGATCTTCAACATTAACTTTGTTGTTGATTTCAATGTCCTACTGGTTCGATTAACCTCGGTTCGTTATCAAGGGAAAACTGCTGCTTGCTACATCTCCGCCTTCGCTTGGGGCACCACCCAACTCTTCATCAGTAGCAATCAAGCTGTTTTCTGGCGCCGTTGCCGGGGATCTTGGAGCTACAGCAAGGGGAGTCTCACACTCTCAATAACTTTACTTTGTTTTTGTCTTGCTTGTTTTATTTCTCGTTAGCTTATTTTTCTTGTTGCAAAATTTTAAAACCCAAAAAAATTAGTGTAATCTTTATTTCAGTTTTGTTTATCTTTTATCTAGTAGCCATATTTTCTCCTAAGTTTGGTACGAAAGATGTTAAGGTAGGAAGTGGGGATGTTGTTGGAAAGGATAATATTGAAGAATTCCTCACTTTCGTTAGCAAACTCTATACTCATGATAAAAGGTCAATAGTAGAACTAACTAATAGTTATGATTCCGCTATATCCTGTTTGGTAGCTCGTCTTGAGAAGAGGTTTGTTAATTTAAATCCCATATTACAGCAAATGTTTCTTAAGTTTGATAGCATGGAGAGAGGAAAGGAAAAAGATTTTGCGTTAGAAACTCTTCTCAATGAATTTGATGATATAGTTAAGGAAGCTAGGAAAATATTTGCTTGTTATGGTGCTCTTGGTTCATGTCCTAATATTCACTATTCTTTGAATGTTAGGGATGAAAATCTAAGGAAATACACTCACAAAACTGAGATTGAGGAAAAATTTGATGTTGCTATACCATTTAAACTCCTAGGGACATCCGACGCTTTGGAAGACAATTTTGGTTGGATTGGTCCTCAAAATATATTTGATGAATGTAGTCAACCAAAGAGAAGGGAGAAGCGTGATTCTCAAACCTATATTGGTAATATCCAATGCATTTATGATAAATTTGCTAGTGTTCATTTGAATAATGGTGATGCCCTCGATTTTGAAAAGACTTGATATTTGGCATTGCGCCTAGCTAAAAGGCGTTAAAGAAAAGCGCTTGTTGGGAGGCAACCCATCTTTTACTTTCAGTTTGCTTTTTACTTTTCTTGAGTCTTGAAGTTGTTGCCTCTGTAGCAACTTCATTGTATCTTTTTCTTTTGGTTTTTTGTGCCAAGTTTAGCCTCTAATGCATTGAAAGTGCGAGGTGTTGTTTTGATGTCCAGAAACAGATTTCTGTCCTTCACTGTTTGAAAATCCAAAAAATCTCTGAATTTTATATTTTTCTGAAATTTTTATACAGAAATCCTGATACTTTTATCTATCTTTCTGTAGTTTTGAGTTTTCTGATTTGAGCTACATAAGTGCCTCGCAAAATTCGATCTTTACAGACTGTTCAGATTTTGACAGATTCTGCTTTTATTTTGCATTCGTCTCTTTACTATCATTAAATATGATACTCTAGAGGTGGAGTGCCACATTGAGACTTAGTGAACAGTAGCTAATGCCTAATAAAGTTGTTTGCAATTTGTCTTGAGTTGAACACTTGTGCATTTTAATTTATGAGCACTAACTCTAATCAGTTTATGAGAAATTTTGTGTGAAGGGAGTTTTTAAGTTCCAAAGGAGAGGATAATGAAAAAATTGAAGATGGATCAGAGATCAAGCTTGGGGATGCCCAATGGCACCCCCTCTGAATATCAAGAACTATCAAGTGTCAAAGCTTGGGGATGCCCAAGGCATCCCCTCTTCTTCATCGACTATCATGAGGTCGTCTTCGTTGAACTAAGTTTTTATCACTTTACATATTATGTGCTATACTTGGAGCGTCTTTTTACTTTAAGTTTTGTTTGTTATTTTGCTGGTCATATGCTTGTTTGATCCTTGCTTTATTTGTGTGGGAGAGAGACACGCTCCGCTTTTTCATTTGAATACTCCTGTGATTCGCTTATATTTTGTTGAGTATTCTTAGCTACTGTTTGTTTGCTAGTAAGCTCTCGCTTTTAGCTTTTATCTTATTTAGAGCTGCTAGTGGATATTAAACTCTCTTGTTCTTCACTTATATTTGTTAGAGAGTTGTTTTGGTTGCTTGGTTAATGTGTTAGATCGGTAAAATGCTATGCCTGTGGTAGTGGTATGAAGGAGAAAAAACATGCATAGTCTTGTAGATCACTATGTGGATAATTTGATACTTTTCAATTGTTTTGAGACACTAAAATAACTAATGGTTAAAATATGTTGGTTAATGGCGTTAGAGCTGATTAGTGAAGATGTGTTAGTAAAGCGCGGAGCCATACTTTTATGAACTAAACAACCTAAGTCAACAATGCTAATGTGTCATGAATTCTGCTCAGTTGAAAATAAGTTCCTAGTGGGTAGTTACTGCAACGGTCTGGGAAGCCAACGGGGCACTTGTGTCGCCGCCACGATCCCTCTCGGGGTCTCTCTAACCATTTGTGGAACATTGAAACTGCTAGTTGTTTGTAATATACAAAATGCATTGTGAGTTTTGGTTTTTTGGCACTTCCACTTCCATATTTTGCTAGCCTCTTCGGTGTTGCGCAATGCCCTCTCTCACATTGAGATTGGTGCATACTTCGCGAGTATATCCAACTCCTTGGGAGAACTTCATCCTGTTCTCCTACACATAAGCCAACTATCTCCCTCAAAACAGTCACCATACCTACCTATCACGGCATTTCCATAGCCGTTCCGAGATACATTGCCATGCAACATCCATCATTACATTACATGACTTGATGTCGTTCTTCATTACCATATAGTTTGCTTGATCATTGAGTTAGTGTGCTGCGTGGCTTGCCACATGTTCTACATTTTTTCCACACTACGCTCGATCATGCATATCTCCTTTTATACATCATGTATTATTATTATGAGTTATGAGTACCAAAAAGTGTGATGATCCAATTGTAATATAGAGTGTTGCTCCTACAGTGAGGTATAAAAAAAGAATAAAAGAGCCCAAAGGAGGCCAAATGACAGAGCATTTAAAAGAGCCAAGGAGGCCACCCAAAATCCAAAAAAAAAATAGAAAAAGAGAGAGGGAGCAACACTACTATCCTTTTTACCACACTTGTGCTAGTAGCACCTACACTTCATTGTAGAGAGTCCTCATGTTGTTTTAGTAGTATAACTAAGTGGGAAACTAACGTTATAGAACTTGGCTTGTATATTCCAAGGATGAGCCTCCTCAAGTGAGCTATAGGTCTTCATGAGCAAGCAAGTTGGATGCACCCCCACTAGTTCCATTGGAGAGCTTTCATACACTAATAACTCTATGTGCATCCGTTGCATGGCAATCACTACTCCTCATACAGTGTCAACTACGGGACTTCTTTCTGTCTTGATGTTACCTTCTCCACTGTTTGAGCCTTTCTTTTTGACCTTCCAAACCTCCATCATTGTTCTCTTTGCCATAACATCTTGGTGCCAAAGCCACTTCTTACTTGCACTAGTTGAGTAGACTTCGAAACAGTTGATTTGTGAAGTAGATGGATTAGGACACTTGACTTGAGCTTGGCTATTTTCATGAATGACTAATTAGATGTTTTGAAGAATGATTGATACTTTACATTGGAGACATAATTTGCAATTCTTCTTTCTAAACCTTATGTATGGTTCCATGTCTCCAACACACTTATTAATGAAAAGTTTTTAGCATTTGTTAGCTAGCATTTGTTAATCATTGTTTGCTTAATGTCAACTATAGACAATTGTTTTGGATCACCTTATTCACATCATGTGCTTTGCATTACTATCTTGATCAAGATTATGTTGGTTGCATGTCTCATAAAAAATTATTTTGTTATCACTTACCTACTCGAGGACGAGTAGGAGTTAAGCTTGGGGATGCTGATACGTGTCAAACGTATTTATAATTTTTGAGTGATCCATGCTAATTTTGTGATGTTGTCACATGTTTCTATTATCATATCACATCATTTTTATGCATTTTGTTGGACTAACCTATTGACAAGATGCCCAGTGACAGTTCCCTGTTTTTGTGTTTCAGAAATTTACTTCTGGAAATATTCTCGGAATTGGACCAATATTTATGGAGAATATTTTTACGCCAAGACGAAGACGGAGACCGAAGGGCGACCTGGGGGGCCACCCAAGGGCCACAGGCGGGTGCCTGCCGCGGCCCTCCTGGACCCGCAGGTGGGGCCCGCCCCTGCCTCCTGGGCACCGCCTCGGCCCCCTCCGATGCCTATAAAATCCTAAAAACCCTAAAAACGACGAGGGCGGCCATTATTTTCCAGAAAAGTCATCCTGAGGCGCCGTCACCTCAAACCCTAATTCGGGGGTGATTCTGAAGCAAATCTCGGCACCCTGCCGGAGGGGAGATCGATCCCGGAGGGCTCTTCATCGCCATGCCTTCCTCCGGCATGATTTGTGAGTAGTCCCACCTTGGACCTTGGGTCCATGGCAGTAGCTAGATGGTAATCTCTCTCTCTTGTGCTTCATGCCTTATGATCTTGTGAGCTGCCTAACATGATCAAGATCGATTATTGTAATGCTATGTGATGTGTTTGCTGGGATCCGATGGATTATAAAGTTATGATCAGATTGTGCATGATTCTTATATGTTGATTTATGTTCTTGCATGCTCTCCGATGTGCATAGTTACTTTGGCCAAGTGATTGTGTGTATCTCCAAGAGAGAGTATTTATGCTAGATAGTGGGTTCATGCCCCCTTTTGTTCCTGGGCACGAGTGACAGAAACGTCTAAGGGCGAGGATGTGTTGTTGCTACTAAGGGTAAAACAGCGGTGTTAAAGTCTATTTTGATATTTAATATTGCTTACTTCATGCGCTTTACTTAATGCAAATGCATGTTGCTTGCAACTTAATACCGATGGGTGACAGGCTGGATAACGATCCCACGGTGGACTTTTTAGACAAAGATGCAGTTGGACTCAACGGTCTTTGTTCATTGTCGTGATGCCTACTTAAATATTATCATGTTCTCTCTGTCATAGCTAGATTAAGTTTGTGTTATAATCTTGTCAATTGCCCAGCTATGATTTGTTTACCCATCATATGAATGTTCTATTTACTCGAGAGACTCCACTAGTGAATCCATGGCCCCCGGTCCATCTTTTTACATTGATTGCAACCTTTATTCATCACTTTTCACCATCATTACTCCTATGGTCCATTTTCATAATTCATCTATTTCACTATACAATTAACCGATTTGTTTTCTGCGAGACCGGAAAGATTGACAACCTTTCCGCCGTTGGGGGCAAAGTATTTTGGTTGAGTGTGTGCAGGTCCACGTCTGTTGAAGATTAAGCGCCAGAGATCTTCAACATTCACTTTGTTGTTGATTTCAAGGTCCTACTGGTTCGATAAACCTCGGTTCATTATCGAGGGAAAACTGCTGCTCGCTACATCTCCGCCTTCGGTTAGGGCACCACCAAACTCTTCATCAGTAGCAATCACAGATCCCGGCACTCTGCCGGAGGGCAGATCGATCCCGGAGGGCTCTCCATCGCCATGCCTTCCTCCGGGATGATTTGTGAGTAGTCCCACCTTGGACCTTGGGTCCATGGCAGTAGCTAGATGGTAGTCTCTCTCTTTTGTGCTTCATGTCTTATGATCTTGTGAGCTGCCTAACAAGATCAAGATCGATTATTGTAATGCTATGTGATGTGTTTGCTGGGATCCGATGGATTATAAAGTTATGATCAGATTGTGCATGATTCTTATATGTTGATTTATGTTCTTGCATGCTCTCTGATGTGCGTAGTTACTTTGGCCAAGTGATTGTGTGTATCTCCAAGAGAGAGTATTTATGCTAGATAGTGGGTTCATGCCCCCTTTTGTTCCTAGGCACGAGTGACAGAAACGTCTAAGGGCGAGGGTGTGCTGTTGCTACTAAGGGTAAAACAGCGGTGTTAAAGTCTATTTTGATATTTAATATTGCTTACTCCATGCGCTTTACTTAATGCAAATGTCTGTTGCTTGCAACTTAATACCGATAGGTGACAGGCTGGATAGCGATCCCACGGTGGACTTTTTAGGCAAAGATACAGTTGGACTCAACGGTCTTTGTTCAGTGTCATGATGCCTACTTAAATATTATCATGTTCTCTTTGTCATAGCTAGATTAAGTTTGTGTTATAATCTTGTCAATTGCCCAGCTGTAATTTGTTTACCCATCATATGAATGTTCTATTTACTCGAGAGACTCCACTAGTGAACCCATGGCCCCTGGTCCATCTTTTTACATTGATTGCAACCTTTATTCATCACTTTTCACCATCATTACTCCTCTGGTCCATTTTCATAATTAATCTATTTCACTATACAATTAACCGCTTTGTTTTCTGCGAGACCGGAAAGATTGACAACCTTTCCGCCGTTGGGGGCAAAGTATTTTGTTTGAGTGTGTGCAAGTCCACATATGTTTAAGATTAAGCACCAGAGATCTTCAACATTCACTTTGTTGTTGATTTCAAGGTCCTACTGGTTCGATAAAACTCGGTTCGTTATCGAGGGAAAACTGCTGCTTGCTACATCTCCGCCTTCGCTTGGGGCATCACTGACCTACTATGGAGCCGACCATGGTGAAATAGAAGGGAGGGAGAGATGATGGGGAGGGGAGGGGAGTGGAGTAGATCAGAGAGTGAGGCTAGGGTTTGGTCTGGGGTGGGGATGGAGTGGGGTATGTGTGGCCATCCTAGCTCGGTTCTGACATGGCGGCCGTGTATGGGAACGTTTAAACACTATTTCAGCCCCACATACGGGCTGAGTATGAGGGGTGCCGGACAACCCAAACATTTAAGCTAGGTTTGGGGGGTCTGATTGGTTGGTGTTTTTCTGTCCAGGTTGTCTGCCCAGACATATCGAGGGTAAGTGGGTGGGGGGGGGGGTCCAGTTGGAGATGTTTTTACGCAATGCATGCAAACAAACTCCAGGATGAAATCACCATTGGGTCGGTCCCAGTACTCCCAACTAGACATGCAACACTACGTCTGACTAGCGACCTGACGCGGGCTACAAAACGTTTCCTTAGGGCATCTATAGTGGGGGACACTTAGCGTGGGCGCTAGAGTCTTAATCCCTGCCATTATGGCCAATTCCTGGTCGAGCATGGGAGTTTAGATTGCGTCGACACTCCAAGAGGCGCCAGGATCTTGTTTTGGATCCCGACGTTCCTGACTACATCTCCTGGTGCTCTACCACCTCTGGGGACTACTCAGCTTCCTCCGCCTACCGGCTGCAGTTTGATGGCTCCACCCTTTCTTTGATGGACTCTCTCGTCTGGAAAGCTTCGGCTCCTCCGAAGTACAAATTTTTCTCGTGGCTGATCATCCAAGATAGGGTTTGGACCGCGGACCGGCTGCGGCGTCGAGGGTGGCCCAATTGTGGTGCTTGTCCTCTTTGCCGCCAGGAGCATGAGTCGGCGTGCCATCTTCTTTTCCACTGCAGATTTTCCGTGCGCATTTGGAATGCAATCGCCGAGTGGCTGGGCTCCACGCATTTTAGGCCGGACAGATGGGTTGGTCTGACCTCAGTCCGTGATTGTTGGTCTGCTTCGGTCCTTCACCCTGAGGCGCCCCGCAAGGCGACTGCTTCCATTATCTCCGTCGTTGCGTGGAAATTATGGAACGAGCGAAACTCGAGTGTTTTTAGACACACATCTCATCTTCCAAGTGTGCTTATCTCGGATATCAAGGAGGAGGCGAGAACATGGGTCAAGGCGGGTGCGACGTGTTTGGTGGGGTTCATACTGGGAGAGTAGTCATCTCGATGATGATGTGTTTTGTTTCCCTCTAGCGTGCTGTTTTTTCGCTGTTGGGAGGAGTTGGCCTTGACCATGTAAATCTTAAACTTTTTTCTCTCTTAAAAATCAAGTCTTTTGTCTCGTTAAAAAAAAAGAGGCGCCAGGGGCTCCACTTTTTTCTCATATATGGCAAAAAAGACTTTTTCCAACAGCGGATGCCATCCACGTGCAAGGAAACAAATCGTTTTTAGCGCCTTGGTTAGCGCCTAGCGCGAGAGGACTATTTTTTTTGCACCTAAATGCCTATCTAAGCGATGCCCTTAGAGTTCTGTGTTCATGTGAAGTACTCTCCTAGTTACTCGCAAACAAGGGCCATGATACTCAAAATTGCCTGGAAATTAAATTCTGGATAGACTGTTATAAATTTGCGAGCAACAAATAATATTCTTAAATACTATAAAATTGATGTCATTTCGGGAGAACAATTTCTCTCTTTCTCCTCAACGACACACTTTAGTGTCAATTTGCAAAAGTTAATATTCTTCCCATCTAGTAAAATACTCCTACATGTCATTTTAGAGCTAGGTAAAAAAGTTCAATTTCAATATTGATCATTGAACACCAAAGCACGACACTTGAGGAATTTGAGAGCCGCACATCAAGAATTGTCCTCCTTAGGAAAGGACTTGCATCGTGTGTATAAGAGGGACAACATCATAAAAAAAAAACTTTGGAGAAGTTCTCCCAAGGTTGATTTGGCTAGTGTGCTGTATGTTGCATCAAACGTGGATTCCACATGTAGAATCGCTAGTGTACTCTCTCCGTTTTCGCAAAGAATATTCTGCTTTCTTGGAAAGTCAAACATTTTTAAGTTTGACCGTGTTTGAAAAAACACCAATATTTAAAATTAGTATTTTTTTTATAATTTTAATATATCTAGATGTATTTTAAGTTTTAACATGTAGATTCACTCATTTCAGTCCGTATCTAGTACATATTGAAATATCTAAATGATAATGAACGAAGAGAGTACCATTGATTAATATATGACTTTAGCTTAATAAAGTAATAATGAGGCTATATACATCAATCAAAGCAGAGGTCGGGGCTTCCCCTTTTCGATTCTTTTTATCATACTAGCTAATATGCCCGTGCGTTGCAACGGGTGAGAAAAAATTACGTCGTGGAGGCTTTGAAAGAACAAGCTATGCCCGGATGTCGCCTAGAGGGGGGGGGGGGGGGGGGGGGGGGGGGGTGAATAGACGATTAAAACTTTTTCTATTTAGGGGCTTGATAATTGCGGAATAAAACTAGGTGTTTAAATTAACAAGCCAACAACCTAATATTCTAGATTCACCTATGTGCACCAACAACTTATGCTAAGCAATTCAAGTAACAAAAAGATAGCAAGATATGAACTTCAATCACGAAGTCTATCACAATGTAAATTGCATAAGTAAAGCTCGGGTATAGAAATAACCGAGGCACGTGGAGACGAGGATGTATTCCCGAGTTCCTCCTTGTTAAGGGAGTACGTCTCGTTGGAGGGGTGTGAGCTCGCCACAAAGGCCTCACCCTATTCTCCGATGAACATCACCCAAGGGATTGGTTCACCTTCCACTATCGGAATCCTTCGAGGCGGATTCCGGAGCCCTTTACAACTTCTCTTGGGGCACACACCCACAACTTAATTGGGGGCTCCCAAATTCGTGCCGAAGCTTCACAACTCGAAGTCTTCGCGGCACCTCCAACCGTCTAGGGTACACAATGCACCCAAGAGGCACAAAGCTCTTGGGAACACAATGCACCCAAGAGTAACAAGCTTCTCAATGTCGATCTTCACGTATCACCATAGGGAGAGCAACCCGATGCAACAAATGCAAAAGGCAAGAACACACAAAGTGGTCAAATCCTTCACTCTCAAATTCCAACCAAGCAACAAATGCTTTGGGGGGAATAAGAGAGGAAGAACAAAGGGGATGAACACAAAGCAACCCCAAAATCTAGATCCACAAGATTCCCTCACTTAGAGGGGATTTTGATTGGTGGAAAGGTAGATCTAGATCTCCTCTCTTGAAACCCTAAAATTGGGCAAGAATCATTGGAGGGGAAGAGAGGAACCAAGCTCACAAGGATTAGAGCAAAGGGGAAGAGCAAGAACAGGTGAGCAAGGTCAGCAGCCTGGTTTAGGGGGGGGGGGGGGGGGAGAAGGCTTTTTATAGCCTCCCCCAAAAAACTAGCCGTTGGAGCCTGTCAAGTGTCGGAGAACTGTCCCAGGAACTGGGGGTGTCTCGAGAAGGATCGAGTAAGGGGCTGAACACGGAATCAAACAACCCTCAACGTGCTCCGGCGACGGTGCTCGTCGGACTCGCTGCGGGACAGCACTGCAGAGATGGAAATGCTCGGTCTTACCCAGGTTCAGGGCCCTCTTGTGGAGGTAAAACCCCTACGTCCTGCTTTGGTGTATTGCACTGCTTGGAGAGTTCACAGTACAAGGAGAGCTTGTCGAGCTCGAGGTGTCTAACAATGGCTACTTGCTAGTCTTCAGATCTAGGGTTCTTGGGTAAGCTCCTAGACTCCAAAAACCGAACCTAGTGAAGAGTCGAACCCCTTGCTTGGGCGTGCTCCTCCTCCTTTTATAGGCGTCCTGGACCTCTTCCGCCCAAACATTTGGGCGGGAAGGGTTACCACATGGCGACGAAGGAGGAGGCGCGGTGCACCGTAAAGGTGAAGTCCACCATAAAGGTAAAGCTCGTGGACGCGGTCCACGGCAGGGGAACGGCGTCACCAAAGCTGAAAAGGGGCACCGACCAGCTGGACGGCGGGCTGGCGCCTGCCGAGGTGGGAGGTGACCCACGGTGACGTCGTCTTTGGAGCGTAGCTGCAGACTGTCCCCTTGTCACCAAAGAGGCAATACTCGTTGTCCGCTTTGCTTGGCTCCGCTTTGTTGACTGCTTTATACATGGAAACGGCAACTGCGGCGTCGTCGTCACCGCGCGTAGGCACGCGCGTCACTCTGCACATGGCGCAGAGCCCATGTGTGCTCTGCCGCGGGGGCAGAGATTGCTTCACGAGGAAGGCGCTTCGCGAGGCGAAAAAGCCTCGCCGAGCCTTTCAACTTGGTCCTTAGCAGAATTGCGGGCGGCGTCGGAGACGCCTTGTCGAGGAGCGATCCCTCGCCAAGGGAGAGAATCCTTGGCGAGGAGAAAAAACCCTTCGCGAGGGGAGAATCCTCACGAAGCTCGCCAGGCTTGGAGAGCCTGGTCCTTAGCGAAAATCATCCAAAGAATCTTGTGGGCCCTGGCAGGCCGGCCCGTGGTACCCTGGTTTCCACTGTGCCGACAGTAGCCCCCGGGCCCGCGACGGGCACGCCGAGGCCCATGACGAAGGCGAAGCGTCGAGGGGCCAAAGACGCCTGACAGGGCCGCGACACGTGGCACGCAGCGGTTGCGCCCGCGGCCACGACCTCCTCGGCTCCAACGGGCGATGTGGCGGGGCCCGCCACGACTCGGAAGCCGGTCAATAAAGCCTGGGCGCGCAGGCAGCGCCGTTACTTCTCCCATAAATCCTCCGCACACTTCTCCCCACGCCTCCAATCTCTCCAGAGCGCTCCAACTCCAGAGTACTCTTCTTCTCCGGCGACCGATGGCGCCCAAGAAAGCAGCCACCGACCCGAAGGGCAAGGCCACGGTGCAGGCGGGCACATCCGCGGCGATGGCGCGCGCCGCTGCTCTCGAGGGAGCACTGCCGCGGACGCGAGTCACCGCGGCAACGATAGCGACGGTGCGCCACCTGGCGGCGGCGCGAACCAACGAGCACGGCGCCACCGAAATGAGGCCGGCCGGTAGCAGACTCACCGAGACCTTCTACCCCATCTTCCTTCATACCCTTTACGCCGGCCTGGTGCCACCATTCTCCGACTTCCTCCTGGCGATCTTGGAGGTGTACCAGATCCAACTGCTCCATCTTCATCCTAATTCCATCCTCATCCTCGCCATCTTCGCCCACTTCTGCGAGGCCTACCTCGGCATCCGTCCCTCGGTGGCGCTCTTCCGCAGCTTCTACTCTCTTCGGAACTCCGCCAAGGGCGAGCGGCTTGGGTGCGTCTCCTTCCGCATCGCCGACGCCAGGAGCGAGAACTACATCCCATCGCCTGGTGCGGTGAGAACGCCATCACCAAGGTGACGAAGAAGGTGGACAAGTTCCGCGAGAAGTGGCTCTTCGTCGACGCCAAGGCCACTCATCCTCTCCTGGAGGTGCCTGAGGGGCCCACGAGGAAGTGGGCGCGCTGGGCGAGCGCGGACTTCAGGGGCTCGAGGCTTGACGTGGTGTACGAGTATATCCGACGCATCCGCGAGGCAGGGGTCACCGGCCAGATGGTGGCAAAGGACTTCACCAGGCGCCGCATCGCCCCCCTCCAACAGCACACCGAGCCGGTGTGGGCGATACGACGGCAAGAAGGACGCATGCGGCTAAGCAGGGACGGCTTCACGCCTGAGGGTGCTACGCCAGATCATGGGCGTTCTGTTCACGACGCCGGAGATCCCGCCCGCCAAGAAGGAGGCGGCCAAGCCGCTCATCTGCTTCGCCGAGGAAAGCATCGAGGAGCAGCGCGCGCACATGCCCACATTCGACGAGTGGGGAATTGTGCCCGCGGGGCACCACGGGCCTCGCCCTAACCCGTGGGCGGCGGAGCCGGAGTACATGGATGAGGCTCCGGAGGCTGAGGAGGCTGAGGAGTCCGCCGAGGAGGAGGCCTCGAGAAGCGAGGACCCCCTCGGCGAGGACGAGGCTTCGAGGGGCGCTGACCCCGTTGGTGAGGGTATCGGCTCCTCCAGGAGCGCCCACGCCGAGGTGGACCTCCAGGTGCTCTCCTCCGGCGACGAGGAGGACGCCTTCCGCGTCGTCCGCTCCCGGCGCGCCGAAGAGGAGGAGGAGACGAGCGGCGGCGGAAGAGGGCGTTGCGAACCCCGCTCCAAGGCCGTCCACGACAGGAGGGCCGCAACCGCGAGAGACATCCCTCGCGCGGAGACAGGAGCGGCTCGGGAGGAGGCCGGAGCAAGCCACACCCAGCCACCCAAGGTGAAGAAGAGGGTGTGGGTGATGGCCGGCGAGTAAGTCTTTGATCTTTCTTTTTCCCTCGACATTTTGTCTGAGAAAACCTATTTGATGGATCTCAACTTGGCTTCCTTTCAGGCAGCCTGCGGAGCCAAAGAGGCGGCGGCTCGGCCAGGCTGGAGAGACCACCAGCGTCGTCGCGGAGACGCCTGCGGCTGGCGAGCCGCAGCAGGCAGTTCCTCCCGCGGTCGAGCACCACGCGGAGGCGGCGGTGGGCGAGGAGGCCACGTTGTCGCAGAGTCGGGCGGCGACTCCTCCCGTAGCGGAGCATCGCGTGGAGGAGGAGACCGTAGAGGCAGCACCGTCGCCAACCAGGGCGGCGTCTCCTCCAGCGATGGAGCATCGCGCAGGGGAGGCGAGGGCGGAAGCAACGCCGCCGTCGCCAACCAGGGCGGCAACCCCTCCCGTCCAGCAGGAGACGGAGGAGGAGAGGGTGGACGAAGACATTGTCGTGGAGCCGCCTCCAGAGGAGGAGGCCTCCTCGAGAAGGGCTGACGCGCCCGAGGCTGCGGTAGACGTGGTCGTTGTAGAGGGGGCCGGAGGCGCCCCTGAGGAGCAGGAGGCGTGGTGCCGCCGGACCCACTGGCGCTGAAGCTGAGCGCGAGAGGGCGCCCAGCCCCCAGAGGGCAACCGAGGCGAGCGCCGAAGAAGGCGCCCCCACAAGCCCCCGGAGCACACCAGAGGCGGTCGTGGATCCGAGGCAGGACCCGGCGCCTCGACGAGGATCGAGGACTCTGCACCTAGCAGCAGCGCGGGGGGCTCCTTGGCGCTGCAAGCGCCGCAAGCGTCAAGCAGCCCCACCGCCGGATCGTCCTCAACCGGGCGCGGCGGGCGCTCGACGGGCTGGAGGAGCAGCTCGCCAAGGAAGGAGATGCCCTGGCGGAGGAAAGGGCAAGGCTCGGCGAAGCCTGGACTCTTCTCCACGAGAGGGTGGAGATGTGCCACCGGCNAGGGCGCCCAGCCCCCAGAGGGCAACCGAAGCGAGCGCCGAAGAAGGCGCCCCCAGATCGCACCAGAGGCGGTCGTGGGTCCGAGGCGGGACCCGGGCGCCTCGATGAGGGTCGAGGACTCTGCACCCAGCAGCAGTGCGGGAGTCTCCTTGGCGCTGCAAGCGCCGCGGCGTCAAGCAGCCCATCACCAGATATCCTCAACCGGGCGCGGCGGGCGCTCGACGGGCTGGAGGAGCAGCTCGCCAAGGAAGAAGACGCCCTGGCAGAGGAAAGGGCAAGGCTCGGCGAAGCCTGGACTCTTCTCCACGAGAGGGTGGAGATGTGCTGCCGGCAGCACGCGCCAGCAAAGGCGGCGCGCGAGGAGCGATCCGCTTCGCCAAAGAGACCCGCGATAGCGTCAAGCGGGAGGCGCAGGAGGTGATGGACGAGCTCGACGCCGCCAGGGAGGCACTCGAGGAGGAGACAACCTCCAAGCACCAGGAGCTGGCGGCTGCGGAGCAGAAGTTTGCTGCCGACTCCGAGATCACCCGGGCCAGCCTGAAGGAGCTCCGCGAGCTGCTTGATGCCCGCGAGGGACAGCTGGCGCCCCGCGAGGCGGAGCTGGTGCGGCGTGAGGAGGAGCTCTCCCTCCGAGAGAAAGAGCTGCTTAGGCGCGAGGAGCAGGTCCAGCTGCTCGAGAAGGACCAGGCCACCCGCGAGGGGCAGCTGGAGGAGCGTGAGGGTCGGGTGGCCACCGACGAGGCCAACCTCACGGCGGAGCGGAAGAGGCTCCAAGAAGATGCTGACCTCAAGGTCAAACTCGTCCGCGAAGGCCTCTCCAAAGAGTATGACGAGAAGGTCGCGAAGCACGAGGACCGCCTCAAGACCAAGCGCAAGGAGCTCGAAAAGCGCATCAAGGAGCTTGAGCAGGAGGAGAAGCGGTTGACCTCTTGCCTCGAGGTCTCTCGGGAGGCCCAGGCTCGCGCTGAGGGAAACGCCTTCGCCCTGGAGAGGGACCTGGATGAGCTCCGGCAGCAGGTGGGGCCACGGCCGCGCGGAGCAGGCACAAGACCAGCGCCAGGTTGACCGGTTCATGACGCGCCAGCGCCAAAGCATTCTCCAGAGCTTGGTGAGCCGCGTGCGCGCGGTTGGGAGAGATCTGAGGATCGACGTCCCCTCCTTCTCCGCAGCGACCGACGACGAAACCTCGTATTCGCACTTCTTCGAGCAGTTCCTCGGAAAGCTTGAAGGGGTCGCGAAGAGCTTTGACAAGCGTGTCGTGGAGGAGAGCCGCGACCTCCTTGTCGTCGCCGTCACCAACGTCTTCAGCAACCTCGTGAGGCTCCAGCCCTCACTTGATCTTGAGGACGTGATGGCGCCGCCGCGCGCCATCAGCGACAAGGCGCGGGAGATCGCCATGCAGGCCGCCATCCGCGTTCGCCAAGAAATCGACCAAGTGGTGATCGAAGGCGATGACGGGGATGCCCTGGACGAGGCGGAAACCGCCGTGGACCAGGCAGGCACCTCAGGAGGCGCGACGGCTTGAGCTCCTTGCCTGCAGCCGGACGTGCAGAGGGCACATTTATCTTAGCCATTCCGATTGTAAATTTTTTAAGAACTTGTCAAGTTATATTGGAGTATGCTTGTGAATGTCCCTCGGGGAGCCTTTGTCCTTCCCCCTCATGTCTTTTTCGCTCTACGTCTTAGGAACCTCTCTTAGTGCTACACCACCCGCCGCTTCGGTATGTGAGAGTCATGGCTCCACAAGGCCGGGGGGTGTGTGAGGCCTCAAGAAGTAAGAGCTCCTCGAAGCGCGATGCTTGGGGCTCCCCTTTGACGTGCAAGCAGCCCATGAGGCGTAGGAGAGAGAAAAGAGACTCGAGGGGCAAAAAACCAACGAGAGGAAATTTCGACCAAGTCTTTGTACTTAGCTTAGCGAGGCATTCTGCCTTGGAGAGGGTGTTGGTTCCCTGGCGAGATGTTTTCGCTTTGACGTTGCCTGAGGCTTGGAAAGCCTGTTTTCCTGCACTTGGAGAGATAGGCATACCCACAAGCAATAGATAGCTAGATAACTTGTGCTCGTAGGTTCCTTCATGTGTGTCTTACGAGGAGAACAAGCACCAAGGTTTTGGTGATCCTTGGTGAGTTGACGTGCGCGGGAGCTGACCCATGAGTTCAGAGCTCCTTAGGAGTTGACATGCATGAGAGCTGACCCGCAAGTTCAGAGCTCGGATCCCTTGGGTTTGAGGCGCTGCCGGGATGCTCCCGTGGCATGGCACCCTGCTAGCCCCCGCTCGTGAGATACACAGGAGGGATCGTATGAGCGAGAATAAATAGCAAACAACGGTAGAGCTTGCCGAAGTAACAAAATATGCTGGCACGATGCGTAAAGGTTCAGAATGACCTGAAATAGAGGTTCGTTACACTGGCGTGGCCAGAGGTTTTTCCCTTTGATGATGAAGTCTTGCTTCTCTGGACACATCGGACGGTGTCCAGGCGAACATGTCAGAGTTTGCTCTGAGGAAGGCGACGAGCGCGCTTTCCTATTTGGGAGGCAGGTTGGCGCCGATGGTGACCCAAGCCCCCGAGCCGCTTGCCTCTAGAGGCACTTGCTTTGTCGCGGCCTTCTCCTGGGAGAACAGCTGCTTCTTCACGGGGGGCCTCGGGAGGGGTTCCTCGTCCTCGTCAGCGGGTGACGCCACCGCGGCACCTTGTAGGCCGCTTGCGCAGCGTACAGGGCGTCCGAGACCACGCCGCGGATGACAATAGTGCCACCCGAGCCAGGGAGCTTGACGAGGTTGTAGGCGTGGTGGGTCACCGCCATGAATTTGGCGAGAGTGGGGTAGCCGAGTATGGCATTGTAGGGCAGGCCGATGTGCGCGACGTCGAAGTCGATCAACTCGGTGCGGTAGTTGGCCTGGGTGCCGAAAGTGACGGCGAGCCTCACCTGCCCCAAAGGGGTGGTAAGACCCTCTGTCACTCCCGAGAAGGGCCTGGTAGGCATGAGCCGCTCGTAGGGCACCTGCAGCTTCTCGAATGTCTCGACGGAGATGACGTTGAGGCCAGCACCCCCCATCAATGAGCGTCTTAGAGACGGCGATGTTGTTGATGGTGGGGGTGCAGACCAGCGGGATGGTGCCGAAGGTTTGAAGTGGACTTGGGGTGGTCGCCGGAGTCGAATGTAATGGGGCACTGGGACCACTTGAGGGGCCTGGAGGCCTCGACTCCAGGGAGGGCTGCTGCGACCTCGCGAGCGAGTTGCTTGAAGTGGCGGTTGGAGCGAGGGGCCTGAGCCCCGCCAAGGATGCAAGCGGCTCCACGAGGCACCTGGTAGCCCTCGTCAGCCTCGGCAGGCAGGTTGTCGTTCGCGGGCTGGGCAGCGTTGGCCTGAGGGTTCTGCTGGTAGTTGTCGTTGTAGTTGTTGTTCCATCGTCACCCCCCGCGGCCGCCGCGGCCTCCGCCGCGGCCTCCGCGGCCTCCGTTTGCCTCGCGAGCCTCGCGAGCCTCACGAAGCCTCTTGATGTCGAAGCAGTCCTCGGTGGCGTGAGAGTGCCTGTTGTGGTAGATGCAGAAAGGACGATCATCCTTCTTCTCAGGTCCTGCGGCTGGAGTGGCAGCTTGGCGAGGCTGCTTGGCGTCGGGCTCTGCCGCGAGGACCGCAGTAGTCTTGCGCTTCTCGGAGGATTTCTTCTTCTTGGACCCCTCGGTGGGGTCCCCTGGCTCGTTCTTGACGAACAAGCGGCCCTCTTCAGCCTTGGCGCACTTGTCCGCCAAGTCGAAAAGCTTGACGACGGTGGTGATGTTGTCGTGGATGCCAAGCTTCTCGAGAATCCGCACATCTGTGACCCCAGCCTGGAAGGCCGAAATGACCTGTGCGTCGGTGACGTTGGGGATCTTGTTGCGCACTTGGCTGAAGCGCTGGATGTACCTTGCGGAGGGTCTCGCCGGGCTTCTGACGCACGGCGCGGAGGTCGTTGTAGGTGAGGCCGCGCTCGTACGTGCCCTTGAAGTTGGCGACGAAGCACCGGCAGAGCTCCTCCCAACTGTTGATGGACTCGGCGGGGAGGTTGGTGAGCCATGAGAACGCAGAGTCCTTGAGGGCCATGGGGAACCAGTTCGCCATGACCCGGTCGTCGCCCCCGGCGGCCTGGATGGCCAGAGTGTAGAGCTGCAGGAACTCCAGGGGGTTGTTCTTGCCATCGTAGCGCGGAGGGAGGTCCGGCCTGAACTTGACCGGCCAGACGACGCGACGGAGGCTGCGAGTAAACGCGGCCGTCGTGCCGTATGTGACCGTCCGTTGGTGAGGGTGGCGCGGAGGTGGCGCCCGGCGGTGGCGACGTCCTGGACGGCGCGGTTGCGGCGTTCCTGCCCGCGCTCGATGCTCACGCGTGCGTCCTCAGGGCTCGCTGCACGATTTGGCAGTCGTGCGGTGACGACGCGTGCGATGCAGCGCGACCGTCGCGAGGAGGAGCCCCCGCTGGAGCAGGTTGCGGTGGAACCGGTGGAGCTGGAGCGGGCGCGGGCTGATGAGGAGGCGCGGGAGGTGCGCCGTGCGCCACGTCCCCCACGAGTGCAGAAGGAACCAAGGAACGAAACGGCGCGGGTGCCGTGGCGCGAGCGGCGCCGATGAGCTCGGCAACGCGGTTGAGCCAGGCCTCCTGGGCCGCCGGCGTGGGGCGGTACTGCAGCAGCTCCTGCGCCATGAGGAGCGCAGTCGCCGGGCTGGGCGCAGGGCGGCCCAGCGAGGAGGCAGCACGGTCCCGCGACGGGTGCAGGGAGGAGGCCTCCTCTTCGCCGAGGTCATCCTCAGCGTGGTTGATGTCGTCGTCGTCCGGGTGCTAGACGCGGGGTTCGGGGTCGACACGGCGCTCCGGAGCAGAGCTCCCACGCGGGCGGCCGCGCGGGCGGCCTGCGGGAGCGGTGGCGGCGCTAGCCGTCTGGCGAGCGAGACGTTCGGCACGAGAACCGGCCATGGCTGTGTCGAGGATGAAGACGCGCCTCAGCCCCCTACCTGGCACGCCAAATGTCGGAGAACTGTCCCAGGAACTGGGGGTGTCTCGAGAAGGATCGAGTAAGGGGCTGAACACGGAATCAAACAACCCTCAACGTGCTCCGGCGACGGTGCTCGTCGGACTCGCTGCGGGACAACACTGCAGAGATGGAACGCTCGGTCTTACCCAGGTTCAGGGCCCTCTTGTGGAGGTAAAACCCCTACGTCCTGCTCTGGTGTATTGCACTGCTTGGAGAGTTCACAGTACAAGGAGAGCTTGTCGAGCTCGAGGTGGCTAACAATGGCTACTAGCTATTCTTCAGGTCTAGGGTTTAGGCTCAGGATTCCTGGGGGCCAACCTAGTGAAGAGTCGAACCCTTTGCTTGGGCGTGCTCCTCCTCCTTTTATAGGCGTCCTGGACCTCTTCCGCCCAAACATTTGGGCGGGAAGGGCTACCACATGGCGACGAAGGAGGAGGCGCGGTGCACCGTAAAGGTGAAGTCCACCATAAAGGTAAAGCTCGTGGACGCGGTCCACGGCAGGGGAACGGCGTCACCAAAGCTGAAAAGGGGCACCGACCAGCTGGACAGTGGGCTGGCGCTTGCCGAGGTGGGAGGTGACCCACGGTGACGTCGTCCTTGGAGCGTAGCTGCAGACTGTTCCCTTGTCACCAAAGAGGCAATACTCGTTGTCCGCTTTGCTTGGCTCCGCTTTGTTGACTGCTTTATACATGGAAACGGCAACTGCGGCGTCGTCGTCATCGCGCGTAGGCACGCACGTCACTCTGCACATGGCGCAGAGCCCATGTGCGCTCTGCCGCGGGGGGCAGAGATGGCTTCACGATGAAGGCGCTTCCCGAGGCGAAAAGCCTCGCCGAGCCCTTCAGCTTGGTCCTTAGCAGAAATGCGAGCGGCGTCGGAGACGCCTTGTCGAGGAGCGATCCCTCGCCAAGGGAGAGAATCCTTGGCGAGGAGAAAAACCCTTCGCGAGGGGAAAAATCCTCGCGAAGCTCGCCAGGCTTGGAGAGCCTGGTCCTTGGCAAAAATCATCCAAAGAAATCTTGTGGGCCCTGGCAGGCCGGCCCGTGGTACCCTGGTTTCCACTGTGCCGACAAATACTGTAGACACTTTGAATTCCAATGCCCTTCCAATAAAGTTGAACCTGTTATTGTAACTTATCATATAGGGAATTATGCTCACTTAGGGATGGCAGAGGTAGAGCAATTTGTTGTTTTTATGGCAGCCTATGAATTATACACCTTCATTGAGGAACATGAAACCTGCCTTATAGCTTCTCAATTTTTTTTTTATTGATCCTCTCCTTGAGCTCTGCACACTTGAATTTGATGAAAATATCTATGTTGTTGACACAAGGAAGAGATTTTCCCAAGGTAGTACTGATGTTTTTGCAGGAAGAAGATGATGAAAATATAAGCTTGGAAGAAGAAATATGTGAAGAAGAGGACAAAAACCTAAGCTTGGGGATGCCCATGCAGCCCCAAGAGGAGGACAATGAAGAGCAAGAAGATGATGAACAACTAGAGACTGAAGAGAGGAAACATCCACCTTCACCACTTATGGATGAGGGTAACACTCAAGATTTTGCTAATGATAAACTTTTCTTTTATGATTCTGATGATGAGGAAGAATATAAACCTATGCCTAATGAGAACATTATTGATAATGATTTTAAAAATGATGAAGAATATGATTTAGACATGCTATATGATAATGTTTTGGATGATGGTCCTATGCTTATTGATAATCCTCCGAGCTTAGTTTTTACTACTTTATGTGAGGATAAAAATGATATACTTGCTGCTTGTGATAATACTCTCACTCATGAGAGTCCTACTTTATTTTTGAACTCTCCTATTCACACCATAGAGGAGGAAATTTGCTTTGATGATACTATGCCTCCTATATATGATGATTATTATGATGAATGTGATATTTTCAGTCCACCTACTATTGAGCATAAAGTTTATTATGATTATGATATGCCTCCTATATATGATGATTACAATGATGACTATGAATGTTTTACTCCCACTATTACTAATGAGAAGGATTTTACTTATGTGGAGAGTAATAATAATACTTTTATGCATGTGAATCATGACAAGAAAGCTTTATATGATACTTATGTTGTTCAGTTTGGTCATGATGGCACTAAAATTTATTATGAGAGAGGGAAACATGTCTATAAAATCTAAATATCTCAATAATACTATGTTTCCTCTCTTTATGTTGAAGGTTTTAATGTTACACTTGCTTTACCTTCCTATGCTAATTAATATATGCTTCATTGATTTATTTTCTTACAAGATCCCAATGCATAGGAAGTGGGTTAGACTTAAATGTGTTTCATATTTTTCTTTGATGCTCACCTTTGCGTTTCAATTCTTATTCCTATGTGAGCATCATTAAAACTATCATGGCTGTCCAGAAAACAGATTCCTAAGCTTCACTGCGAAAAATGTTAAAAATCACAGAAGAGGAATTTTGACCTGATATTTTATTACAGCATTACTCAGCTATTAATGCATATTTCATTAGTTCAAAGTTTTCTGATTTGAGCAACGTATGTGCTTCTGAAAATTCACTCTTTATGGGCTGTCCAGTTTTTGACAGATTCTGTCTTTATTTTGCATTACTCTCATTACTTGTGTTTTGTGTGGTTCTATTGATCAAAGAGCAATGCACAACCGTAGTAATATTAGCTAATGTTTAGAATCAATTCATGATATGTCTTTGCTGAACCTATGGATATTTAATTTATGAAGGCACTAACCCCTCTAATCAAGTTTTATGATGAGTTATGTGTGAAGAGAACTTTCAAGTGGAAGAATTGAGGGTGATAAACAAAGATCAAGAGGGACAAACACTCAAGCTTGGGGATGTTACCCCTAGGCTCACCCTACACATATCAAGTAAGTACAAGAATTTAAGCTTGGGGATGCCGAGCCACCTCACTCCAACCATCTTGATACCAAGTAAGTAAGCCTAGCTATATGGCTATAAAGAAAGCGCTTTACGGGACGCAACCCGGTTGTTTTTATTTGGATTTTCTTTGTGTCCTCTTGCTGTAACAAGAGATTGTTTTCTTAGTTTAGTTTCTGAAATTTTTAATAAAGTGCCAAGTTTACCCATTTTGGTTTGAAAAAAAGTTGCTATTTTGCATGCGGAGATTTCATTCCAGCGCAAGTCTTTGTACGGTTTGATTTTTCATTCCTATTCTGTAACTCCAACTGAGCTGAGAATTTTACTTTAACTGCAACTTTTCATCCTCTGTATGCCTGAATTGTTTCAGAATTTTTCGACGAGTTTAATTAGGACAGAAAAATACGTTTTGCTGCTGCTGTTTTTCTGGACAGATTCTGTCCAATATTGTTTGATGCATGTTTTGAACTTTTAACTTGAATCTTGTTGATTCAATTGAGTTTATTAATAGGCATACAACATTATACACTTTATGGACATTCATATGAATTTTTGTCTTAGTATTATAAGCAGCAAGTAATGCATTTGTCTATCACTACTAATGTCACCCCACAGAAAAGAAATGGGAGAAACAGTGTTTTGAAGTTTTTTCACAGGGATTAGAGGAGATGCACCAAGAGCTATCCAAGAATGGTGAAAGCCATAAGCTTGGGGATGTGAATACAACCCCACTGGACCTACACACTCTCGGTTTGCACACGTCTAACTTCTGTTTTTCTATCAATGCACTTTATCGCATAAACTTGGAGCGTCTTTTATTCGTTTTTGTTTTGATTTTTGTTTTGTGAAACCACCACTCTATAATTTCTATATGAGAATGCTCCTGGAAATTTGGGTTGAAATATCTTGGATGCTTTTATTTTATTGGGAAAAGGGATGTCTAAGTTGACTTTTAATGACACATATAGTTGCATGATTCATGAGCTTCTTTATGAGTAATAATTTGGAAATGCTTTATCATGAGCTATCTTTTATTCATGTGTTGATGATGTATGTTATTTCACCTTGTTTGACATGAATTAGTTAGTTCTATGGACACTCATGCATGCATCTAGATGGTCATCTTTCTCCCTTTTGATAGCCCAAAAATTCCAACAAGTAAAAACTTGTTTCCAACACCTTCAACCCAAGTTTTTCCAGTGAGTCCACCATATCTACCTATTAGCTTTATGCTATTCCAAGTATGTTTATCATGTTATTTGTGTTATCTATGCCTCTAAATGAAAATGATGATGTTATTTATTGTAATGGAAAAAGTTGGTTAAAAAGCTCTCGCGAACTTGATGCACACTTTACTTTTATTGCATTCAATAAAGATGAACCATTGTGATTAATATTATGATGATAGTGGCTTGATAAATGTTTAAGGTTGGGAGTTAGCCCATATGTGCTGTCACATGCAAAGCTTTCAACATGTTCCATTATCTATTTAGTTGATATCATGTACTTTTGTCTATGGATGCCTATCATGATGAAATAATGTGGAAATAGAGTTAAATTTAAATGAGTTTGTATAAATGGTTAGAGAGAATCCTGGGCCGCTAATCTAAGCCATGCATCATTCATGGTGGAAATTTACTTACATGCTATTTTGAACTCTCTCTGATACACCCTACAATAAAAAGCTATATCAAGTGGTAAATAAAGAGGGTGTTGAGATTGTTCATTATGTTTGTTTTTCTTGTTGTTTTGATATGGGCTTGATCCATATCATGGGACAAGAGGTACCCCAGTTGAGACTCTTGATGATACCGTTATTACTTACAATGATAGATAACTTAAACTTGCTCTGTTTCCCAAGTTGAGTAATCATGGTGTAGGTACTTGTATTCAAGGGGCATGAGACATCTAACCTTTACTTTATCAAGGCCACTACTCATATTTGCTTTCACATTCAACTTTAATCATTCAAGATGCTATGATAGGGGAATGAGAGCTTGACACCAAGTATTACCATTGCATTCAATAACTTAAGTAGAATAGTTTGGAGGATAGATGAAACTTATGCATGCTTTACCTCTACTTATTTATACATCTTTTCCAAAGTGTCCACCTTTTATATTCAGATTTTCATACACTCTATGGACCACAAGTATGCAAAAGTAAGAATGTCCATAGTACTATCTTTTATGTTGCACTTTGTGAACTATCATTGATCATCTTTTCATTGAATACTTGATATCACTTTATAAACTGTTTGCATATTGCTACTTATTTGAAATAATGAATCATTTGACTTTATGTAGCAGTAGCAATCATCTTGTATATCCATGTTGTGATTATATTGCAAAGTTCATGTTGGTTTTATCACTTTCATACTCGAGGACGAGCATGAGTTAAGCTTGGGGATGTTGATGCATCTAAAATGCATACATGAACTTTGCACTATAATAGTTATATTCCATTCATATTTGCATCATATAGGGGGTATATTACTGTTATTTAATGATTTTTGGTAATTTATAATGATTTCCCCTTTATATGGAATTAATCCTGCGCAGACAGAAAACCCCTATTTCTTTCTTTATTTGTTTCAGGACCTTAACGACGTCATAATGAGCTATAAATTTAGGGGGGTCATTATTTTGGAAGGAGAAGATTTATGAGCGAAAGAAGTCAACGAACGGAGGCCGGAGGACCAAAGGGGGGGTCCCACGCAGCTACAGTACCAGGCCACGTGGGCCCATCCAATTTGGCCCTCGTGGCCCCGTTTGCATCGATCCTTCGCCCAGAAGCATCCTCATGACCTAAAAACGCCTATATAAAAGGTCCCCCGACGTTTTCCAGAGGGAGGCGGCGGAGAAACACAAAACCAGAAACAGAGAGACAGAAGGCTGCCGCCGGAGAAGATCGGAGGGGGGAAACGCCGCCGGAATCACCTCCGGAGGTCTTCTCCATCCCCCTCCAGAGTCTCCATCAACACCACCGCCAAGACCAGCACCATCTCCATCACCATCTTCATCACCATCTTCGTGATCCACTTCATCCCCCTCATAGTTTGAGATTGGTTGATCCCTAGCTATTGTCTAAGTGCTATTTTACATGTTTGTGAATTGCTACTTGTCATTGTTTTGTGGGGAGATCATAATTTCAGATTGTGTTGTGTCACTTGTACCACTGAATCATATCATGTCTTGGTGTTGTGAGTAATTCTCTCATGTTCCTGGGGGCATAGGATGAATTGGCAATGATTTTTATATAACATGTGTTGGTATCTTGTCTAGTTTTTATCTTTGATGTTATTCTATGATGGTGTTGTGCGAACGTCGACTGCATATCACTTCACCTATATGGGCTCATAGGAGAACACTATGATGTAATGAATTGAGGAGGACTTAGGGGGACATGTAAACCTAAGACCGAGACATGAAGTTACTTTATGGGGTATTAGTATCGGGGACCTTAAAGATTAATGCTATGGTGGGACTTTATGTCTTAATAACTCTTGTGTAGTCATTTACTTGGCACCTTGATCCATCATAAGAGGTGTAGTTTATTTATTAGCTATTCCTAATTATGGCTCCGTCCAAAGAAGATTAAAACTTGACAAAATGTTTACCTTGTTGTTCTAGAAATATTATGCCATGAAGTCTAAGTAGCCCTTAGGAACTCTCTCCACCTATAAGAAACACACACTTGAGCTTGTCCTCTTGCTGCATAGAGGATTGGGCTTTCTCTCTTTAAGAGCTTTCACTTGTCATATTGCATTCTTAGCATTTTACTTTCTTGCAATCTATACACCAAAAACCCAAAAACACTTGCATCATTTAATCATTTTAGTTTGTCTAGTGCATAGATAATAAGGGAAGTGGCACTCTTATTTGAAAGGATAAATACTAATACCTTCTACTCCTCGTGGGATCGATACTATACTTACACATCGCAGACTTCAACGATCCCCTATACTTGTGGGTATCACCAGCTCATGCAAGGTTTTTGTAAAACATTTCTTCAAGAGGTTGCTTTTATTCTGAAGACTATGCCCGTCATCCTTCATAGGTGCTAGAACTTCGTGGAGTTCCTTTCCCGCAGCGTTCGCAGCTCCATCCCAAAACAGGGAGTAACATGTTACAATTTTTTACACTCTGCAGAGGTGCGTTACTTTACCCATAAGAGATCAAGACTTTGTTGCACAACCAGGCTTAAGTTCCTGTCCACACTCTCTTTGGTGCGGGGCCTAGTTTTTGTTCCAAGTCATTCAGTGTGCTTCTCCGCACAACGCATACTCTACTATAATAAAGTTTGAAGGATCCCTGCTCTCTCAGCCTGGCCGCGTCACCTCTAATGAATTCGCACGTGTTTTCTAACGTACCATCGAATGCCACGTTGCTTGCCCCTGGTTGGCGTGTCTTGTTTTCATTGGTTCACAGCCGTGTTTGCTTCTTTCTTTCCTGTCTGTTTGTTTCTCTTCGTCCTCCTGCTAGCCGGTCGTTCCTTCTATTGTTTCATTTCTTCTCCTCCGCGTCTTCTCTCCTTTCACTTGTTTTGCCGGCGTGTTGCCCTTTTGAGTGGGTTCTCTCGGCTCTAGCCGGTTACTTCAGCTGCTGCCTGCTTGCTCTTTCGGTTCCTCTTTATTATTTCATGTGGCCGCCATTTATTCCACGTCGTTCTTCTCATGGTAGTTGTTGTTTCATGTGGCGGCGATCTTTCCCACGTTGTTCCCTCCATGCGTGTGTCTATTTTGTCCACGCTTTGCATTTGTAGGTGTGGCTGGTTTGGTACGTATCCTTGCATGGCTTTGTTGGCATTTTGTTTGCCTCTCATTTGTTGCATTGTTTTTTCTTTCCCTTTTCTTTCTTCGTAGTCTTTTATTCTCTTCTTTGTTCCATTCGCTTCCATTCTTTGGGTGCTCATTATGGATCTTTCTTCGGTGCCTCCCGGGCTTTCTCCTACCGCCGAGACGGTTGGTTCTTCTTCGGCCTCTCGTCGTCGGAGTATCCGTCTTGGTAAGCGGCCGACCCGCCAGTTTGTTGGAGGTGGCCGGACGAGGGTACGTGCTGTTTATTTTCCTTTCTTCCTACGTATTTCCTTTTATTACGTGTTGTCGTTGATTTCCATGCTTCTGTTTGGCCGTGTAGGTTCGTCTGTTCCTTCGTCTTCGTCGCGACCTGGTGTTGTTGCTGGTTCTTCGTCTGCTGTGTGCTGCGATCTCGCTCTTCTGGTGTGTGTTGGGACGGCCTGTCGATTTTTCACTTTGATAGATCTCGTAGCGTTTTGTTATTGTTTGCGCCTTGTTTTGTCAGGTCGATCATCCTCCTCGCTGCGTCCTCCTGCTTCTGTTCCCCTGCTTAATGGTGGCTCTACTGGTGTGCTCCGGCAAACAGCCGTTTCTCATGCGGTAGTTCCTCCTGCTCGTTTTCTACGTCCTGTGCTGTGGCAAACAGCCGTTTCTCATGCGGTAGTTCCTCCTGCTCGTGTTCTACGTCCTGTGCTGTTGTCTACTTCTACAGGTTTGCTGTTTGTTTCCTACTTTTTTTATTGTTGCCAAGCTGTTGTTTGTTTGGGTGCTTATTGTTTTTCTTGTGTGCTGTTTATTTTACAGTCTGTGGGGTTCCGTATGTTTCGTTGGCGCGTGGGGTGGCTAACCAGCGGAAGCACCGCCTTGTTCTGCCATCGATGCGCTGTGAGACGAGGTAGTTTATACTTTTTTCGCTGTTGTTTCTTAGTTTTTTTTCCTACCGCCGTATGGAAAATATATAGGAAAGGGGTGGCCACACAAAACTTAAGGGGTGGCCACACAGAACTTGTGGTATACTAATTTAAAACGTGTACATTGTGTAGACCATGAAAGAAATGGTAGTGTGCAGCATTTAAGACAAGCAATTATATTTCATCGTGGGTGAACATGGCTACCTATCACCGTACTGAAAATAGTAAAACAGTATGGTAGCTTGGCTGTCTGGCCAATTGCTACTACCAAGGCTAACCACTGAGCTACGCTAGCAGTCCCCTATCTGAAACCAATTAGTTTACACATATGGAAACTGAATAAGGCATACGCCTGGTAGCTACTTCTTTCACTTCCACATATTTTGACAACACGTGTACGTTTGGCATCCTCTTATTTAAAATTCCCATCTATCTATATAAGTACCACCATGCTACCCATTTTTTGCTTCATCCGTATGCCTATCTTTTCTTGAGCTTTCATTGACAAACCGCCTACTGTTTTGTCGATTGTTTGTTGGTCTCTATTGCTATCTTTTTCCATAAGGTATGTTTCCGTTTAAATTTAACTCTTCCGCCTGTTTGCCATGCATATATATGCAATCTGGTGCTAAATTTCTCTCTTTACTTTTTCCCCAACTGCTTCTTCGTTGTGAAGTTTGCATATTAGATGGACAGGGAATTATTTTTGGGGGATGTGCAACAAGAATCCAAATTATGTGCACCTCTCCATTTCTCTTATACGATTGAGCCTATATCTTCTTTCCATCAGTTGCCCGTTGAGGACGTGTTGGATGTATAGTACGTCGGAAATTCAACATCCGTTGTAGCCTCGTGGTTCACAGATCTTCTCTTCATCATTTGGTTGTTTCTTTTCCAGATCATGCCGAGGCATCATCCGCTCAGCAATTTGCATATGAAAATGTATTTATGTATGTAAAAGGTTGTTGTTACAGGTTTTCGAATAATGACTCACCTGTGTATTGTCAGAATATCTCCACCGACCAACAGGTTATTCTCAGGATTAAGAGACTTCCGTTGCATATGTGGACAGTGTTAGATACCTCTACCAACCAACTATCCCAAAAGACCGATCTGATAGGAAGTGGTGGTATAATATACTTAACACACTTCACAACACCCCCTCTCACGTGTGACGGGAGAAGAGAAAGTCAACACGTGAATAGAAGAAGAGCACACCGGAACATTGGTGGCTAAAAGCTCCCCTCCAGCCCTCTTTCGAGCGGAGAAATAATTGGGAGAAAAACGCCGGGGGTAGGACTCGAACCTGAGACCTTAGGCTCTGATACCATGTAGAATTTGTATTGATGGATGATTCGGTTGATTACAATGGGGGAGCCCTTGGGCTGTTTATATAGTACTAGATAACTTGGAGACTACGAAAGCTACTAGAGATAGATCTAGGTTACAATCTTAAACTACCAAATATAGCCTAGCAGTAATATACTCTAACACCCCCCCGCAGTCGGATCGGTAGTGACGCGGACGGTCTGACTGGAGAATAAGCCGAAGACGAGGGGTAGCCCTTGATGCCGATGTCGATTTAGTCGTGGTCGATGGTGCCGTTGGTGATGTAGTCGCCTGAATGAAGTGGATGATGTTGATGATGTTTTGGTCGCTGTCGTCGTTGAGCCGGGAAGACGCTCAGAAGTAAGTAGACGTAGTTGTTGTTGTGGTAGAAGTAGTAGGCGTCACGCTGCGCCGAGCTTGCCAGACTCGGGAGCGCGCCGGGGACGAAGGCACGCGCCGGTGTTGCCAATACCGGACGTGCGAAGACAGGGACCACCATGTTCCATGCACGCCAGAGTCGGATGTAGAAGCAGAGAAGGTCTCCTTTGTCGGTGCGTAGAAGTTGTCCGACGATGTTTGGAGTAGACGAAGTAGTTGCAAAAACGAAAATTGTAATATAAGAAAAACAAATAGACTGTGACTCCGGCAGCGAGGTCGTGGTAGACGAAGACGGCGATGTAGTTGTCGAAGTAGATTCCGGGGATTAACCCCGGTTGTTCCGCGTGTAGATCGCGGTGTTGAAGAAGAACCCGTTGGTGTTGACGAATACCATGTTGGTGTAGTTGGCGATGACGATGTTGATGCAGTTGGTGTAGATGGTTATCGGTGAAGATGACCACGAGCGATGCAAATAGATCGGCTTGGTGACGACTTGGCGGTGTAGATCGGCCTGGTGCAGAATTGTTGGTGTAGACGTGCAGAGCTGATCCGTCCTTGCCCCATATGCACATGCACGCAGCATGCGACTTGGGCCATTGCAGCTCCGTTGGCGTCGTGTAGATGATGCATGTGCAGCTGCCTGTCGTGGAGCACGCGTACGACCGAGTAGATCGATCTGCTGGCTAATCTGATGGATTATGGTGGCTAACGAAAAAGAAAGATCTACGTGTAAAACGAAAACTATGAAATTGATCTAAGGAAAACTAGCTACAAAATCTGATGCGATGCCCCCGGAGAAGATCATGGAGATCGATCTCCCCGGGGGCGGCGCGTTGCGGAAGCGTCGGCGGCTAGGTCAAGGACCGTACCGCTCTGATACCATGTTAGATACCTCTACCAACCAACTATCCCAAAAGACCGATCTGATAGGAAGTGGTGGTATAATATACTTAACACACTTCACAACAGACAGGACGAATTGTTGAACAGATACTGAGTCCATATTGCGTTGTCGACTACATTGAACCTGCTACACGCTTAATGGACAATTTATGTGTTTTTCTTTGTATGGCTCGGTCACGGCGGAGGGTGCTCATACCATCACAAATTCAGATTGTTACCAGTGATGACTCGGAGGCTGCAACACCTGAGGGTACTGCTTTTTTGCCACTTTGACACATACTTTTATAGTTTCCATCGATCCGTCCGAGTTCATGTTAGGTGTCACACAGAACTGTCCGTACGAAGTTTTATCTCAGTCCGACGGCAGTGAACAAGGAGAATTCAGAGCTTACGTATCTTCAAGATTGTTGAGCAAGGAACTTATTCACAAGTATTCTTCGGCTGTTGTTCTAACGGTTCAAGGAGGGTCCTACTACACGTGTCTGCCAAATGTTTGTTTTGCTATTAACAATACAGGGCATCTACGGATATATTCAGACCAAAATGCTCGATCACAGAGTTTATTTACTGTACTTCGAGACTCCCAGGAAGGACATAGATCTTTATTCCTATATTGTGCCACAATTCAGTGATTCTATTCGGTCAGGTGAAATATCATTTCAGAGATGGACGTACTTCTACGAATTTGTTCGTTCCACACTTGATCATTTGGTAAACCTGACGTTCGTGGGCCTGCCTTGTCAATTTTGTACACCGTCAATTGTTGAATACATCTTAGGCACGTTTGCAATGATACAAAGGCATCATACTGCTACACGTGTGGTATCTGCTTCAAGTCCAACAGAAGAAGAAAGCATATACAGATATCAGTGTTCCGCTTGGTGTCCAACACTTAATTGCGTGCCGCGCAAGATATTAATAAATTTGCTGCCCCCTCATCTTGCGGACCATAATGTAGTATCTAGAGTAGTAAATGCAATTTGTTCTGTAATAGAACTTACTTTGGCGGTTGAGCATGTTCCTTGATTGTGTTTAATTACACGGATTGTAACGTCTACGGTATACTTTCTCTTCGTGTGTATTCTGATGAAACAAACAGTTTATGTATTATTAAGTTGTTAAGATGATTATACAACATAAAAGTGAACTGTGCAACACTACCAAGTGCATGCAATTAATGTTACATTTTTTAGTATTCTTTGTCTACCAGTTGAAAGCAGCGTCAAGGGAGGAGGTACAAGTGAGGGCCATCATGAACGAGTGAAGATGAAGCTTTGTCTGCCAGTTGAAAGCAGCGTTAAGGGAGGAGGTACAAGCAGCACGATCAGCAACGTGAGAAATATCCAACATGTCCCAATAAAGAAGTAGCGCAGAGTAGCATGTTTTACCGCGTTTTGTAAATTAGTTATTGTAATTTCATTTTCAGCCAGTTGTATATTACTTATTGTAGGCTTGCCTAAACCGTTTAGAAGTTCACCTATATCGAACTTCACGAACAACAACGTATGAGACTGTATTGTAAGAAAGGAATAATTTATAAGCTTTGTTCTCGTAGATCTCGTGTGTCACTCAGTGTACCCTATGCTCCATCACAAACTACGTGTTGCTCATAGATATGTCTGCCCCGGAAAAAAATTCCCATTGGACATCACTTCGTTAAGCCATTAAATTGGACCTGCTAATTTGTCAGAACTTATTCGCTCATAACAGTCGCAGTAATTAACTAAAACGTATGCATAATCAATTAAAAAAATCATAACAAAAATAACATCACGGGCGCGGCGTGCCGCCGCGCCAAGGCCTACTAGTGCCCACACAATTCATGCATAGCAGGTTTACCCCTGATGCTCTACCCCTCACGGTAGACACCTAGGCTCCCCTTGCAGACCATCATAGACCCCAGGAACCGTGGGAATTAAGGGATCCCACCCATGTGCATGTAGTCCCGCAAGATCTACAGCGTACGGCACTGGCAGTCCGTTGACATGCGAATGAGAGAAGTATCACATATGACATTTCCCGTCCCATTCCAGGTCTTATGGTTAACACGTCTTTACGGCGCAATCATTATGACGACATTTGTTGTTAAATCCTAGGTAATACTTTCCCTTGCAAATGGAACCTCCGGACCTATTCTTCTTACCATGGTTCCATTTGCCAACCATAATAGGTTACCACCACTCAGGTAGATAGCCAAATAGTCATATTATTAAAGAAATAGGTTTTATGCTTTCTTTTGTATAAAGGTGATAGTATATTAAGGTTTTGCAAATAGTTTCCTAACAAATATTTAAAGAGGTATGAGCAAGTGATGAACTTGCTTGTGATAGAGGTGGCAGTTCATGCCCTTCTGGGTTCTAGGGTTGCGTCAGAACCCGGAGATCTGAAAATAGTAACGTAGTCCGGGTAAGGACTACTGGAAACACTTGCAAGATGCTATTATGCATAAATATGAAATGCATCGTAAATAACCAAAAAATACTCAAACTCACAAGTATGAGCTTCACGTTACTGATTACTTTGTTAACGATAAATACTTTGAGTTGTTATAACTTTGAGACTTAAGTGTTTGCTAAGATTATCGAAGTAATGCTTTACATGATTAATAAACAACTTACAGATGCTTATTTAAGGTTGCATTCATTCTATAATTTTAATTAATCTAACCACTTGTAAATATTATTAACACCAAAGGGGATGATTTTATAATGGACTCTTCTTTGTGTGTTTTACCTAGGATGAGTAATAGGACAATCATTTACAGAATGGTAGTTTTATTTATGAAAACTATTCAATTCAAATCCCCTTATGGGTTCTTGAATATTTTGGAAAATAACTCAATTCATTTCTACTGGAGAATCTTTGAGTTGCTCAAAATAGGAAAATATTTCAAAAGCTTTGTGAGAAAATAATTTGTTTAAGACAATGATTTTAATCATGTCTACACAAGGATCTACAATTTTTTTACTCAAGAAACCTTTTCCATAAAAGAGATAAAAGGTTATATTAGGATTATGTATAAAGTTTGGAGTTGAAAACATATTTATTTCACTTAATTGAATTTATGGCTGTATTATCTTTAACTTAAAATAATTTTTATACAAATTTATTTGCATAAATGGAATTATTTTATATTTAACCAAAGAATGGCATTTGAGTAATTATGAACAACTTAATTCATAGTTAAGTAAACATTTATGAATTTAGCATAATCAAAATAGATTTGATTTTTCTGTTTATTTTGGTATTTTATTTATATTTTTCTGAATTATGAAACCGAAGTTATGAATTTCATAAGTCTGGATTATTTTCTGAAACTTTGAATAAAATTTAAATTTATGACGAGGGGTCCCACCAGTCAGGCCTTTATTCTTTTCTGAAGGGATAAGGTCGAGCTGACGTCAGCTGACGTCAGCCGCCATGGCCTGCGGCCATGTCAACCATGGATCGGTCGATCCCGACCACCCCGGACGAAGTGACCACGCGCATGAGGTGCGCGGGGATGAGGCCGACCTAAAGGTGGCTGCACCGCCCCTTTATAGTCGCCGGAGCTACCACGGCGACGACAGGCCGCGACGGCGAACGGCAGCCAATCCCGAATCCGAAGAGCTAGGATGCAATCGACGGATCCAAGCTGTGCACTCGGAGCCGAAACTCACCACGAGTGTAGTGGACAAGGTTTTGGCGCCGGTGGCAACGGAATCGTGGTCAATGACGGCAGCGGCTGCTCGGGATGTCGATGGCGTTCCTCACCGCCGGGCCATCCCCCAGCTTGATTGCCACCCACCAGCGTGAAGAGGACGACGAGGCGATGTCGATGGACAAGGTCTCCGGGCTTAGAGCTCCACCATTCGCCGGTGATTTGAAAGGGCGTCGGCGGCAGTACGGTTTAGGGTTAGGTGTTGTGAGCTCATGGCTCAGAGAGAGAATAAGAGAGAGAGCGAGGCGAGAGAGTGAGGAGGAAGGCGTGATGCAGACGCCTCCCCGGCGCTCTTATTCCCCTTCAAAGCGGCAGCAAGCAGGAGGTGGCACGACTACGTCGGCCTCGTTCTTCTGGCGAGAGGAAGAAGAAAAGGAGATTTTTAAAATAACCCCCCGGACTTGTTTGCAATTACTAAAACTTTGAAAACAGAAACCTCACATATTTATTTAGGGCTTTTAGATAAGTCCAAAAATCCTGGAAAAATTCATGGATGCTCCTAATATTATAGAGAAGCTGCCAATATTTTTATTTTGAATTTTTGAAACACCTTTGTCACATTTAAAAAATAGGGAGATGTTTTAATTATTTAAATGTGTTCACCTTTTATTTTATATGTAACCAAGTTCTTATGCAAGGGCATTATTTTGGTTTAAGTTGAGCTAGATATTTTGCTTGGGGATCACTCTCCTATGAGACAAGCCTGTCCCTCTTATGTTTAATATAACCTTTGTAGGATTTATTCTTGTGCATACCAGGTAGCTTTTGTTACTAGATGGCTTCTGGCTTTTATATTATGTGAAATTGGAAGTATATGGGTGGTGTTGATCAAGTGGCTTTGCATAATTCAGATTTGTGGGCTTTAGCATTTGGCTAACTTTCTTCCTTGGGATTTAATTCCGTTAGAGAAATATTTTTATGTGGCTTTCTTAAATAGGCACTAGATTAATTTAGAGAAATTGATATCTTGCCTTCTTGAGGAATAGATCAGTGTTGCCTCTTGTCCCTTCTCTTGTATGAATCAAATGTTGCTTCTTACCCCTGTTGCCTACTTGACCCAGATGATACAAATGATCCAAGTCTGCTCCAAAGTCCATTGTTGCCTTTGAATTAATATTGATCCCTCTAGTCAATATTTGGATGTTAGGGCAAGTTCCTAATATCCATTAGTTAAGTTCCAAAATTAAATTGCCTCACCCTTGTGGTGAAGTCAAACATTTTGATCACAAGGAACTTTCTTATTATCCTTGTTTATTTTATTTGACATTCAATTGCTTTTATGTATACAGAAGAAATCTGTTAACAAGGTAGCTAATCTTGTTACCAAACTACTGCTATATAACACAAAGCCTTTGAATCTCATCCCAAGTTTCTTTCTTATATGTTTTGTCTTGCAGGAATGAGTTTGGGAAGATTTGAAGATAAGAAGCTAAGATCACATAAGAAGATCAAGTTCAGTTTGGTAATATAGGATTACTTAAGCATTGGTATTTTTCTTTTATAGTTGAGGCAATGTGACGACAATGTATTATTGTATCCATTCAATAAAATTATTAGTTTGGTTTTTCAAGGCTTCTTTGAATGGTGATATGCGTTAACACAAATTTAATTATGAGTTGTTTGCTTAATTGTATAAGTATGTATTACTTTATTATTCATTTTTAATAAGTGTTTCAATTTAATATCATTTGTATATTCGAATTGGATCCGAATTCTCTCAACAAGTAAAATGCCTAAAGGTCATATCGAAGTTTGTAGCATTCAGCCAAAATAATCTAAACCCTAATTCATGAAGGTGAATAAACTCCGATCACTCCAGGGATTTATTTTGCGAAAAATTTATTCGGGTTTTCAGATGCATGCATGCAGATACACAAATTCCTACTTCTACCCTTCATTGGTTGCTAAATGCTGGGACATTACAAGCTATGAACATGAAACTGATTCTATCAGCGTTCGAGCAACTATTAGGTCTGAAAATAATTTTCCATAAGAGTGAGTTGTTTTGTTTCAGTGAGACCCAGGAATATGCGGCTCAATATGATGATCTATTCGGATGTGAGCAAGGTCAGTTTACTATTATGTATCTGGGTATACCAATTCACTATAGGAGACTGACAAATGCCGAATGGAAGCATGTTGAGGAACGGTTTCAAGCACGGTTGGCTAGTTGGAGAGGAAAGTTGCTATCCCTAGGTGGGAGATTGATACTCATAAATTTAGTCCTAAGTAATATGGTACTATATATGATATCTTTCTTTTAGCTGCCCAAAGGAGTTGTGATTGGATTATTTCCGATCTAGATTCTTTTGGCAAGGGGATAGTGAGAAAAATAAATATCGACTGGCTAGATGGGATGTTGTTTGTCGACCAAAAGATCATGGAGGACTTGGAATTCATGATCTTCTGGTCAAGAATACGGCCCTACTAGGGAAATGACTATTTAAGCTACTCTCGGAAGAGGGGTATGGAAAACGCTCCTAAAGCGAAAATATGTCGGTACAAAAGCACTGTCACAAGTTGTTTGGAAACCAAGTGAATCTCACTTTTGGGCCGGCCTCATGGCGATGAAGAAGGATTTCTTTCGCTTTGGGAAATTTGCGATTCGAGATAGTTCAGAAATTAGGTTCTGGGAGGACAAATGGTTGGGAAATACCACTCTCAAGGACCAATATCCAGCTCTGTATAACATTGTTCGTCATAAGAGTGATACACTAGCTACGGTTATGCAGTCATCGCGACTATGACGTTCAGGCGAGATTTGGTCGGACCTAGACTAGATACATGGAATGCCCTTTTAGGGCGTTTGGCCATGATTCATCTAATCACCCGGATCTGATATATTTTGTGGGACTCTTCATGAGAATGGTAAATTCTTGGTGGATTCCATGTATAGAGCTCTGATTCAATCTGACATGCCGGTTGATAATAATAATAAAACTATGGAAGATGAGGATGCCATTAAAAATTAAAAATTTACATTTTATGCTTGTCGGGAAGTTATCCTCGCCAAAGATAACCTTCTTAAGCGTAATTGGCATGGAAGTACGAAGTGTGTTTTCTGTCTGCACGATGAGATGATAAAACACCTTTTCTTCGAATCCAAGGTCGCACATTCTATTTGGTCAACCATCCAAGTTGTTTCAAATTTGTATCCACCATGTTCAGTTACAAATATTTTCGATAATTGGTTACATGGTATTGATCACAAATTTAAAACTATTATTAGGGTGGGAACAATAGCCGTAATTTGATCGCTTTGACTATGTAGAAATGATAAGATTTTTAACGATAAAAATATATCCTTTTTGCAGGTAATATACCAGTGCATAAGTTTGCTCCGTTTGTGGTCTATATTATAACGCGTGGAGTTTCGAGACCTTTTTACGAAGGTGTCTGCGCAACTGGAGATTACGGCGAGGGACATTTTTACCCCAGGTGGCAGCGTGATCTTCGAATTGGACTACCACCATAGGCGGATTGCATGATCTCATGATTTGTAACCTGCCTGTGTTTTCTTTTTCTCTTTTTGGTTGTTGAGTTGTCGGCTGTGTGCATCTTGTTATGCAGAGAATGGATGTAATGCTTAAATTTTTTAAGTAATAAAGATCTTTATCAAAAAAAATTATACATGGTAAAATTTCAACTCAGCCGAGGAGGAGGTGGTCGGCGTATTTGTGTCTGTGAAACATAGAGCAGTTGTACACATGAAAGAGCTGTCGTTACGAACCAAGACAGTTCAGGAAACAAGGCAGAGCTCTCTTAGAACAATGGAAAATCATTGGTCGACAGTTGGATCCAAAACACGAGTTAACTAAGCGAAAAAGATAAGAATGAAATCAGTAGGACACCGCCATTGCTAACGATAGATTTCTGCTCCAGTGACCGAACATGCGCGCGTGTGCATATGCGCTAGCCATCCAGGCGGTGCCGGTGTGAGTTCCTAGATGTCCAGGGAGCCGCGCGCTCACGCGTAGGCGCCGGCAGCGGGCGCCTTGGCGGCATCTGCCTTCTGGAAGGCGGCGTCCAAGGACTTGTCAGCGGCGGAATCGAGCGCTGAGCCGGCGGCGCTGGCACCCGCCGCGACACCGGCAGCGGCCGCGCCGATGACGGCCTTGGCTGCCGCGTCGGCGCCGCACGCCTCGTTGCACATCTTGACGCAGGCGGGGTCCTGCTTGCCGTTGGCGCAGCGCTCGTAGCAGTCGTCGTAGCAGCCGTAGGCGGTTGCAGCCGGCAACGACGCCGCCGCAACCACCAGGGCGACAAGGCACAGCGCGGCCACGGCGTTCCTGCTCTGAGCCATTGCTGATCAACCTCTCGAGTAGTTCAGATGATGATTCTGTATAGATGATGGAGATTGCTTGCGTTGTGGGGGGCTTGTGAACGCAGGTGTGGATGCTTCATACTATATGGGAGAGCGAGTGGGAGACGGTATGAGGCCATGAGAGCTTCGCGGGCGACGTGAGGTGTGGGAGTCAAGCTGGTCGCATACCTGCCCATGCATGCATATGCCGGAGTGTTCGGACTACCGCTCCCCTAGTGCTCTACCTAAATTCCTGAAGCGAACCAAATTGAGATTCCAAAATCTGAACTCACGCATCAGAGGTCGCACATAGTGTAACACAACAGAACTGCACCAAATCAAATGAATTAATGGACTGTAATAGGACGATTTGGTTTGTGTTTTCGGCATCAAGCCTGCGGGAGGCAGAACATATTTTGGTCCCCCTCGCGTCGTTCCCCAGGGCGAGGCCAGGGGCTAACCCTAGCGCCGCCAAACTCCCCTTCCCCTACCTTCTCCCCTTCCGGGCTGCGGCCACGGTGGCGGCGGGCTCCGGCGGTGACCCGTGGAGGCGGCTGGGGCGGCATCTGCATGAAAGGCACGTACGACGTCCAAGGCGGCGATCCCTGGATGGGCGGCGGCAGCAGCGGCCTCCATGGCCTTCCGGCAATAGATGGTGGCGGCGGTTGCGGGTCTGGTGTCCACCCAGACCCATCTCCGGCTTCCGTCGGAGGTGCGAGGAGGGGGCAACGAGGGGCGGGGTGCTCCGTTGTCGGTGGTGCCCGATCTGGTGCGGCGCCGCGGTGGCGGCGCGGGGCGGTGGTGCAGCACGGTCCCCTTCGCCACGGTGCTGCTCGTCGGCTTGCGGGCGTGGCAGACAGGGCTGCCATCGATCTGCCGGCTTTTCGGTGGATTTAGGGGTCGGGATGGCTGGTAGTGTGGGGGCTCGGCCTGAATAAAGACGGTGGTCCTAGGGCTCCTCTTGCGACAAGACGAAGATCTACCTGTCGTCGGTCCTCCTCGATCTGGCCGGAGTGTCGTGTTTCGGAAGGCTCCTCCAGCGAACTTCCATGGGCGTTTATGCCTGGAGATCGCTGGATCGGGTGGGATTCGGTCGTGCCCATGATTCTACGTTAATGAGGCAGCGGTCTATTTGTTGACATCATGATAAAGTCAGAGGCGGAGAATGACATGAAGGCCGAGATCGGAGGACTAGGCATGGTGATTTGAGCCTTTGCGACGATGATGAATTGTCTTGGATTTTCGGGATTCGTAGCAGCGGTATGGAAGTGGGGGCGACAACACAAATGAAATCAAAGTCTTACCTTTCAGGGTGAAAATTCAAGTTCTGACCTTAATTGGTTGTGCCTGGCAATGACCTTGTTAAAGGAATCGTTTTGAGGGAGAGGACTATCTTCAAGGTGAAAACTCAATCTGCGACGACGGTGCTTGTGCACCGTTTTCTTCTTGGAGGTGTCGCTTTTGGAGAATTTGGATATCAGGTGTTGTTTTGGTGGTGGTCAAGGACTGGAACTCTATAGCGAGACCCTTTTTTTTTAGTTTTTTCTTATTTTTCGGCTGTGTGCATCGGTAATACCTTTAGGGTAGTGCGTTGTTGCAGAGTCTGAGTGTAATTGGTATCTTTACGATATTAATATATTCTCTTTATCGAAAAAAATCAAGCCAGTGGGAAATGCTACTTCCTCCGTTCTTAATTATAAGATGTTTTGTATATTTTAATATGACTACATACGGATTGCAATGAGTGAATCCAGACATAGAAACACGTCTAAATAAGTACGATTTATAAAAAGAAAAAAAAGTAAAACACCTTACATCCTGAAACTGAGGGAGTACATGCTAGGCTTATTACTGCCATGACATGAACCAAACAAGCTCAGAACATGCATAGCGACCACCAAGTGTCGAGTATTTGCGGAAGACCACATCGGTTAATCAAAAAGTACCAGCAACCCACACAAAAAAAAAGTTAGTACCAGCTGGAATTCACCTAGGTCGACTATTAAAGAGCAACAATGCTACACGTAAAGTACTGTGCATTGCACGTTTTTTTGTTTTTTGTTTTTGAGATGGGCGTTTTTTTTTTTTGAGTATCATCCAGCCCTTTTATTAAATTGTCAAAAAAAGAAGAGAAATACAAACGCCTTCGGACAGATCAACAAACTAGACATAACGACCAATCGGCGAGGCAAGCACTCATCAAGCTAGGCGGCGATCCTCTTCGTTGGACGCACGGTTCTCACGAACAAAGGTAGCTTCGGAGAACCCCTCGCCATAGACTTTATCTCCTTCAGGATGTGGCGGTAGCTTCCAGGTTTTGCTCCTCCGTCGCCTTTTTCTTATATATACTACTGTAGATCAATACCCGCGTGTTGCAGCGGATATTTTTATAGAAAAACTTTACTGTGTAAATTAAGATACATGAAATGTGGATTCAAGGTTGTTGACATAAATATGAGTGATTTAATTGTAGTTGAGAGGCTAAACTTAATTGACCTGAAATTGTTGTGTATTTGATGACAATCCATCCCAAACATAGTACCTCCTTTGGTTGATGGTGTAAATTATGAATAAATAAACATGTATGGGTGTGCAGAAAAAAATTGGTGATGTGGACAATTGTATGGCTTAAAACAATGGATGACGTGGATATGTTGCATGTAAATATATACAATCATTAATAAATATTAGTGGGATGACATGGACAATTGATTGGTTAAATTAGTAGGTGATGTGGATAACTTGCATGTTGAGATAGAAAATCATAAATACATGTTAGTGGGGTTTTTCTTTATAATAAGTATAGATTTATTGCTATGACATTGCATGTTACTTGAATCGGCACCCAACGCCCAAATTCAGATTTTCGGCCCGCTTATTGTGTTTGCAGCCCTCCTCCTGGCACGAACCTCCGTTCAGGTGGTTTTTCCGCCTTAGCGAATTTAGGCCCAACCCAACAAGACATTGGTTTAATTTTTCCTTTTTATATATTTCAAGTACGGTTTTACTTTTCATTTCCTTTCCACACGTTTTTCTATTTCCATTATTTTATTTTTAATTTTTTTTGTACTTTTAGTCCTAATACATATTACTTTGTGTCAATTCATAAACCAGTTATGTAGAATATGTTCATATAATACATTTGTGATGATAGTAATTTGTTTAATAAAATAAAAATTAAAGTTGTGGAATTATTGACCATCGTTTTTCAAACATTTAATGAGTTACTTGATTATTATTTTTAATATATGTACATATTCTAAGGACCGAATCTCCTAAAGAATAATGTAGTTATGAATCTATTTCATATGTCACCATACTTTCAAAGTTTGTGGACATTTTTGACAACTGGAATATTTAGTTTACATACATCCTCAGTTTTATATATAAGATGAAACTTGTAAACATTCATAGATAACATTTTTTTTGGCTGCAACAAGTCGGGCCCCAGTTTCGGCTACAGCTTTCGGTGCAAATTTGGTGTTCCAAGTTAGACTCATGTACCATATTCAGTTTTAATAATGATTTCACATATGTTTACATGATGTACCAAAAAAATCATAATATTAAGATGAATTTTGAAAAACTCCAGTAATAGAAAGAATATTAGAAAACACAAACACATATGAAACCTTCAAAGAAAAACTTGAAATCACAGGTTTCAGAAAAGTTTTGATAAAGTTTTAAAGTAAAAAATTAAAATTCGTCAAACATACAGAACATTGTTTTGATCTCTAAGATCTCGCAGATACTAGGACAATGTTGAAAATACATACAAAATCTAACAAATGGTTCAAATTACAGAATTTCTATCCATGGAATAGGGGTGGGGGTAGGGAAGGATATTTGTGAAAGGCCGATCTAATTTTCTAATTTACCACCCAGTGACTCAAATATCTTGGGTGTAGCAGAAGTAATTCATTTATGTGAGTCCACAACACATCTTCGAGGGGAAGGAGAGGTGGGTGGTGTCGTGGGGTTGTCACGGCAAGTTCTTCCTCGGAAGATGAGTTCTGGGGCCATCGGTGATTGAAGTACGTGGGAACGGTTAATCTCGTCAAGGAACAAGGATTTACCCAGGTTCGGCCCCTCTGATTCGAGGTAAAGACCTACTTCCTGCTTCTATGTTATTGCTCTTGATATATCCGATTACAAGGACCCGGCTCCCACAACTTAGGAGCCGGCGACTTCTCTCTGGTGGCTAGGGTTTCTCTCTACTGGTTGGACTTAGAGCTCCTCGATCTAAGGTCCAGGACCCCGCTTATAAAGGCTGCCGGGTCTCTGGACTTACAATTTACACCGAGTCACACTAGAACACGGAGTCCTACTCTACGTCTTGGTCTTCCAAGTTTAGACTCCGGGTTGTACTTGGACTCCTTCCGGACGGGTCCTTTCTTCATTATGGGCCTTGGCCGGCTTGTCTCCAGCCAGCCCATGCGACTTGATACGTGACTCGGCTTTGGCCTTCTTGGTCTTGGCGGGTCTACTTTCCGGGTCCATGGGCCTACCTGTAAAGTATCCCCCCATCAGTAGCCCCCGAATTTATCTTGGGCGCAGCTTGGCGGCTTCCTCTGACTTGCTGGTTCGACTCTCTGGGTCGACTCCTTCCACTTGAGCCAATGGCTTCAAAGTCACCTGCTGCTAGCTCCAAGATGAATTCCTGCATAAAAACATATTACATATATAAATGAGTCCGTCCTGTCCTTTCGCACAAGTCCACCGCTCTAGCTCTTTATAGCACTTGGCCGAGTCTGTGGCTATTCCTGTGCACCACTCTGTCAATTTTCAACTCTTTAAGTCATGGGACTCGGCCTCCTGGAGCAAGCCGACTACTCTTCCATCTCTGTAGCCTTATCCTTTAACTATCGAATCGTTATCCACAGTTTTACCGCGGTCACCACTGTATACCTCTAGGGTTTTTACCCTCTTATAATGTCAAAGGGTGAGAGCATAACCTCTACTGCCCCCTCATTCCCCAAACTCTCTCGTTTCTTCTCCTGCACTTGTTTCTTTCCCGCGCAGCGCTTCCTCTTGCACCGCACGTACACCATGGCCCCCAAGCGCCCCACCAAGGGCACCTCTAAGGCCAAGGCCCCCTCTGGAAGCAGGATCGTCGACATTGCCGCCGAGGCCGCCGCCGCCGCCGCACCTTCCTCGAAGAGATCTATCTCCGCCGATTGGGGCGGTTCAACCATCACGGCGGAGCAGCTGAAATCACATCGCCTTGCGGGCCTTCTTCCATCAAGCGTCAAGGCACGAGCTCCTGGGATGAATCGGTGCCCTCTCCGGCGAAGGGCGAGGTCGTCATCTTTGCGGAGCTCTTTTCCGCGGTTTCACGCCCCCCGGTAATTTGTTCTTCCGCCAGCATCCTCGAGTTCTACAAGCTGCGCATTCATGACCTCGCTCCAACTCTGTCCTTACCCTCTCCAATTTGTTGTTCTCTGTGAGGATTACCTCCAGATCAACCTGACTTAGATCTATGGCTCGAGTTGTTCTACTGCAACCCCCAACCTGAAACCTCCGGGGGCCCTCTCTTACAATGCGGCGCTGTAGCTCTCCAGCGTCGCCTAAATTCTGTCTTCCCTAAGCCAGTTTTTCCAAACCGCATCAAGGACTGGCAAAAGTCCTTCTTTTATTGCAAGGACACCTCTCCTGAGGATGAACCTAAGCTCCCCAATTCTCTGAGAGCCGACTGGAGGTGACTCCTGCTATGAAAGCCAGGTGCTCAGAGGCCGCCCGGCCCAAAGTCGAGTCCTTGATCCTTAGAATCCGGGCTCTCCTCTCTCATGACCTGGAAAACATGGATCTCGTCCGCTGCTGGACCACCTGGAAAATTCAACCGCTGAGTCCTAGGACCCGGCTCATCTGCTCGTATACCAGGTGTGTCACTGATGATCTTAGGATGACTGATAAGTTGTCTGACGGTCCTGAACTTGGTCGATTGATCAAGAAGCTGACCGGAAAGNATGGATAACGTGGATATGTTGCATGTAAATATATACAATCATTAATAAAAATTAGTGGGATGACATGGACAATTGATTGGTTAAATTAGTAGGTGATATGGATAACTTGCATGTTGAGATAGAAAATCATAAATACATGTTAGTGGGGTTTTTCTTTATAATAAGTATAGATTTATTGCTATGACATTGCATGTTACTTGAATCGGCACCCAACGCCCAAATTCAGATTTTCGGCCCGCTTATTGTGTTTGCAGCCCTCCTCCTGGCACGAACCTCCGTTCAGGTGGTTTTTCCGCCTTAGCGAATTTAGGCCCAACCCAACAAGACATTGGTTTAATTTTTTCTTTTTATATATTTCTAGTACGGTTTTACTTTTCATTTCCTTTCCACATGTTTTTCTATTTCCATTATTTTATTTTTTATTTTTTTGTACTTTTAGTCCTAATACATATTAATTTGTGTCAATTCATAAAACCAGTTATGTAGAATATGTTCATATAATACATTTGTGATGATAGTAATTTGTTTAATAAAAAAAATAAAGTTGTGGAATTATTGACCATCAGTTTTCAAACATTTTAATGAGTTACTTGATTTTTTTTAATATATGTACATATTCTAAGGACCGAATCTCCTAAAGAATAATGTAGTATGAATCTATTTCATATGTCAACCATACTTTGAGAGTTTGTGGACATTTTTTGACAACTGGAATATTTAGTTTACATACATCCTCAGTTTTATATATAAGATGAAACTTGTAAACATTCATAGATAACATTTTTTTCGGCTGCGACAAGCCGGGCCCTAGTTTCGGCTACAGCTTTCGGTGCAAATTTGGTGTTCCGAGTTAGACTCATGTACCATATTTCAGTTTTAATAATAATTTCACATATGTTTACATGATGTACCAAAAAAATCATAATATTAAGATGAGATTTTGACAAACTCCATAGAAAGAATATTAGAAAACACTAAAACACATATGAAACCTTCAAAAGAAAAACTTGAAATCACAGTGAAACATTCACATAGAAATTAGTGATTTTAGAAGTTTCAGAAAAGTTTTGATAAAGTTTTAAAAGTAAAAAATTAAAATTCGTCAAACATACAGAACATTGTTTTGATCTCTAAGATCTCGCCGATACTAGGACAATGTTGAAAATACATACAAAATCTAACAAATGGTTCAAATTATAGAATTTCTATCCATGAATATGGGTGGGGTAGGGAAGGATACTTGTGAAAGGCCGATCTATTTTTCTTATTTACGACCCAGTGACTCAAATATCTTGGGTGTAGCAGAAGTAATTCATTTATGTGAGTCCACAACACTTCTTCGAGGGGAAGGAGAGGTGGGTGGCGACATACATGAGAGGTAATGGTTAGGGTTGTTGTCGGGCCTAGCTAGGTCAAGCCCATCATTGCAACGATGACTAAAATATCCTACTAAGAAGTTTTACTTAACACTGGTGGACTGATGGGCTAGTGCCCCTGAATTGTTTTACCTAGTCTACTATCGGGCTAATGTTAAGTTGGACCACCAGTGATCGATGTCTAGCCATCACTAGCCGTTCAAAAAGATACACACTAATGTTAGATAAGAAAATAGCCCACCGGTAATGTCGTGCAATTAAGTTCCATTATGGCGTCCCATTTATGACGAAATTTTCAATTAACCACCTGAGATTGGCGGGTATCTCAAGCGGTTCACCCGGACCGCTAGGGATGTACCATCATATATGGACTGTCATGTAGTCCCTACGTATCAAAATATAAGATGTTTTGAACTGTTTGCTTTCTGAATCTTGCACTAAAACAAGTCTAGATACGGATGGAAAGCAAACAGTTCAAAACATCTTATATTTTGATACGGAGGGAGTAGTACTGAAGAATGAAGATTCCCCGGGCTAGAAAGTGCATACGAGAAAACCATGGTTCATATGATCTTGCTTATGCATAGATTATATCTTATTATTGTGTTTTGCAGAAGTATATTTGCATTTTTATGGATATCCACAAAAATAGTGTAGCTCCCATCCAAGAGTGGATACGTGACTACCTTTTGTAGTAAAAAAATTGGGTTTATGCCAATATTTTTTTTATTTCTTGTAGTAAAGGATGCGTCATAGAAATTGGTTCTTTATTTTAGAACTTTTTTTAAAATAGTTCTTAGTTAGTGCTAGTAGTGCCTAACATGGATCCATCAGCACCGATAACTACTTGCATCCTAGGTAGACTAGCTAGTTAACTCTCCGTATGGGTTGTCCCATCAAGGTGAGAAAGTGGTACATGCGGGTCGAGCCGGCTTTGCCAACAGATAGTGGAGCCCCTTTGCAAGCAAAATATCTGCCCAAAGTGAGTTGTGTGGACGACTATGTGGCGTGCATGTTCTCACTGAGCCCGCATTTGGTTGCAAGCGAAAGCACCTGAATTTCTTGCCTTCTTTTGTGAAGCTAGAGCACCTGATCCTCCTGATGTCCCGTGTCTTGATTAAGTAGGACACCTCACCCGCGTCACAACACGAGTATTTCTTTTGTTACTCTATTTTCTATATTAAATGGTATAAGATACATGCAAAGGGAAGTTGTCTAACAGAAATATGCAAGGTAGGCCTTCCAAAAAAAAAATGCAAGGTTCATTTGGTCATAATAGTGGAGATGCTAATTTTAATCAACATGAATGACTTGGTATTTGACCAATTAAATTCATCAAGATTTAGGAATGTATCTGATTGTTTTTACGTGTAAAGTAGATAATATGAAATAAAAAAATATGAGAAAATAATGATGTGGATACTAGGTATGAAGAAATATTTTGCATCTTGCCACATTTGTTTTTGGAAATAAGTTTACATATAAAATAGAAGGTAATCTCGAGTATCTGTTACATAATTTTCATCTTTAAAAAACCTCGCGGAAAAAGTTGGCTAAAAAGATTAAGTACGTATGAACAACGGTACAAACCGTTGGCATGATAACTCTTCTACGTTTGGCACATGTGCATCTTGTTATGCAGAAGCACCGAGTGTTCGAGTCCTTATCGACAAAAATACAAACATGTTCAAATATAGATATTTACGAACATGGTACAACCCTTTGACCTAGTAACTTCCAGAAAGGATCGCAGACACGAAAATATTTATGCAGATCAAATCACCCATCCATTATTGGTGTCACCAAAGGGTCTAGCTAAAGTCAACAATAAAGTCAGCCTTACAGGCGTACACTCCTTGCATGTCTCTGTACTACTCCCTCCGTTCCATAATATAAAATGTTTTAGTCATTTTCCATATTCGTATTTGTATCACATGTATTTAGACATGTTTTAGTGTATGTGTTTACCTACTTTTCATTCTTTTAGTCCAAATCTAAACAACATATGAAACATCTAAAACATCTTATATTGTGGAACGGAGAGAGTACATTTTTCACATGAAGTTTACGTCACGATGTAACCTTCTCCTTGTTGCAAGTTAGGTACGACGACCCGACGCTGACTCGTTTCGGCGTCTCCCCAAAGGAGTCCCTGTCTTCTCCTAGCTGCCACATTAGTTGCAGCATTAAGCAAGGTACACCAATGATTCGACGTAATAACCCAGCCCAGTGCACACACCGGCCGATCCCTATCCCCGAAAGTGATCGGTCGTCCTGTGCGTCGTAAGCATATTCGTGCCGTGTAGAATTAGGAACTCATGTCACGGGCGATTACTCACGCATAGTTTTCTGACAAACTAGTCAGGCGACTTCTCGGCCACTTCCACTCATTTTCACGAATGCAATACTGATGATGCAGTTTTCATTTTTTGCCCAGTTGGCCAGATCACTACAAGCACTAGGCACAAGCCAAGTGATGAAGTGATGTGCGTGGGCCACCAAAATACTCCCTCCGTTTCAAATTAGTTGTCTTCCATTTGTCAAAAAGTGGACATATCTAGACATATTACAAGTATAGATACATCCACTTTTTGGCAAATGGAAGACAACTAATTTGGAACGGAGGGAGTAGGAAAAATCCACGATACTCCGATCTGGAAAGAGAGTGTCGTTTGAACCACGTGAACCGTAATAAAATTTGTTAAACTGTAGGTGTCAACGAATGTGTTTGTTTCGTTTTGCGTAAAGTCTTTACATGAATGTTGAGGTTGGCAGATCATACCCATGGCCCCGCAACAGAGAAAACTTCAGCAAGGGCACCTAATCTGCTCGAATTTAAGAAGGAACCATTACTAACATAATATAATAGCGTAGATGAAGGGCATGTGTGACCACCAACTACTCTGTTCGAGTGATGTAGCATTGCCAAGGCTGCTAACATGCATAGTAGTTGGGGTGCATTATAATTTTCTTGAGAAAGCAAGTAAGCAAGATTGTTGCTGTGTTTTCAGTGTGGCTGATTGAGTCTGAACAATACCAAACTTTCAACTTCGAAGGACAGGCTAGCTACTTGTTTAGAGAGCAGAGGCCTCCAGTATTGAAGCCTCCATATATGGATGCCGCTCCCAGTTGCTTTCTCTCCTGATATTTTGTACAAAGTTCCGCCACAACCCGCCAAGGAGGAAGTGTGATATCGGAAGCAAATTTGGCAGCGCGCTTTGACTCCCTCGCGGTTGGTAGCTGACATGCACACATCACTGCGAGCTGGCAGTTTTTCTCCGCTCATGTTCATCGATTTATGCACATACTTATCTTATTTATATTCAATATAATTCCTGTGCATAGATACAGATAGGTGTGTGTGTGTGTGTGGATATGTGATGAAACGAGGTGTAGTTCGGTATGTGTCTGCCTTATCCATCTCATTCTTCATTTTTCTGGACAAAGAAGCCAATAAGAGTTTTATTACTGTAGGATTTTTCCTATGCAAAGTCCCACACGACACGATGTACCACCGTACCGAACTCTGTACAGCAGTCAAAAGTGGCATGCAAAAAAAAGCAACCCTAACAAAGTTAGGTACAGAGCATACATCGGCAGAACCGAAGAGATCAGAAGCAACCAAGTGAAAGATAGAATTAGCTAGTTAACCACCAGACTGCCAGATGGACCTTGTCTCTGTTAACCCAACAAGCTAGGTTATACCTTTCTTGCAAACAAAAATAAAATATACCCATTTGTCAGCTTTGTTGTACTTTTGAAATGTACTACTGAGTTAGCTGATGATTGCAGTTCTATTAGGTACAACAGCCAGCACGAGGGCACCGGAGAGTTTATATTTATTTTTCTATTTGCAGGGGTGTAAAGGGACTGAAGATTCTTATTCAAAAAGGGGACTGAAGATTGAAGAACAAAATCACACGATACAGTGAGAGTTTAAAGTTTGAACCGTGCAAACGCAGCCGGAATGCTTGTTAATTATTAATGACCAAGTCACCAAGTGCCACATAATCTTTGTGAGGTATTATCTGGATTGGAATCTGCATCTCAACTTGCTGCTTTGATTAGTGCTCTTCTGTTGGAACCTTTTCGATGCCGGTATCAAGAACAATAACTATTTTGTCTGATTAATCAGGTGCAACATTATGAACCGGCGGCTTTGAACAGATTATGCGATTAGTACAGGGATGGATGTAGATAGATTAAAATACATTTATGTTGTACGTACAAGCAAAATAATTACTGATATCCACCACTAAGAACATATGCACCTATGCTGCCATGAAAAAGTATAATCAGGGGGCGAACCTGTCCGCCCCATTAGGGACGACTGCTCTCAACCACGGCTTCCAAATGACCGACATAGTCATTTTTATTATATACAAATAATATAATTAATTTGAAAATTCAAATTAGTTCGTCATCTCATTCAAACCATTTCAGGGGAAACCCTCGTTTGCAGCATGATTAATCAGGTGCAACATTATGAACCGACGGCTTTGAACAGGGTATGTGATTAGTACAGGGATGTAGATAGATTAAAATACATTTATGTTGTACGTACAAGCAACTATGCACCTATGCTGCCATGAAAAAGTATCTAGCATCAGGGGGACGACTGCTCTCAACCACATCCTCCAAATGACCGACAAAGTCTTTTTTATTATATACAAATAATATAATTAATACGAAAATTCAAATTAGTTCGTGATCTCATACAAACCATTTTAAGGGAAACCCTCGATCCATTCTGGGTCGGCCGTTGGCGGCGTTTAGCGTCGCTCTCCCCTTAGGGGCAACATGTGTGTCGAAACTCTCTTGTGATATAGTGGCAGTTCGTGGTGTTCTGAAAGGTGGATCGGCGAGGCTTCTTCCGCGTCGTGTGGCAGTTGCCTTATATTTATCATTCGTGGCAAATCAGAGGTATTCGGCTTTTTTCGATAAAAAGAATATATTAATATTACAAAGATATCAATTACACCCAACCTTTTCAACAACACAATACCCAAATGACATTACGGATGCACGCACACAAAAAAAGAAGAAAAAACTTGTTGCGATTAAAACGCGTCACACGAACACGTCCTCGTGTACCCGCAGTGCCGGGGGAGATACTCCGCAACTCGCCCCGCGGGAGACCGACCTGCAGCGCGATACGCAAGACAGCAAGCCGGTTCTTTTAGAACCAGACGCCCCAACCCCTCGGGAGGGACCCCGTCGGAGGAAACCGGCGACGATTGACTGAGTTAAGCCGAATTAGACCGCTCTCAACTCGATTGTCGATATTCGTCGAACTCTCGCGAAATCGCCGAACAACGGAAGCAGAAACAAGGGTTTGAGGTTAAAAAGTAGGGTTTGGTATTGATTGTCGATTGTTTGCTTAGCTTCAATTGGTCGTCACCTCCTACATATATATAGCGAGGCGGTTGGACTTTCCGTACAAGTAATTGTACTTCTACACGGATTACAACTCATGAAATAGGTCGGTTTCTACTTCTAAATTAGGTAAGACTCCCGGCCGGATTCGTGCTAGACATCTCCGGTTCCTTTTGGAAAGCCACCTTTTTCTTCCGGGTTGAACCCAAACTCCTTCTGGCGCCACCAACCTTTGCTTTGGGCTTTGACAAGTGTTAAACCTCCTCGCGTCCGGCTTCTCCGATGCGGCTTCTGGAATCTTCAGGAATCTTCGAGTCTAACCTGCACCGGGTTCCGAGTAAGCCGGGTTCTACCTGCCGAGTTAACTCCTGTCGGGTCGTCATCCCAAGTCCTCTCTGAGTCATCCATATTTCGAGTGAGCTTGAACCTGTGACCCGGTTTCTGACCAAAACCGGGTTAACTTCTGCCGGGTCTTCCTTTTCTTGAGTGAGCTCGAACCCGGGACCTGCCAAAAACGGGTGCTAACACATGCCCCCCCTGTTTTCTAGTAAAGCTTGCGTACTAGAAAATATCCGATGTAGAAGATTTGTCTAAGGGCGATGCTTAAGCTCATCGGCCATATGTGCGGCTTATGCAGTTTGCCACACGCTTGGGTGGAATTTCTTCAAGTACTTCCCATTGATAGCTCGGGGCAACATGTCGCCCTCCAACGTTTCCACCAGATATGAGTTGCCGGATACAATCCTTACGACTCGCAGTGGCCCTTCCCAACTCGGTGACCATTTGCCGAATTTTCGGCTCCTTGATCCGATCGGCAATATAACTTTCCAGACTAAGTCGCCGATTTGAAAATCCTTAAGCCGGACTCTCTTGTTATAAGCTTTTGCTACCCGCAACTTCTCCTTCTCAATGTCCTTCAAAGCCTTCATACGTTTGTTGGCTACCTCGTCTATATTATCCATCATTAAATTATGATAATCCTCAACCGACAAATCGTTTTGCTTAGCGAACCTCAAAGCAGCTAGATTTACTTCTACCGGTAAAACGACTTCTTGCCCATAAACTAACTCGAAAGGAGTTACCTTGGTTGCACCATGCCTCGAGATTCGGTGAGCCCACAATGCCTCAGACAGTACCTCATGCCACCTTCTTGGGTAATCTTGTACTTTCTTCTTAATCAACTTGATCAGAATTTTGTTGCTTGATTCGGCTTGTCCATTGGCTTGAGCGTAATACGGAGATGAGCTGAGCATCTTGATCCCGAGTGATTCGGCAAACTGTTTCACCTCTTTGGCCATGAAGGAGGTTCCTTGATCTGTAGTGAGAATCTGCAGGATGCCGAATCTGTGGATAATATGCTCTGTGATAAATTAAATTACCTCTTTGTGGGTCATATTCCGGAGGGGTACTGCTTCAGACCACTTGGTGAAATAATCAGTAGCAACCAGCACGAACCGATGCCCTTTGGATGAAGCCGGGTTAATCATACCAATGAAATCCAGTGCCCATCCTCGAAAAGGCCACGACTTTACTACCGGATTAAGAAGTGAAGCCGGTACTAACTGAATATCTCCAAATTTCTAGCACGCTCCGCACCCTTTGTAGTATCGGAAGCAGTCATTAATCATTTTCGGCCAATAGAATCCGGCTCGTCTGAGCATCCACTTCATCTTGTGAGTTGACTGATGTGTCCCGCATAATCCATCATCAACTTCTCCCATGGCAACCCGGGATTGATCTTCATCCAAGCACTTAAGAAGAAGACCAACAGCTGTTCGGCGATATAACTCGTCATCTATCAAGATATACTTAAAAGCAAGCCGCCGAACAGCCCTATCTGTTTTCTGACTCGGGTTCTTCAGATAATCAACAATAGGTATCCTCCAATCAGCTTGCCGGGTCCCACGAGATTCCTTCGGAGCCGAATTAGATAACCCAGCTTTCCCTCCATCGTTCGAGTTAGATGACTCGGTCTCTCCTCCAGCTTCCGAGTCATTGACGACGGCTAGCATCGGCTTTCCTGCTGTGAAAAATATTCCTCTACGGACATGATAACCTAATGCCTGCTGTGCCAACTCGTTGGCGAGCCAGTTGTCCTGCCTGGAAACATGTGATATAGAAAAATAATCCAAGGTTGATATGATATCCAGGCACCTGTCGAGATATGTGTTGAGTGATACACTATTGCATTGGAAGATCTTGGCCACTTGCTGGACGATAAGCAGTGAATCGCCATATGCCTCAACATGAGTTACCCCTGGATCCCTTAAGATTTCCAAGCCGAATAGAAGAGCTTCGTATTCGGCTTCATTGTTAGTGCAAAAGTAATTGAGACGACAAGAGGCTTCAATGATAGTACCGTGGGGTGCAATATACACAATGCCGACCCCTTGTCCACTACTTCAAACTGAGCCGTCAAAATAAAGTTTCCACGGTACAGCCGACACAACCTGTAAGTCGGCTTCTCGCTCTAAGTCAATCCGATGTTCAACAATGAAATCGGCTACAATCTGGCCTTTCACAGATTTGAGAGATTCAGAAGCCAAATCGTACTCGATTCACCCATACGCCCATTTGCCGATCCGTCCACTGAGAATCGGCCTATGTATCATGTGTTTGATGACATCGGTTTGGCTAAAAACTTTGCACTCACTAGATAAGAGATAATGGCGCAATTTTGGTGCAAGCAAAATAAAGAGACAAGCACAACCTTTCCACAAAGTTGTACCTTGACTCGGCATCCAGCAGTCGCCGGCTTAGGTATGTGATGACGTACTCCTGTCCTTCGGCTTCTTGAGTCAGAGCTGCTCCAATCACCTTTTCCTCGGCTGCAATGTAAAGCCGGAACGGTAGGCCACGACTCGGTTTCCTCAGAACCGGAGGTTTAGACAAGCAAGCTTTTATTCTATCAAAGGCCTCTTGCTGCTTTGCCCCCAGGTGAACTCGTCATCATTCTTGAGCCGAAGTATCTGTGTGAACGCATCAACTTTTCCAGACAAGTTAGTAATAAATCTCCTCAAATAATTTACCTTGCCTAGGAATTTCTGCATGTCCTTTTTACAACTCGGCGCCTGTACTTTCTGGATAGCTTCAATTTTCGCCGGATCAATTTCTATGCCGGATTCATGTGATAAAACCAAGAAACCTCCCAGCCGACACACCAAAAGCACACTTCAATGGATTCATCTTGATCCCATACTTCCTCATCTTTTCAAACCCGAGTCGTAAGTCGGCCAAATGATTTAACTCGTCGTCCGATTTAACAACCACGTCATCAATGTATACTTCCAGTATGACTCCAAGAAGATCATAAAATATCAAGTTCATCGCTCTCTGAGATGTGGCTCCGGCATTCTTCAATCCAAAAGTCATTACCGTCCACTCGAATAAACCAACGAACCCGGGGCAGCGAAACGCTGTCTTGGCCGACTCTTCTTCGGCCATGAATATCTGATTGTACCCCGCATTCCCGTCCAGAAAGCTGATGACTCCGTGTCCCGAGGCGTCATTGATAAGCATGTCGGCTATTGGCATAGGATATTCATCTTTGGACGTAGCTCGGTTTAAATCTCGGAAATCTATGCATGCTCTGATGTTACCGGATCCTTTCTTCTCGACCGGTACAATGTTGGAAATCCATTCGGCATGCTTGAAAGGCCGAATAAAATTGGCTTTTAGAAGCCGGCTGATAACCCCCAAGAGCAGGGGATTACTGTAGCACCTCTCAATATGGAAGTAGGGTATCGATCCGCAGGAGCAAGAAGGAAAAGTTATCTATTCCTTACAACTAAAGTGTCACAAGTTTTAGTTGATTATGCACTAGACAAGTTTAAATAACAAGATGGTTGATTTAATGGATATAAGTTTAATGTAACAAAACAAGAATGTGAAAGTGTCCCAATCCTCTTTAATGCAAGAGGACAAGACAAGGGAACAAGAGTGTGAAAGTGTCCCAATCCTTTTTAATGCAAGAGGACAAGACAAAGGTGTAAACGGTGCTTTGGGAATAAGGCCTAGAGATCATACTTTCACTACTGGACACTCTCAACAATAATAATATAATTGAATACATAGATATTTCCTACTCATTATGCTACTCTGAATTAATTTCTGTTTGGATAAAGAACACCAATCCACTGTCTAGGGCTATAAAAGCACACTTAAAGTCGCATTTCACATCTAGGGAACCCCACACTGCCAACTTGAGTTCCCTAAATAGTACTAGACAAACACCACAATTTCATAGAGACATCTACCACAAATAATAACTCATGATTCATGTAATCTTTAGCCTAAGAGCCACACACGGTGCACACACTGTCAACTTCACACCATGGGACAAAGGTGACTCCGACAATCACATCAATAAAACCACTTGAGTAGCATAATTCATAAGATAAAGAAGAGTACCATCTATGGATTCAACTAGATTACAAAGCTCATGATCACATAAAGATCACACCATGCGAGAGAGAGATAAACCACATAGCTACCGGCATGAGCCTTCATCCCCGAGGGAGACTACTCACACATGGTCATGGTGAGCACACTTGATGGAGAGGTTGATGAAGAGGTGCAGCCCGGAGACGAGACAGCGGCCCGCAGCAGCCACAGCGCGGCGGCGGCTGCCCACGGAGGCGGCGGCGGCCCTTGACCCCCCTTCTTCTTCCTTGGTGATGGTGCAGAAATGGAGGAGCTCCTCCCCCTCCTTGGAGGCTGCCAAGAGGAGGAAAATTCGTGGCTTTTTGGTGTCCCCTCCAAAACTAGGGTTTCCTCTCTTTATATAGGTGGAGACAATGCTTCTCGGCCCTCCGATGGATGGCCCCTTGATCCAATGGCTCTTGGCCACCTCTAGAACCTTCCTAGGGACCCCTCATATCCTTAATGAGGTCTCAAAGTCGTGGCTTGGTCGAATCCTCCAAATTTGGTAAGAGTTGGAGTCAATCACGTCACCCACTTTCAGAATCCCGTAATTAGATATTTGGCCTTCAGTAAAACGAGGATTTCCGGAGCTACGGAACTCCGATTGGGCTGTTCTTGGCCTTAAATGAAAGCTATGGAAATTTCCCACAACTTCGTCCGTTGTGAGATATTCAGTTGACATCGTCTTCAGGTCTAAAACTGATGATCTCTGAGATTCTTTGGAAGAGACGGATCTCAGGAAAGTCCCAATTCGACTCCAATATGGTTTCCTATTTTATTTTTTTGATAATTTGTACACAACAAATAGGAAAACAAGAAGATTGTGCACTTTGGCAACTATTAGTAGGTTAGTCAAATAAATGCCATAATATGATATAAAGTGTATATAAAACATGTGCCAATTGATATAAAACATGCATGGAACATCAAAAATTATATATACGTTTGAGACGTATCAAGCATCCCCAAGCTTAGTTCCTACTCATCCTCGAGTAGGTAAACGATAAAACGAAATAATTTTTGAAGTGACATGCCACCATCATAAACTTGATCAAATATTGTAAGGTACATGTGATGAATGAGGTGATGAAGTTATTGCTACATGGAGTCAAATGATTCATTATTCAGAGAGGTAACAATATGCAAACAGTTTATAAAGTGATATCAAGTATTCAATGCAAGGATGATCAATGATAGTTCACAAAGCGTAACATAAAAGATAGTATTATGGACATTCTTACTTTTGCATACTTGTGATCCATAGAGTGTAGATGAAAATCTAAATATAAAAGGTGGACACTTTGGAAAAGATATATAAATGAGTAGAGGTCAAACGTGCAAAAGTTTCATCTATCCTCCAAACTATTCTACTTAAGTTATTGATTGCAATGGTAATACTTGGTGTAAATCTCTCATTCCCCTATCATAGCATCTTGAATGATTAAAGTTTAATGTGAAAGCAAATATGAGTAGTGGCCTTGATAAAGCAAAGGTTAGATGTCTCATGCCCCTTAAATACAAGTACCTACACCATGATTACTCAACTTGGGAAACAAAGCAAGTTTAAGTTATCTATCATTGTAAGTAAAAATAGTATTATCAAGAGCCTCAATTGGGGTACCTCTTGTCCCATGATATGGATCAAGCCCACATCAAAACAACAAGATAAACAAACATAATGAACAACCTCAACACCCTTTTAATTGTAGGGTGTATCACAGAAAGTTCAAAATAGCATATAAGTAAATTTCCACCATGAATGATGCATGGCTTAGATTAGCGGCCCAGGTTCTCTCTAACCATTTATACAAACTTATTTAAACTTACTCTATTTCCACATTATTTCACCATGATAGGCATCCATAAACAAAAGTACATGATATCAACTAAATAAATGATGGAACATGTTTAAAGCTTTGCATGTGACAGCACATATGGGCTAACTCCCAACCTTAAACATTTATCAAGCCATTATCATCATAATATTAATCACAATGGTTCATGTTTATTAAATGCAAGTAAAGTGTGCATCAAGTTCGCGAGAGATTTTTAACCAACTTTTCCCATTACAATAAATAACATCATCATTTTCATTTAGAGGCATAGATAACACAAATAACATGATAAACATACTTGGAATAGCATAAAGCTAATAGGTAGATATGGTGGACTCGCTGGAAAAACTTGGGTTGAAGGTGTTGGAAACAAGTTTTTACTTGTTGGAATTTTTGGGCTCGCAAAAGGGAGAAAGATGACCATCTAGATGCATGCATGAGTGTCCATAGAACTAACTAATTCATGTCAAACAAGGTGAAATAACATATAACATCAAAACATGAATAAAAGATAGCTCATGATAAAGCATTTGCAAATTATTACTCATAAAGAAGCTCATGAATCATGCAACTATATGTGTCATTAAAAATCAACTTAGATATCCCTTTTCCCAACACAATAAAAGCATGCAAGATATTTAAACCCATATTTCTAGTAGCTCTTTCATATATAAATGATAGTGTTTGTCTCAAAACAAAAATCAAATCAAAACAAAAAACAAATAAAAGACGCTCCAAGTTCATGCGATAAAGTGCATTGATAGAAAAACAGAAGTTAGACGTGTGCAAACCGAGAGTGTGTAGGTCCAGTGGGGTTGTCTTCACATCCCCAAGCTTATGGATTTCACCATCCTTTGATAGCTCTTGGTGCATCTCCTATAATCCCTGTGAAAAAACTTCAAAACACTGTTTCTCCCATTTCTTTTCTGTGGGGGTGACATTAGTAGTGATAGATAAATGCATTACTTGCTGCTTATAATCCATGGACTAAAATACTTATGAATGTTCAGATAGTGTATAATGTTGTATGCCTACTCATAAACTCAATTGGGTCAAAAAGATTCAACTCAAAAGTTCAAACTATGCATAAAACAATATGGGACATAATCTGTCCAGAGAAACAGCAGCAGCAAAACATATTTTTCTGTCCTACTTAAACGCGTCGAAAAATTCTGAAAAAAATCAGGCATACAGAGGATGAAAAGTTACAGTTACAGTAAAAATATCAGCTCAATTGGAGTTACGGAATAAGAACTAAAAATCCAACCATGCACAGACTTGTGCTGGAATAAAATCTCAGTATGCAAAATAACAACTTTTTCATATCAAAATGGGTAAAACTTGGTACTTTATTAATTATTTCAGAAACTAAACTAAAAACTAAGTCTCTTGTTATAGCAAGAGGACACAAAGAAAATTAAAAATAAAAACAACCGGGTTGCCTCCCGTAAAGCGCTTTTTTTTATAGCCATATAGCTAGGCTTACTTACTTGGTATCAAAATGGTTGGAGTGAGGTGTCTTGGCATCCCCAAGATTAAATTCTTGTACTTACTTGATATGTAGGGTGAGCCTAGGGGTAACATCCCCAAGCTTGAGTGTTTGTCCCTCTTGATCTTTGTTTATGTCCCTCAACTCTTCCACTTGAAAGTTCTCTTCACACATAACTCATCATAAAACTTGATTAGAGGGGTTAGTGTCTCCATAAATTAAATCTCCATAGGTACAGTAAAGACATATCATGAATTGATTCTAAACATTAGCTACTGTTACTACGGTTGTGTAATGCTCCTTGATCAAAAGAACCGCACAAAACATAAGTAATGAGAGTAATGCAAAATAAAGATAGAATCTGTCAAAAACTGGACAGCCCGTAAAGAGTGAATTTTCAGAGGCCCTTACGTTGCTCAAATAAGAAAACTTCGAACTAATGAAATGTGTATTAATAGCTGAAGATTGCTTTCGTAAAATATCAGGTTAAAATTCCCCTTCTGTGATTTTTAACATTTTTCTCAGTGAAGCTTAGGAATCTGTTTTCTGGACAGTCATGATAGTTTTAATGATGCTCACATAGGAATAAGAGTTGAAACGCAAAGGTGAGCATCAAGAGAAAAATATGAAACACATTTAAGTCTAACCCACTTACTATGCATTGGGATCTTGTAAGAAAATAAATCAATGAAGCATATAGTAATTAGCATAGGAAGGTAAAACAAGTGCAACATTAAAATCTTCAACATAAAGAGAGGAAACATCGTGTTATTGAGATATTTAGAGACATGTTTCCCTCTCTCATAATAAATTTCAGTGCCATCATGAACAAACTGAACAATATAAGTATCATATAAAGCATTCTTGTCATGATTCACATGCATAAAAGTATTATTATTACTCTCCACATAAGTAAAATCCTTCTCATTAGTAATAGTGGGAGTAAAACATTCATAATCATCATTGTAATCATCAAATATAGGAGGCATATCATAATCATAATAAACTTTATACTCAATAGTAGGTGGACTGAAAAGATCACATTCATCATTATAATCATCATATATAGGAGGCATAGTATCATCAAAGCAAATTTCCTCCTCAAACCTTGGGGGACTAAAAAGATCATATTCATCAAAACCGGCATCCCCAAGCTTGCAATTTTCCATAGCATTAGCAACAATGGTGTTCAAAGAATTCATGCTAATAGCATTGCCATCACTATTATGCGAACAAACTCCCATTGGTTTAATTATCTCTTCAAAAGCATCATGTCCTAATTCAATATAAAGTTCATAAAGTTCATCAAGATCTCTAATTTTTTTGTTGTTTTCCATTTTCTAAATTTTTTTTGGGGGGTTTTGATAAATGCAAAACTGAAAGTAAAACTAAACTAAATGCAAAACTAAAAGTAAACTAGAGTATATGCAAAACTGAAAATAAAAATCTAGTGCAAACAAGAATAGAAACTTAAGCGCTACGCTCCCCGGCAACGGCGCCAGAAAAGTACTTGATTATCCCCAAGAGCAGGAGATCACTGTAGCACCTCTTAATGTGGAAGTAGGGTATCGATCCGCAGGAGCAAGAAGGAAAAGTTATCTATTCCTTACAACTAAAGTGTCACAAGTTTTAGTTGATTATGCACTAGACAAGTTTAAAGAACAAGATGGTTGATTTAATGGATAGAAGTTTAATGTAACAAAACAAAAATGTGAAAGTGTCTCAATCCTCTTTAATGTAAGAGGACAAGACAAGGGAACAAAACACTACTAGGAAACATCCTAGCAGTGGCACACCTTTTAGACCTATCCGTGGCGCATCCGCGAAATAGAAGGATGCGCCACAGAAGTCTCGTCACTAAAATATATTTCTGTGGCGCACCTTCCTGGGTGCGCCACAGAAATATTTCTATGGCGCATATGTAGCCCGTGCGCCACAGAAATTCATGCGCCACAGAAACCACGAACGGTGCGCCACAGAATATATCATACGTATTTTCATTTTTCTGCTGCCGTACAAATACTGATATATTATAGAAAATACAGATATATCATTACAGGAAAAAAAACTAGTATATTATAGAAAATACAGATATATCACATTACAGGAAATTCATATTCCAATATTATATAGAGAGAAATATTTGATAAACCAGTAAAAATACACAATTTCCAATCATAGTTCATCGATCATATTATTACACAAAGTTGATCACAATCATAGTTCATCGATCATATTATTACATATCCAGTAGCTAATACATGAAGCTTAGCTAATTTCAACATGAACCTTCTGAATCATCGACCTGTACTGAGTCGACGGCGGCGCTACGCATCCAAAGAGAAGGAACCCTCACAGGGTCATAGCTCACGTGAGCAGGAACCCTCTGAAGAAACGACCACCTATCGTCATACTGCCTAACCAGCAGATACATGTATCGACGGACGTGCTCGTCCTCCTCCCTAATACGGCGACGTACCTCCTTCTCGGGGGCCGGCTCCCTCTGCACCGAACGTGGCCCACGCGACTGCCACCATAGAAGATCAGGGTCGACGACGTCACCCGGATTCCTCACCAAGCTGCGCGTCCCGGAAGGTAGCACCTCCCAGTGCCAGCCCGGTGGAGCCCAGTCCCGCACATCGCCCCTCTGGTCCAACATGGACATCGTCACCGAGAACACCTAAGTAAAAAATGCTTAAGTCAAAATTTTGTTACAAAAGTAATATTAAAATTTACGAAATGCGAGAAGTTAACAATGGAAAGCCTCATATATCATTGCCGTGCAAAACAAGGCAAAAAGAGTGTGTACAATACCATGTATTAATATAAACACTCCAATTGTATATACTACAAGGCATTGTAGACACTCTCCTTGCCTTTACCGTGACATAGTTTAAATCATCGGCTTTGTCAATTCATAGAGAAGAAACAAAAAGATTCGAGTTTATGCCTCATACATAGATTGGACACACATTTGTGCATATCACAAGGTTCACTAGCTCCTCTCTGAATCATACAGTGTCACAACATTTTAATCATCGGCTTAGAAGAAAAAGACAAAACAAAATAAAAATGACTTAAATTTGCGCCTCATACTTAGGTCGGACACACAAGTAGACCTGCAGGATCCTCGGCAATTCATCATTGTGTCACCCAAATCCAGTGGCTGGATTCAACCTACCTGAGGGCTTGTGTTTCCAACAGCGTCGTTGTGTTGTCTTTATTCACCGACCTACAGGAGGTGGATCCAATGGCTGGCCGGTGAACAAGGACAAACGCAATAATGCCAGGGAACATGCCAGCAGGTAGGCTAAATCCAGCCATTGGGTTCGGTGACAAAGGTAGACGCTCGTTGTGTGCCGTTCGCTGCAGGGAGGCTAAAATGCCTAGTGTCACAACATTTTAATCATCGACTTTCGAAGAAAAATAATTTTGGATTTGTGCCTCATATTTAGATTGGACACACATTGATCAGGTACGGGGCAAGCGGACCAAGTAAAAGTATGCACAAGATGTTTATTTGTGCATATCACAAGGTCCGCTAGCACCTACCTGATTAAAATAGTGTGCCACACAACATTTTAATCATCGGCTTTAGAAAAAAAGACAAAACAAAAATAAAGCATGCATAACACAATAAAGATAACACCACTGTGAAATATGAACACAATAAAGATACCACATATGTACCTTTTTTAACAAAGTCATGCCAAAATTTACGAAAAATTTCAGCATGACCTTTGCTAAAAAAAAGGATATATGGAGAGTACCCGAATTTGCCGGAACGGAAGTTAATCGACATTCCGGCAATCTCAAGGGCCTCTCGGGGTACCTGCAATCATTTCATAAAAAATCTACATCGGCCGACATCTACACGACACGATGGTCGGAGCACAAACAACCACAACTAATTAATTTAACCACAAAACTAAGCTAATTTTAACTAACCTACACTAACTATTAATTTGACCACAAAACAGTAGCTAAAACTAACTAACTAATCTAAAACAGTGGATAAAGCTAAATAATCAAAAAACTAACTAACTAATCTAAAACAGTAGCTAAAAAAGTAGGTAAAACTAACCTAAAACTAACTAACTAATCTAAAATAGTAGCTAAAACTAACTAACTAATCTAAAACAGTAGCTAAAACTAACTAACTATTAATTTGACCACAAAAATAGTAGCTAAAATTAACCTAAAACATTAGCTAAACCTAAATTTTCCCTTTGTGGAATTTTCACAAACACCTTGCTTTGCAAGGGAGAGGATGGAGGAGCAGGAAGAAATGGCAAGGAGCCAAAGGAGGGAGAGAAGGGAGGGTCGGTGCTCACCGCAGGGAGAGGAGGGGGAGGAGGAGGGGAGGGGCCTTACCAGGCGCGGGGACGGTGGAAGCGGGCGCAAGGACGGCCGACCGTGGAAGGGATGGAAGATGAGCAGCACCTCGGGGAGGGGATGGAGAGGAGCAGCACCTCGGGGATGGGATGGAGAAGGCGGTGTGTGGAGGGCGGCGGTGGCGGCGGTGTTGAGGTGGCAGGCCGGTGGGCGCGGTGGAGGTGCTCCTCGTGGGAGTCGAGGTGCCGCGGCCGAAGGATTGGGCTGGGGCGGTGGTGGTGCGGCGGCCGGCGGTTGGGCGTCGAGGGGGGCGTGCGCGGGTGTGTTGGGGGCGAAAGGAAGGAGAAGGGAAGATAAAGGGGAGAGCCCAGCAAAATGCCTAAGTGCTGGAATTCTGTGGCGCATGGATCAACATGCACCACAGAAATGTAACTTTCCGTGGCGCATGGAGTTGGATGCGCCACAGAAAGTTGCATTTCTGTGGCGCATGTGGGTCCATGCGCCACAGAAAAGGAGGGGTCGGATGCAATCCATCCGTTGGTGGTGGGGCCCACAAATTTTCTGTGGCGCATGGGCACTGGTGCGCCACAGAAAGTCGTAATTCAGTGGCGCATGCACTAAAAATGCGCCACAGAAAGGGGTGGTATTCTGTGGCGCACCACCAACAGTGCGCCACAGAATATTTTCTGTGGCGCACGGCCACGTTGGTGCGCCACAGAATAACCTTCCACCTATAGCTAGTTTCCTAGTAGTGAAAGTGTGAAAGTGTCCCAATCCTCTTTAATACAAGAGGACAAGACAAAGGTGTAAACGATGCTTTGGAAATAAGGCCTAGGGATCATACTTTCACTAGTGGACACTCTCAACAATAATAATATAATTCAATACATAGATATTTCCTCCTCATTATGCTACTTTGAATTAATTTCTGGTTAGATAAAAAACACCAATCAACTGTGTAGGGCTATAAAAGCACACCTTAAAGTCGCATTCCACATCTAGGGAACCCCACACTGCCAACTTGAGTTCCCTAAATAGCACTAGACAAACACCACAATTTCATAGAGACAGCTACCACAAATAATAACTCATGATAAGTATTCATGTAATCTTTAGCCTAAGAGCCACACACGGTGCACACACTGTCAACTTCACACCATGGGACAAAGGTGACTCCGACAATCACATCAATAAAACCACTTGAGTAGCATAATTCATAAGATAAAGAAAAGTACCATCTATGGATTCAACTAGATTACAAAGCTCATGATCACATAAAGATCACACCATGGGAGAGAGAGATAAACCACATAGCTACCGGCATGAGCCTTCAGCTCCGAGGGAGACTACTCACACATGGTCATGGTGAGCACACTTGATGGAGAGGTTGATGAAGAGGTGCAGCCCGGAGACGAGATAGCGGCCCGCAGCATCCACGGCGCGGCGGCAGCGGCAAGGCGTGGCGGCGGCTGCCCACGGAGGCGGCCCTTGACCCCCTTCTTCTTCCTTGGTGATGGTGCAGAAATGGAGGAGCTCCTCCCCCTCCTTGGCGGCTGCCAAGAGGAGGAAAATTCGTGGCTTTTTGGTGTCCCCTCCAAAACTAGGGTTTCCTCTCTTTATATAGGTGGAGACAATGCTTCCCGGCCCTCCGATGGATGGCCCCTTGATCCAATGGCTCTTGGACACCTCTAGAGCCTTCCTAGGGACCCCTCATATCCTTAATGAGGTCCCAATGTCGTGGCTTGGTCGAATCCTCCAAATTTGGTAAGAGTTGGAGTCAATCACGTCACCAACTTTTGGAATCCCGTAATCAGATATTTGGACTTCAGTAAAAAAAGGATTCCCGGAGCTATGGAATTCCGATTGGGCTGTTCTTGGTCTTAAATGAAAGCTATGGAAATTTCCCACAACTTTGTCCGTTGTAAGATCTTGAGTTGACATCGTCTTCAGGTCTCAAACTGATGATCTCGGAAATCTGTTGGAAGAGACAGATCTTAGAAAAGTCCCAATTCGACTCCAATATGGTTTCCTATTGTATTTTTTGATAATTTCTACACAACAAATAGGAAAGAAGAAGATTGTGCACTTTGGCAACTATTAGTAGGTTAGTCCAATAAATGCCATAATATGATATAAAGTGTATATCAAACATGTGCCAATTGATATAAAACATGCATGGAACATCAAAAATTATATATACGTTTGAGACGTATCACCGGCCAATCTCTTCTTTGATTCGGTCATATATTGCCGGGTTGAATTTATGAGCTGGTTGCTTATATGGTCTGAAACCGGCTGGTAACCGATGTTCGACAAGCTCTCGGCTTAACCCAGGCATCTCGTGGTACTCCCAAGCAAAGCAGTCCACGTACTCCTTGACTAGCGCGATTAGCTGGGATTTATAATCGGCTTCTAGATTCTGGCTTACAAATGTCGGCCTAGGAACAGTGCCATCCCCGATATCCACCTCTTCGAGCGGGTCAGCCGACGTAAAACCTTGTCCCAACTTATCCATGTCGTCTGTTTTTTCAATTGTTTCACACATATCATTCCTCTCTGCCCGATACTTGTCCAGACGCTTCTGCAGCCACTCATTGTTGTTGGGATCCATTTATTTGAGTCGCAGTCGATTGTTTTCAACCGGCTTTAAAGATACTGGCACGAATCCGTCCTTGGTAGCACTCAGGAAATCGAACCTGGATAAGTCGCGTCCCGACAAACATGTGATATTGGAGTGTTGCCAATCAACAATGGACTCGGCTAAGGCAATACATGCCGAGTTATTAGCATGAACGATTTCAATTTCATCGTCGATCCATTGTACGAGTTATTGGTGCATGATAGATGGCACACAATGATTTGCATGGAGCCAATCTCGTCCGAGTAATACGTTGTAATTCCCTTGCACCTCGGCAACGAAGAACGTAGTAGCCAAAGTTTTGCTTCCCACTGTAAGCTCCAGACTAATAACTCCCTTGGCTTCTACTCCTTCTCCTCCTTCGAACCCGTTCAATACCATGTTCGTCTTCATGAGATCATCATCATCCAATTGTAGTTTCTTGAAGACAGAATACGGCATTAGGTTTACCATAGCACCTCTGTCAACCATGATCCTGATAACCGGCTTCCCGTTGATATGTCATTTGACGTACAAAGGCTTAAGGTGCTTAACCGGCCCCTCAGGTTTCTCGAAGACAACATTCTTGGGTCCGAAGTTGATCTGCGCTACCTCGGCTTCTTCTTCTACAGCACGAAATTCAGCAGGCAAATAATATACCATGTTAATATCCATACCTACCCGAGTTGGCGTGCTCTCATAATCTAGTAGCTCTTCATCTGGTTGATTTTCCGAATCATCCATCGCCAACTCCGAGTCTCCTGCTGGCTCCTCGCCCATCAAAACATCTGCCGAGTCTCCATTGGCTAACTCGGTATCCGACTCGTCTGACATCCGCCCATGGTGAGTAAGTAATGGCCGGTACTGCAACCAACCCTATTTTGTTGTTCGCAGCAAGACTTGGTGTAGTCAGCAATGGAATTGGCGGAGGATTCGGCTTTGGTACCCATACTTGAGTTGGCACCATTGGCCTTTCAGCGTTGAATTTGGCGTCTCTGGCTTGCTCAGCCTCCTTTTCTACCTTTTCCCGGTTCCTTGCCCTTTGCAGTTTCCGCTTCTGTGTCTTCGTTATACCCGACGGGCACCACTTGGGCTGAGTGTATTTTGGATCCCGGGGTTTAGCTACCTCGGTTTGGCTGGATCCGGCTTCATGGTCACTGGACGTCGCTTTAGGCACGATAGCAAGTATCGGCTTATCAGTTGCTGGCTCTGCAACCGGGTCCTTTAGCTTCAACACATGTGTCCCAATGACCAACGATTTGTCCGGGATCAACCCCCTCTCTATGTCGGCCGCCTTGTCTCCCTGCTCCTTGACTCGCCAATACGAGGAATCACCGGGATAGACGAGTCGGCTTTGCATAATTTGCCGGGTTACTTGACGCTTGGATTCCCCAGCTGATTCTTGATGCCGGTAGCTTCTCTCAGTAGGTGGTGACCTCGGTCGCTTCCCTTGTTGCCGGGTTATCTTAGACCCGGCCTGACGCACATATTTGTTCAGCAACATATCGAAAGTCGGCTTGATCTTCTTTGGCTTGTACTCAACTTGATTCGTCTTCCATTTGCCGACTTCCGGGTTCTTGGGCTTCATGAACCGAGGTTGCCCCCCGAGTCCCGGATTCCGGATTCTCTTGCTGGTGGTTGCTGCCCCCCGAGTGTGGAGTTCTTGAGGGTGATCTTGATAACCTCCTTTCCATCGGGTTGTCGGGTCAATATGATCTCTCTCCTTGCTTCCTTGACACCGTCTTCTTTCCTGGGCTCGCCAATAACCACGTTAGATTTGTTAGCGCCTTCGGCCACTTCTGTCCGAAGAAGAACTTTCTTTCCCTCGAGATCTAGCACGTTCATTGGGAACGGCTGTGTGTCAATGGCCATGCCGGCAGACCTTAATCGTCCATCATTAAGGGCTGATTGAATCTGTCGACGAAGGACATTGCAATCATTAGTAGCATGAGAGAAAGAATTGTGATACTTGCAATAAGCACGTCGCCTTAACTCATCAGGTGATGGTGTAACGTGATTGACTCGGATCACTTTATCCTTTAACAAGGCATCAAATATTCTATCGCATTTGCCTACGTCAAAGCTACACTTTACCTCATCATCCCAGTTTTTACGAACCGGCTTTAGGTCATCACACATAAAGGGTTTGGCCTTACTCGGCCAAACAAACTCGGCTACGTAGACATCGGTTTCATCACCGGAATCGGCATCATATTTGATAGCGTTAAGCCGACCCCTGCTCATCCGATGCGAGTCTTTGGAATCGTTAACTCGGCTTTCATGAGACAGAGCTCTCTCCTGAACCTGCCGGACAGAGGAGAACTCATGTCCTTATAGCTTTTCTTTGAGATACATCCTTAACCTGTTAAAAACTAAGTCGGCCATATCTCTCTCAGTTATCACCAAGCTATAACATCGATTTCTGGTGTTTCTAAATCTCTTGATATAATCAGATACCGATTCATCATGCTTTTGCCTAACCGACGTAAGATGGGACAATTTTAACTCGATCTCTCCGGCATAGAAGTGCTCATGAAACTTTTGCTCCAAATGAAACCAAGTGTGTATAGAATTAGGAGCTAAGGCCGAAAACCAAGCAAACGCAACCCCGGTTAGCGACAAAGAGAACAGGAAAACTTTGATATGATCATGATTAGCCTCGCCTAATTGAGCCAAATATTGACTAATATGTTCCCATGTCGATTTGTTATCCACCCCATTAAACTTAGAAAACTCGGGAACTCTATAGCCAGGTGGGTAAGGTTGTAAATCAAAATACTCGGGATAGGGTTTAGTGTAGGTTCTAGGTCTCAGCCTAACCCCGAGCTTGTCATATGCTATCTGGTCCAATTTCCTATAGAATTCTACCACTAAATCGTCCATATTGGCCGATTGACTCGGACCAGGAGCATGATTGGTCATAGGGCCGGATTGCATCCAAGGAGCCGAATTTGGATTCGGTATTGACTCGCGACCCAGAAATTGCACCGCTGGTCCCATCTGACTTGCCGGGTAGGGTGAACTTCGGATCAAAGTCGGACAAGGTAGTGCACCAACAATCCGGTTTTCCCTGTTCAGGCTCATCGGTTGTGTGTCCGATGCTTGGGCTTAGATGGTGTTTTTCTTAGCCTTATCATGTTCCAACACAGCATTATAAACAGTATTCGTACCTTGTAAAACATGAAACTGGATCTCGACTACTTGCTCAGGAGAAAAGATACTGTTACTTACAGCGGGTATGTCGGTGTTGATGTTCAGAGGTGCATATGCCGGTTCCTTGATCGGCGTGGTTACACCCTGCCGATCTAACTTGAAGCTGGCCAAGTACAACTCTTCGTCTTCCTGTTCCCGCTTGAGTCGCAGCGCCTCAAACTCCTCGATTCTCTTCTTCTTCCAATCATCCAGACCTTGGTGTTGTGCCTCCGACAAATCCTTGAGAGTGGGCTTGATGATGTTGTCAGTGGTGATGCCGGATAGATCTGTACCCTTAGAACCGGTCATTGCTGTCCGATTTAGGTTTAGGGATGTCCCCAGCGGAGTCGCCAAAAAGTCTGTTGCGATTAAAATGAGTCACACGAACACTTCCTCGTGTACCCGCGGTGCCGGGGGAGATACTCCACAAATCGCCCCGCGGGAGACCGACCTGCAGCGCGATACGCAAGACAGCAAGCCGGTTCTTTTAGAACCAGACGCCCCAGCCCCTCCGGAGGGACCCCGTCGGAGGAAGCCGGCGACGATTGGCTGAGTTAAGCCGAATTAGACCGCTCTCAACTCGATTGTCGATATTCGTCGAACTCTCGCGAAGTCGCCGAACAACGGAAGCAGGAACAAGGGTTTGAGGGTAAAAAGTAGGGTTTGTTGTTGATTGTCGATTGTTTGCTTAGCTTGAATCGGCCGTCACCTCCTACATATATATAGCTAGGTGGCTGGACTTTCCGTACAAGCAATTGTACTTCTACACGGATTACAACTCATGAACTAGGTCGGTTTCTACTTTTAAATTAGGTAAGACTCCCGGCCGGATTCGTGCTAGACATCTCCGGTTCCTTTTGGAAAGCCACCTTTTTCTTCTGGGTTGAACCCGAACTCCTTCTGGCGCCACCAACCTTTGCTTTGGACTTTGGCAAGTGTTAAACCTCCTCGCGTCCGGCTTCTCCGATGCGGCTTCTGGAATCTTCAGGAATCTTCGACTCTAACCTACACCGGGTCCCAAGTAAGCCGGGTTCTGCCTGCCGAGTTAAATCCTGCCGGGTTGTCATCCCAAGTCCTCTCCGAGTCATCCATCTTTCGAGTGAGCTTGAACCTGTGACCCGGTTTCTGACCAAAACCGGGTTAACTCCCGCCGGGTTAACTTCTGCCGGGTATTCCTTTTCTTGAGTGAGCTCGAATCCGGGACCTACCAAAAACGGGTGCTAACAAAACTAAAAAAATCCCGCTACAGAGTTCAGTCCTTGCAGCAGCAGCACAACCACCACCAAGACAACACCTAATGTCCAAGTTCTCCAAAAGCGACGCCTCCAGAAAGGAAACCGTGCACAAGCGTTGTCGTCGCCCGATCGTAGATCATGGGTTTTCACCCTGAAGATAGTCCTCGCTCTCAATACAATGTCTTCAACAAGACCATTGCCATGCACAACCAATTAAGGTCAGACCTTAGATTTTCACCCTTACAGGTAATATTTTGAACTTCACATGTACGGTCACCCCCACTTATATACCGCTGCTACGAATCCTGAACTCCAAGCAAGTTCCTCTTCATCGTAAAAGCTCAAACCACCATTGCCGGTCCTCCGATCTCAGCTTCCATGACATTCTCCACCTCTGACTTCATCTTGGGATTAAATATCCCATGATGGCTCCCTCCTTAATGGAAAACAATTAATGGGCATGACCGAATTCCACCCGATCCAGTATCTCCAGGCATAACGCGCACTGGGAGTTCGCCGGCGGCACCTTCCGAAACCCAACACTCCAGTCATATCAAAAGAGGATAAGCGTCAGGCAGATCGTCGCCTTGTCGCAAGAGGAACCCTAGGACCACCACTTTTATTCAGGCCGAGTCCCCACGCAAACGGCCATCCCGGCCGCCGTTGATCCTTGTGCAAACAGCCGTGCAAGCATCTGCACGACCCGTCGACGTCGTCGCTCCACGCGAAGCAGCTCCCGGGTGCGCCCGCCCTCGCCCCCCATCAGTTGACAGACTGGGCGTGGCCGCCACCGCCGACGCCGACGACGGCAGCGGCCGTGGGGATTAGAACATGGGGAGCTCTCTAGGGCTGGGAGGAAACCTCCGGAGTTTCCGCGCGCGAGGCGGCCCGGGAGGCGAGGGATGGAGGGTGGAGGCGCGGTGGCGGCAGCGGCTGCGCTAGGGTTGGGAGGCGGCGGCTGTGCTAGGTCTTTAAACTTTGAGGTATTCGGGTAATGTCTCATAAAACAAAAATAAATACGTACAGAACTGATTAAAAGATAACAAAAACACAATATAAGCTCGGGGCATCGGGGCGCGCAGGGTGCACATGTCTCAGCGACGCATACACTCGCCACCATGCTGCCAGCCGCCCTCCGATCGATCCGGTCTGCACCTCGTCTGGCTGAACCACCACACAAGCCAACCGTGGTACCGAGTACTGACAGAATTAACGTGAAGTCAAGTAGTACGTGGCGAAAAGAATTTCAACCGGACAAAAGTTGCACTAAGCTGATCAAATGATTTGGTCGTGTGCACCGTTGAATTCCTGAGATGCTCCAATCCAAGTAGGGCGGCGTGCGTACACCCCCGGAGGCCCTGAGTCCCTGACGTAGGTATACATGTAGGGTGGATTGGGAATGGATGACGGACATACGTACACACCATGATAAGCTCGGATTCAGTGCAAAAATAGCCGATCTCCGTACGTGCATGTGCACCGGGCATGGCAACAATGACGACCGGTATCGATCGAGACTTTCATGCCAGAGTTAGATGCATCACCAGTTGACGTGGCCTTTACAAAACAGAACAATACAAAAAATCACCCGTCACCCATTTTGTATGCACGGTCAGACAAAAATCATTTTAGCTACCACTACGCACTACAGGTGTCGAAGTAGCTGAACCATTCTCTCCTCTCTCTCTAGACCATAGAGGGGCAATCCGTACCGGACCACCATCCCTCCTCCGCCGGTAGGCCTCGTCCGTCGCTTTGTCGGTGTGGGACCTCGATCTACCGAATAAAGTTCAAGTTTTGCCTCCTTTGACGTTTCTAGCAGGGTTACAACTCAGCGCTCTGTTGGTGGTGGTGATTGGTGTTGTGAATATAAGCAATATTTCGATTAAATTAATTAAAGAATAAATCATTAGCATGCAGTAAACAGTACTAAGCAAATACTGATATTTAATCATATTATTGCGTACTAAGCAAATAGTGGAAACATGATATTTAATCATATTATTGCGTACTAAGCAAATAGTGGAAACATCTACGCAAATGATTAGTACCGCACACACAAGAATAAGTAGTTGCGGGATAAGCGAGTTATACCCTCCAGTAGGCCAGTTGGCCGTAGCGGCCGCGGAGGCGGCGGCCTCGTCGGCAGCCCTCTTGTCAGCAGCAACCTTCTCGGCGGCGAGTCTGTCGGCGTCGGTGTTCATGACAGTGAAGTAGGCGACGTGGACGAAGACGATGTAGTGGAACTAGATGAACGAAGGCGAGCAGTCGCGTAGGAGACGCTCCCCAAAAACCTAATCGCCCCTCTCCCGTACAGGATCTGGAGAGACGGGGTTTCGGAGGTCTGCTCTCCCGTCAGCCGTATACGCGGTGGACGGGATGGGATCGCCGGTGGCAGCAATAGCGAGAGGAACGACAAGAGCGTGTAGTCTAAGAAGATGTGATCTGTTGTGTCCTTTTTGGAGAGGAGCGACCTCTCTCATATATACACGGAGGCGGAATCCAATAGGCCAGCAAAAAACACACGCAACGAAGACACTAGAAATGTACGTAATTAAGAACACTTAAGACAGCCGTTTCATCTCTCCATTAAATTAATGAAGACACTAGAAACGTACGTACTTAAGAGCACTTAAGACAGCCGTTTCATCTCTCTATTAACACACATAATGAAAGGAATGGAAACTCTCATACTTAAGAGCAATTAAGACAAAACGTTTCAGCTCACATTCATTCACCATTAAAACCATTAAGGCAAAACGCTTCAGCTGCCGCTTATTCCTGCGTGACAAAAATAACATATCGGCTCGCCGAGATTCCCGCAACCCGCAGCGCGCACGCGCAAGCCAGCGTGGGCCTTTAGGGATTTTCTGGATTATTACATGGGCCTATAGTCCACCCTAATATTTTAACAATCCCCCACCAGATCCCAAAGACCCATGATGTTGTCCTCTGTTCCAAACACTATTTTGATATACCAGTATTTTCAGCGGAGACCCGTTAAGGTTGAACATTCACCTAGAACAAATAGCTACACTCCTTCACAACTGAACAATGGACTATGCCTTGAATTGTCAGTTCGGCGTAAAGTAGTTTTACCAAATGTCTTACCAGTACTAGGCTGCCAAAGGCTGACCCCTCGGATGGAGCATATTAGTCACACTCGTGGCCTATTCATGAACTTACTAGAGATCACCCCAATCTCATAGACTGTGACCAGCAGTCAGGCTCATATAGCTGTGTTCCTCCAAAGATCGTTCTGTAGGATAGCATCTTGCTTATACAAGCCTTGGAACACATTAAGACAACAGTCAACCTGTCATACAGTTATTGAGAGTATTGCATCTTCAACGGAGTGGGTCAGTGAAAGTACTCTCCTCAGTTAACCACTAGCTTGTTTTCTCAGGTCCTATTTTACGGGATCTCTGATCACATAGGTTGGGTTGCTACCAGGGCAATTCATGTGGGTCTCATACCCATCTCCCTCGAAGCATTTTCTATCACAACTCGTGATAGCCCTTTGTTAAAGGGATCCGCCAGATTCTTAGCCGACTGGATATAATCCAACGCTATTATTCCGGAGTTTCTCAAATGTCTGACATCTTTAATCTCATTCTTATGTGTTTGTTGGACTGTATGTTGTCCTTTGAATTCTTTACCTTGATAATAACTGTCTAATTATCGCAGTTCATAAGGATTGCCGGCACTGGCTTTTCAACAATTGTCAAGTCCTTCAGAAGATCTCGAAGCCATCCTGCTTCGACACCAGATGTGTCTAATGCTGTTAATTCTGCTTCCATTGTCGATCTCGTTAAGATCGTTTGCTTGCAAGACTTCCAGGAAACAACACCGCCTCCAAGGGTAAACACATATCCCGTTGTGGCTTTCATCTCATCAGCATCAGTGAAGTCCATAGTTCATAGTACCTTTCAGATAGAGCATAATTCTTTCAACAGCACGCCAATGCACATCACCCGGATTGGAAACAAACCGGCTCAGTTTGCACACAGCAAACATGATGTCAGGCCTTGTAGCGCTTGCTAGGTACATAAGTGAACCAATTACTTGAGAGTATCCCAGCTGATCCTTAGCCGTGCCTTCAAATTTTCGAATCTGCACACTAGGATCATATGGTGTTGGAGAAGTTTTGCAGTCCGAATATCCAAAATGACTCAAAACCTTTTCAACATAATGGGATTGCAGAAGTGTAATCCCACCTTCATTATCTCTCAATAGCTTGATGTTCAAGATAACATCAGCCATACCAAGGTTCTTCATCTCAAAGTTCTGAGATAGAAACGACTTAACCTCCTCAATGACTTTGAGGTTGGTCCCAAGTATCAGTATGTCATCAACATACAAGCACAGTATAACTCCTTCGCCCCCACCATGGCGATAGTATACGCATTTGTCAGCTTCATTAACAACAAAGCCAACATATGTTAAAGTTGTATTGAACTTCTCATGCCATTGCTTAGGTGCTTGTTTCAGGCCATATAGAGATTTCAGTAACTTACATACCTTTCCTTCTTGGCCATCTATTACAAAGCCATTTGCCTGTTGCATATAGATTTCCTCGTCTAGCTCTCCGTTTAGAAAAGCCGTCTTAACATCCATCTGGTGGACGAGAAGACCATGCGAGGCCGCCAAAGAGAGTAATACTCGTATGGTGGTCAGTCTGGCCACAGGTGAATAAGTATCAAAGCAATCTTCCTCTTCTTTCTGGGAATAACCCTTGGCCACAAGCCTAGCCTTGTACTTTTCAATCGTACCATCGGGACTAAGCTTCTTTTTGAACACCCACTTGCATCCCAATGGTTTATAGCCATAGGGACGTTCGGTGATTTCCCATATCCCGTTAGCCATGATGGAATCCATCTCGCTACGAACCGCTTCTTTCCAGTAGTCAGCATCTGGAGATGCGTAAGCTTCTGAAATAGAAGTGGGAGTATCATCCATAAGGTACACAAGGAAATCATCACCAAAAGACTTTGCAGTCCTCTGTCTCTTGCCCCTACCAAGGGTTTCCTCGTCATCCTTCTCAGGATTTTCATCATATGTTTGTTCATAATATTCTATAGGAATGGCAGGCTCAGGAGTTTCCTCAGATTCCTATCTAGAAGTGCTTTGCATATCTCTCATAGGAAAAATATCCTCAAAGAATGTAGCATCTTTAGACTCCATAATTGTACCGACCTTCACGTCAGGTACCTCAGATTTCACTACCATAAATCTATAGCCTACGCTATTCTTGGCGTAGCCCAAATTAACGCAATCCACGGTCTTTGGTCCAAGCTTACGCTTTTTGGGGATCGACACGTTGACTTTCACTAAGCAGCCCCAAGTACGTAAGTATGAGAGTGTTATTCTTCTCTTCTCCCATTGCTCATAGGGAGTGATCTTACTATCCTTTGTCGGAACTTTATTCAGGACATGACATGAAGTCAATATAGCCTCCCCCCACCATGCCTTGGATAAACCCGATGTACTTAACATGGCGTCAACCAAATCTGTTAGATTACGGTTTTTCCGTTCGGCAACCCCATTTGACTGGGGTGAATAGGGAGGCATCCTCTCATGAATAACACCATGTTCCGCACAGAAAGAATCAAACTCATTAGAAAAGTACTCTCCACCACGATCTGACCGAACTCGTTTAATTTTCTTTTCAAGTTGATTCTCAACTTCTGCCTTATAGATTTTAAAGTAGTGTAGAGCCTCATCTTTAGTGCTTAACAGATATACATAGCAATATCTAGTGAAATCATCTATCAACGTCATGAAGTATCTCTTTCCACCTTTAGTCAACACACCATTCATCTCACAGAGATCTGAATGTATGAGTTCTAACGATGCCAAGTGTCTCTCCTCCGCGGCTTTATGGGGCTTGCGAGGTTGCTTTGCTTGCACACATGAATGGCACTTAGAACCTTTGGCTAAAGTGAAACTCGGAATTAAATTCAACTTTGCTAACCGTGTCATACAACCGAAACCAATGTGACAAAGACGTGAATGCCAAACTTCTGTTTCATTAACACTCGTATGAATATTGTTCACGACTTTATTACAAAAATCAGTGAGTGAAAAGCGGAACAGACCTCCGCATTCATAACCTTTTCCAACAAATAGTCCATATTTCATAACAACTACTTTATTAGATTCGAAGACCAACTTAAACCCTTCTCTACAGAGAAGGGAGCCACTAACGAGATTCTTCTTGATGGCGGGGACATGCTGCACGTTCTTCAGCTGCAAGATTCTTCCCGAAGTAAACTTCAGATCGACCGTGCCAACACCAAGAACAGAAGCACTCGCGCCATTCCCCATCAATACGGACCCGTTTCCTGTGACCTGATAAGAAGAAAACAGTGAGATGTCAGAACATACGTGAATATTTGCATCTGTGTCAATCACCAATCGGTAGACTGACAAACTGAAAAATACAGTAAACAAATTACCGTACCCAGATGCCCCATTCTCACCGTTGCTGACGATCATGTTGATAGACTGGCCTGGCTTCTTGAACTTGTTCGGGCATTTGTACGCCCAATGTTCCTCTAAACCACAAGTGAAGCAGCCACCTTTCTTCTTATCCTTCTTTTCCTTGTTGAAGGTCTTCTTACCCTTCTTCTTGAAGTCGATATTATGTTGGACACCGGTCTTCCCCTTGGGCTTGTGAGGGTTGAAGTTCTTCTGTACCATGTTGGCGGCAGAAGTCCCTTCGGTCCCCTTTTCCTACGAGTCCTTTGCTCTCGAGTTCTGCTCGACACTCAGATGGCCGATGACATCCTCAATTGAGAATTCACGCCTTTGATGCTTCAGAGAAGTAGCAAAATTCCTCCAGGAATTAGGAAGCTTAGCGATTATGCATCCCGCGACAAATTTGCTCGGTAAATCACACTTAAGAAGCTCAACCTCCTTGGTGATGCACTGTATCTCATGAGCCTGTTCCAGTACAGAACGGTTTTCGACCATTTTGTAATCATGGAACTGCTCGATGGTATACATCTCGCTTCCAGCATCGGTTGCGCCGAATTTAGATTCGAGCGCATCCCACAAGTCCTTGGCAACTCACATATGTAAATATGCATCAACCAACTTATCTCCGATCACGCTCAGAACGGCTCCAACCAAGAAGACGGTGGCCTCCCTGAACGCCTTCTCCTGTTCAGGAGCAATCGTTCCCGTGGGAGGAGTAACACCGGCGACCCAGAACACGTTCATTGCCGTGAGCCATAAGATGGTTTTGGTCTGCCAACACTTAAAGTACGTCCCCGTAAACGGGGCCGGTTTCAGTGCAGCAGCAAAGCCTTGGATCGAAAATTGCCTACACAAATTAGGTTTTTGGATTGTTGTGAATATAAGCAATATTTTGATTAAATTAATCCAAGAATAAATCATGAGCACGACGTAAATAGTACTAAGCACATACTGATATTTGATCATATTATTGCGTACTAGTCAAATAATGGAAACATATACGCAAATGACTAGTACCGCACACACAAGAATAAATAGGAGCGGGATAAGCGAGTTATACCCTCCAGTAGGCCATAGCGGCCACGGAGGCGGCGGCGGCAGCAGCGGCGGCGGCCTCGTCGGTAGCTCTCTTGTCAGCAGCAACCTTCTCGACAGCGAGTCTGTCGGCATCGGTGTTCATGGCGGTGAAGTAGGCGACGTGGACGAAGACGATGTAGTGGAAGTAGGTGAATGAAGGCGAGCAGTCGCGTAGGAGACGCTACCTAAAAACCTAATCGCCCCTCTCCCGTACAGGATCTGGAGAGGCGGGGTTTCGGAGGCCTGCTCTCCCGTCAGCCGTGTACGCGGTGGACGGGATGAGATCGCCGGTGGCAGCAACAACGAGAGGAACGACAAGAGCATGGAATCTGAGCAGATGTGATCTGTTGTGTCCTTTTTGGAGAGGAGCGACCACTCTCATATATACACGGAGGCGGAATCCAGTAGGCCAGCAAAAACACACGCAATGAAGACACTAAAAATGTACGTACTTAAGAACACTTAAGACAGCCGTTTCATCTCTCCATTAACGTAACGAAGATACTAGAAACGTACGTACTTAAGAGCACTTAAGACAGCCGTTTCATCTCTCTATTAACACACATAATGAAAGGACTGGAAACTCCCATACTTAAGAGCACTTAAGACAAAACGTTTCAGCTCACATTCATTCTCCATTAAAGTCATTAAGGCAAAACGTTTCAGCTGCCGATTATTCCTGCATGATAAAAATAACACATCGGCTCGCCGAGATTCCCGCAACCCGCGGCGCGCACGCGCAAGCATGGGCCTTTAGGGATTTTCTGGATTATTAGATGGGCCTATAGTCCACCCTAATATTTCAACAATTGGGTCGATCTAACGAATATTCTTCTTCGAGCCTCTACATCTCGACGTTATGAAAGGGGCGCCGGCTGACACGAACTTGGTCGGTGGGGGACCTCGCCCTCGGCTGCACACATTAGTAAACGAGACCTTCACACTACGACAGCGTTGGTCTTCTGGATGCTTTCGACACACAAAAATGGCGGCGTTTTCATATGTGACTCGCCATCTTCAACCTTGCTCATTTCACGGATCTGTGACGAAGCGTGCGCCCGGAACAGGGTTGGGCTCCTTCGAGCCGAATATTTCGATGAGCGATGGATCGCGTTGTGATACAACAAATAGTCATATAGGTGTGAGTGTGGAGGTTTCTGTAGCTCATGTTCAAATTTTGTAGGCTGTCTTAGTCCTTCCTTCTATCAATATATGATACGTCGGCTTGGGCATATTCTAGAAAAGAAAAAAAAAGCCTCTACACCTCGATGATGTCGGCTATGATGACGTTGATGGCTCATTGCCTCTAGATCTACTGCACTTTTTTTTTTAACAAGGGGAGGGATCCCGAAGGATCCTGACTGCATTAGTCGGTGGGAATATAGTTTACATCAAGAACCAGAAAATAAAAGAAAATTACAACCAAGCCCTTGGCTTTTACAGAAAGGACCTTAACCGGATTAAAGGAAACGCAATTAGATCCTTCTCCACCGAGCAAGAAGTACAGCTCAACACGATGGTCGCCGGTGCCATCGCCGGGGACGAAACCACTTGGAGATGACACGACGATGTGCGCCGTTGTGGAACTGAAGAGGGGCCTCCGCAATGGCACAGCGGCCTGGAGGTTGAAGATGCTGTGGCACACACAGTACCACAGCTCGGAGTGGCCCCAACGGCCGAAGATAACGGCGACGCAAATTCGTCGCCATTGATGAATTCCGAAGCTAGCAGCTAGAAGAACTTCCCCAAGAAACTGTGGATCCAGGACACCCATCTTCTTCCCCGCCACCTCAGCGCCATAGAAGAGAAGCATCTTCGATCCAGCAGCTCCAACACAAAACAGACGATTATTAGAACAGCGGCGCTTGATACCTGACGCCGAGAATCTCCTCCATGGAGCTCCAGCAAACGACAGGATCTTGCACTCCAGCGATGCGTACGCCTCATCGCCAGGATAGCCACTGCGCTTCCACATCCGTGCGCCCCTCTTCTTTTCCCCCTCGCCACCGAGGCCGGCCAGGAGAAGGAGAGAGATCCACAAGACATAGAAGCAGAGGCACTTATTGAATAAAGCTGCCGTCGATTTGCCTCCGCGAATCCTCCACCTTGGAAGCTTGACGGAGAGCAGATCGATGGCGAGCTCGACGCCGCGCCCGAGCGCCAGAGCTACAAGCCTCTGGGAGAGGGAAGACGGGCCATACGCCACGAAAACCAGCTCACCACAAACTAGAAACCCTAAACTACTCCCTAATCTACTGATGTACAAGATGGGCCGTCACCCTAGATCAGCTCCATGCCAGCCAGCGCGAGCGCCGACGACAAGGGCGGCCGGATCTGGGCGGAGAGGACGGTGGACTCTCAACGAGGGGAGGAGGAGAGGAGAGGAGCTCACGACGCTGTCTTGCCCCCTTGGATAGGTAGATCTACTGCACTTTCGTGCATTGGTTTGCAGTTCAAGACATGTTTGAGAGTGCGTTTCACAATTGTGCCATTTCTTATGATTAAAAGAAAATTGGTAAGGGATTCCCGAAAAAAATTGGTAAACGTTTACCTGCATAGTTGATCTACTTGCCGAAAAAAGAAACTTGACTTACACTTTGCACTCGCATGTGTAGAAGGAGGTAGTTTGCTCAGATACCAATTGGAGACCGAGCTCCACTTAGCTCGTTTAAAAAAAAAATCAAAATCGGCATTTTTAGTTTTAAATTTTGTGAAACAAAAATACTACATGTAGATAATATCGAGATCAATCATTGTACAGAATTTCAATCCAAAATTCGTATTATTTCTAGGCTACACAAAAAAAAAACAGAAATTGGACAAAATCTCATGTTTTCGAAACCGTGTATTGTTCACGACTTGTCATTTTTGCCCAGACTAAAATACAAAAAAAATCGTATTAAAATTTTACACTTTTGTAGATCATATCATTATCTGATCTGCTACATCTAGAATTGTTTTCCGAATTTTTAGAATCGTATTAAAATTTTACACTTTTGTACGCCGTTCTCTTTTTTTTTTTTTGCGAAACACAGTACAACACAGGCGCTCACATACACGCGCATACACTCACCCCTATGAACGCACACACGCACACCCTACCCCTATGAGCACCTCCGAAATACTGAGCCGGCGGGTCAGGTCTTGAGATTGACGAAGTCACCACGGACGCCTCGCTATCGACGGGAACGTCGCCTCCCACTGAAGAATATTCCGCCAAATATGAGAAACACCAGTGTAAAACCTAGAGTTTGAACTCTGGTGGTCTGGGGGTACAACCACTCACCTAACCATCCAACCAAGGGTCGGTAGAATTGGCTGGCGCCCTGCCGCTCTCAAATCAGTTCACCAATTAGTTGCGCGGCGGGGGCAATCGGGGCAGCGAGATGACGCGTATTCTGCATTTCTGCTCCCGCCTCCGCGTGAAACAGTTTTCTCGACACCCTTGTCGTCTCGTCCCGACACTGCGCTACTCGAGTCTCTTCTCGGTAGAAAGAAGGGGGGGGGCAAATGGGCAATGAATGGAAGAAGATATCGACACACCACATGCTCGTTCCGTTGGATCCTAGGCCATGCATTCAACGTGTAAGAGTATTTTCAACGGGACCCCCACTTTCTTACTATTTGTCTGGATGGACAACCCCGAAATGACTGAACAAAAGAGAAACGAAAAGGACTATCCGGCTGGATCTTCCACGTTGGACGCGGTACACCCTGGATATATATTTTTCTCTCTCTCATCATTCTCACCAATTATATAGTACAAGTGACCGGATAATTTGGAAACACGGTTGCGCATACGGACAAATGAAGGTTCAAAGCGAAAACGCCCAAACAGACACTGTACGAACATCTCTACCCGATACCTTAAAATCTCGTAAAATAATAACATTTTAGGTATACCGTAAAATATCTTTCAAGTATGAGATGGGTTGTAGCACGGAAAGTGTTAGTTGCACATGAGTACCCGCGATCTTGTTTTTCAAAATCGTATTTCTAGATTTTCAAAAAATCAACGAGAAAATATACAAATACTGAAATACTTATACAGATCCTCTATGGATGCTGCAATTTTTGTAAAAAAAATGCATAGTATTTTGGGCCACGATAATTTTTCAGTCTAAAAGGGGGTTTTTATGCCCACAACTTTTTTTATAACCGAAAGTAGAATGTCTTTTTCATTGATACTTTGAAAAAAAAATACAATGTATGTGTACTCATCCATGGGTAAAATATGATTTTGTAAGCTCAAAACTACAAATTATGAAAAAAATTGAAATCTGGGAGCACCGGTGCTCGGGTGCCACAAATCCTTACTCGTTCTAACGCAACAAATATGTAAAAACACGATGTAAATTAAAACTTGTTTTCTTTTGTTTTCTTTTTTTTTTGCTCCACTCATTATCTTCTTTCCCAACACCATGGTTACTCCCCAACGAGATGAGATGACATGGCAGTCGACCGACCCTTCCTCCCTATCCGACGGTCGGCAAATCCCCTACATGTCCGCTGCCGCCTGCCGGCCCTCCCCTTCCCTGCTGCCGCCAAAATCACGCCTCCTCCCTCAAGCTCGGTATCACTCTTTCTCGAGCGATGTAGCTTATCCATGGCCGCCCACTCCAGCGCAAAAAAAAAAACTAGGTTCGGGCCAAGAAAGGAAAGATTGAATGGGATCCTAAACCTTCTTGATGGGAATCGATGATTATATTGATTCCAAAATCGAAACTGCTCACAGCGGCGACAGGAGCAAGTCGTGCTAAAATTTATGTCCCACCAAGCTTCAAAGTGTTTTGCGTATACACAAAATTCGTCACTCGTACTATGTATATGCAGTGTATGTGAGCGAGTTTTTTTAATAGGAACATTAATACATATAATATCATCACGAATTATGAACTGGATATGAAAGATGGAAAATACGAACATTTTCGGTCATATATATTGTGATAAATAAAAAAGGGTAAAAATCTTGAGCTCTGCATCTAATTGTTGCACACAACCAAAATATCAAAATATGAAATAACAAGGAGAAAGTATCCATCGAAAACCAAGTTACATGAGAACCCCATAAAAATCATGTTTGTAAGATTTAAAATTTCTAAAAAAACTGTGGTGCAAAATGATTGTAATGTTTTATTTGCACCGTATCCTAAAACTCCACAAATAATACTCTTATCTATCTAATCGGATGGTGGAACGACTGTCTTACCCTGAACAAAAAAGTCCTAAAAAAATAAAGGTATGTTAGAACTATAATGATCTTTAAATATGTGAAAAGGTTGAAATCTGGGAGCACCGCAGGGGCGAAGCTGGAGGAAAAATTCATTGGGTTCAAATCTATTATTCTATTGTAATCTTTCACTAATGAGTGATGTTAAAGACTGAATTAATTGAAGTATGAGAAATTTCGTTGGGTTCATCTGAACCCAACTCTTCTATACCAGCTCTGCCACTGGAGCACCGGTGCATGGGTGCCACAAATCCTCACTCGTTGTAACACAACAAATATGTAAAAACAGGCATGTAAAACTTGTTTTCCTCTTTTACTTCTTTGCTCCACTCATTATCTTCTTTCCCAACACCATGGTTACTCCCCAATGAGACGAGATGACATGGCAGTCGTCCGACCCTTCCTCCCCATCCGACGATCGGCTAATCCCCTACATGTCCGCTGCCCTCCCCTTCCTCGCTGCCACCAAAATCACGCCTCCTCCCTCGAGCTCGGTATCACTCTCCGTTCGAGCGACGTAGCTCATCCATGGCCGCCCGCTCCAGGGCAAAAACCTAGGTTAGGGCAAAAAAAGAAAAGATTGAAAGGGAGCCTAAACCTTCTTGATGGCAAATCGTGCTGAAATTTCTGTCCCACCAAACTTCAAAGTGTTTTGCGTACACGCAAAATTCGTCCCTCCTACTACGTATATGTAGTATGTGAGCCTGTTTTGGAATAGGAACATGAATACATATAATATCATCATGAATTATGAATTAGATATGAAACGTGGAAAATACGAACATTTTCGGTCATACATATTGTGATAAATAAATAAAAAGGGGGGTAAAAATCTCGAGCTCTGCATCTGATTGTCGCACACAACCAAAATATCAATATCGAATGTATCACATATGAATGGAAATCGATACTATAAAACACCAAAACCCAATCACATGAATAATTCAATACCAGACATAATTCATACTTACATTCAATAATGAAAAACCGGACATATGAACCGATACAACTCCTCCCATATGCTGCCCGTATCATGTGTGTAAGAGGCTCACTTAGACATATATAACGAGGAGACAATATCCGTCGGAAACCAAGTTACAAGAACCCCATAAAAATCATGTTTGCAAGACTTTAAAAGTTCAAAAAAAATCACAGTGCAAAATAATTGTAATGTTTTATTTGCACTATATCCTAAAACTCTGTGAATAACACTCTTATCTATCTAATCGGATAGCGGAACGACTGGATTACCCCGAACAAAAAAAAATTAATGTATGTATGATGATCTTTAAATATGTGAAATATAAAGTTCAAATCCTAGGTTGCCTTGGCTTTTTGGTTTTATCGGTTTGTAGTACGTATATTTTGCTTTCCATGGATATTTTCGGAGTGGGCGTGATTTTTTGGTTTTATAGGGAGTGAGTGGGGCATATAGACAGGTTTCCATCCTAGTATGCCACTATGCCTACTCGCGTCATCGTCACTGGAACCTTACATTACTTACCGTTAATCGCGCGCTGCGTTGTCCACTCCACTCCGTACCACCCTGCCGACTCCATTGTCGAATCTCTTCTCTTGCCCCGAGCATCCAAACACCTATATAAACCCCGAGCTCCCCGGAATTAAATCCAAACCAAACCTCTGGCTTCAATTCAATTCACTCCATCAACACGTACACCCACCACACCACCGGCAACAACAGCTCACCATCACCTCAAACCAAACCCCACGGTGTCCTGCTCAGCCGGCCTCCTGCGCTGCCCCATTCCACATGGCGGCCAAGCCCGTGCCCGTGGAGCGGCTCGCGCAGCGCCTGGTGGCGCCGGCGGCTCCGACGCCGGAGGCCCCGCTCCGCCTGTCGTGGCTCGACCGCTACCCCACCCAGATGGCGCTCATCGAGTCGCTGCACGTGTTCAAGCCCGACATGGCGAGGGACGGCGACAGCCCGGCGAGGGCCGTGGAGCAGGCCATGGCGACGGCGCTGGTGGATTACTACCCGCTGGCCGGCCGCCTCGCGGTGTCCGACGCTGGCGAGCTGCAGGTGGACTGCAGCGGCGGCGGCGGCGGGGTGTGGTTCATCGAGGCCGCTGTCAGGTGCCGGCTGGAGGACGTCGACTACCTCGAGTACCCGATCGCCGTCGACAAGGACGAGCTGCTCCCCCACCCGCGCCCCAAGCCCAGCCGTGAGGAGGAGAGCAAGCTCATCCTGCTTGTCCAGGTACGTCGCATTGCGTTGCGCTGTGTGTGTGTGTCGGTGGTGGCTTTGGATTTTTTTACTGTCAGCTAAACTAGCCGTTGGTCGTGGACTCGACGCAGGTCACCACGTTCGACTGCGGCGGCTTCGTGGTGGGGTTCCGGTTCAGCCACGCGGTGGCGGACGGGCCCGGGGCGGCGCAGTTCATGGGCGCCGTCGGGGAGCTGGCGCGCGGGGCGGGCCGCATCACGGTGTCCCCGACGTGGGGCCGCGACGCGATCCCGGACCCGGCCGGCGCGCTGGTCGGCAGCCTCCCGGACCCCGCGGGCGCCAAGCGGCTCGAGTACCTCGCCATCGACATCTCGGCCGACTACATCGACCACTTCAAACGCCAGTTCGCGGCGGCCACGGGCGGCGCGCGGTGCTCGGCGTTCGAGGTGCTCATCGCCAAGGCGTGGCAGAGCCGGACCCGCGCCGCTGGCTTCGACGAGGCCTCCCCGGTCTACCTCTCCTTCGCCATGAACGCGCGGCCGCTCCTCCACGCCCGCCAGCTCCCCTCGGGGTTCTACGGCAACTGCTACTACATCATGCGCGTCTCCTCCACGGCCGGCAAGGTGGCCTCCGCCACCATCACGGACTTGGTCAAGATGATCAAGGAGGGGAAGAAGCGGCTGCCGTCGGAGTTCGCGCGGTGGGCCGCGGGGGACATGGCGGGAGTCGACCCGTACCAGATCACCTCCGACTACCGGACGCTGCTCGTCTCCGACTGGACGCGGCTGGGCTTCGCCGAGGTGGACTACGGGTGGGGCCCTCCCGCCCACGTCGTGCCGCTGACGAACCTGGACTACATCGCCACGTGCATCCTCGTGAAGCCGTGGGTGCACAAGCCGGGCGCGCGGCTCATCACGCAGTGCGTGACGCCCGACCGCGTCGCCGCCTTCCACGACGCCATGGTGGACACCAACTAGCTCACCACTTCACTCCACTCCACTCCACTGCACTGTTTGGTCATGTCATTTTCTTACAGTGGTATATAATCACCCAGTGCTTAATTACAGCTTGGTTAGCAACACGTAATGGTAAACTAAGCAAGAATAATGGCAAACTGGTAGTGAGGAAAGGTATAAAAAAAAGGAAGAAGAAGAAAAGAGTGTGTATAGATATGGGGGACAGGTAGATACAGCTAGCTAGAGGGTAGTTGGCGGCGATGGTGATATTGGTATTGGATTCCTTTGGATGGTCACTCGGTGGTGCTGTTGGATCAAGTGTAAACGGCACTTTTTTCTTTCCTCTTTTTTTGCTTCTTGGTGGGAAGCTACCAACTAGTCTACCCCTACTGTATTATTTGAAGTTTTTTATTTTGTTGTTCGAATATAAACCCACAAGATGTACAGATTTTTATTTTTGTCGTATCTGAGTTCTCAAGTCTTGTATTTTCTTTGTGGGAAAGTCGTGTTCGAAAAAACCCGGAACGAGCGCCTTGTCCGGTTTTTTAACATGCGTTAGTCTTTTAGTGAACACCAGATAAATAATTCTGAAAATAGTGTATCACATGGGAATCAATCCCTTATCCTGCAGCAAAGGCGTGCTAAAGGCCTGATAACCAACTGGGCCGGCAAGATTTGGTGATTTATTAGTGGATACATCCTATATTATTGATATTTATCTTATATGAGATCAATAATTTTTAAAATTAGCTTAAATATTCTGGTTTTCTGTCGCCAATGAACCGACGGTTCGACCGGTGAAAACCAGAACCGACGACCTCACCGGTTCGATTGCCGGTCCGGTTTTTTAAACTATGGTTCTCTCCATGTAAATAGGTAATTCTAGAGAACTAATAACGTTACCTGTGTAAACTCCAGCTAAGACGAGAATAGCTTTGAGTAAAGTACGTGTTGGCTACCACCTAACAAGTTTAGCTCCTATGTCCCCTAACTTTTCTGACCTTTGTCACGCCTCTTCCTTAATCAATAGTACTCTGAAATCAGTGCTGCTTGTTTTCATCAGGAAGAAAAGGTACATGGTGTATAGCACTATAATTTCCAGAGCAAATAGAAACACAACAAAATTGCACCTAGGAGCTTTGCAAAGATCTAAAATAGGTAGTAGGAGTATGAGGTGATTACCAAATGGCCTGCGCAAAGAAATAACAGAAAATGCATTGATACGGTAGTGAAGTATTCGTATTAAAAGGAGCTCATGTTGCTATTTTGACAGTATTTTTCAGCAAAACTTTACAGTTACAAATCATATTGACTGCATAGTCTTCAAGCACATGATTTTTTTTTCCAGAACTTTTCATAATGCTTAAGTTATAAGATATTGGTGTCGCACAACTCAGTAGATTCCGCAGATTCCATTTTGCTGTTATTTTTGGCATCAACGTCCAGACTAGTCTGCTAGTCCTTCCCAAAGACGGAGTCGCTATTATCCTTGACCAGTTAATTTAGCATGTCCTTGCAATCCAGCTGGCATATGAATGGGGCATGGACTTCAGGACAGAGATGTCGTCGACCTATATGTATATTCTTCCTTCGAAGGCCCACAAAATTGGAAGAACATCTTCTTCTTCTCTTTTGCAACTGGCGGTGACTTTGACTTTTCTTTTCGACAGGACAGCTCACCTAGTGTTGAAACAAAAAAAAGTTTCACCGTGTTTATTCCCTCGCGAATATGAAACTATGTGAAAATGCTAAAGAATGCACGTTTATTCCATAAGATTCCAAGAAAAATCCGTAAGATTCGAATAACTGAAGAGTTGTTACGCTTCCTAAAAGGAGTGCATCGATTTCCCGATCGAGAGGTGATGTTTTGGTACCCGAAAGCATATAGCATATGCCTTCGGTTTTAAAAATACCGTTTAAACGAACATAATTTTTTTTGGATAAATAACTTCACGCATACATCTCGACATTCTACATATTCACGAAGTCGTTTCACAGAATACCGACATTTTTTATGACCTATGTAAAAAAGACACATTTTGGTGTTAGAAAAGTTTTTTCACGAGATTTTTTTTTTCATTTTTACAGAGATAAAAAAAATGCCGATTTTCTGTGGAACTTTTTGTACGCATATAGAACTTCGAGATGTACGTGCAAAATTTGTGTTCGGATTTTTTTTACTTGTCAAAATGGTTTTTCCGATAGCGGGAGCATATGCGCTCGTGTGCCGAAATGAATTTTCGATTGAAAGACAAGTTCACATGGTTAGGTGTCTAGTACCACGATAGAAAAAGGCGGCATGGTTGGCAAGGCAATGAGAGTGAAATCACGAGCGATGAGTTGTTACAGCGCGTGTTTACTGCCAGGCACCATGTTTGTTGATGACATCTCGTATCATTAATACTAGAAATATTCACCCGCGCATTGCAGCGGGGACCCTTTAGAAATTATTTTATGTAAATAAAAGGATATAAAAATATGATACATTAAATTGTCTAAAGGAATTTGCTAAATTCAATTTGGCATAGTCGACCTACTAAATTTGTTCGACACGAAATATGTGTGCATTAAAAAATATTAACATGGACAAATAAATGATTAAAATATAAAATGATGTGGAGTTTGCATGTAGAGATTAATGAATACTCCCTCTGTCCGTTTTTACCCTGCGTTCTAGTTTTTCACAGATTTTCCCATTTACCCTGCGTTCTGGCTTTGCTTCCCAACTTTGCCCCCAACAACCGGCCCGCGTGGACTTAATTATGCTGTGCATGCACCTCGTCTTCCACCCATTCCCTCGTCTTCCCTCCGCTCTCCTTTTAGCGCTGGAGGCGAGGGAGCGGGCGACGTGATTAACCAATGCATGCATGGATTTTGCGGCGCGGGTGCTAAATGCATGCATGGCTTGGCTGGCAAAGGTACGTTGGCGTGGGACTGCACCGGGGGTATTTACGTCAATATAGTACATAACTTAGACCCTTCAAACCTCTCCTTGGTATCCGAGATACACCCAAAACGCAGGGTAAAAACGGACAGAGGTAGTATTAGTGAGGATGACATGGACACTTGATTGGCTAATAGAATGGATGATGTGGATAGCTTGCATGTGAGATAGAAAATCATAAGGCCTCGTTTGGCAGGCAGGGATTAGGGTGTATTTTAGAGTATTATCCCTAGTGTTTTGGGTGGAAACACTTTCTTCACCCAATCCCCTAAAAAACCTCTTCCATCATAATATCCTACAAACCCTCTCTTAAAAATGTTGTTCGGTAAGCAGGGTTTGCTAATATTCAACTTTTGCTTGTGTCTTCATTTGGCATTCCGTAACTTGTAGAATTCCAGAATGTCAAAGCGGCCGGAGAACCAGTTTTGACTATTGACGGCTCACTCCATGAACAGCAACAACTAAGCGGAGGACTGCCTAAACAGAGACGACGCTGGAAGACTGGAGCACGGCTGGACGAGCTCACCACTATCGACTGGAAATACGCGGCCCTCTCGCCGGACTGCTGCGAGTGTAGCGAGAACTGCAGCAGCCTCTCGCTGGACGGAACTAGGCATGGGGAAACGGCCAGGAGGCAGGAGCACTCACGGTGTTGTTGCTCTCCTCATTGTTGCCAGAAGCACGCAGATTTCGAGCGCCGCAAGCAGCTCCAACGGGAGCTCCCGACAGTACTACATACGATGGACATGGAGCCACAAGCGCTTCAATCGCGCTGGATTTCGTCGAGCCACGCCCGGCGGCTGGGAGTCGAGACGGTAGATGGGAGCAGCGAGACGTGAGCGACCAAAAACGCGAGGGGGGTGGGGTGTCTCTAATCCCCTTCAACCCGACGAGTTTTCAGGGGATTGATGGGACTCGCCCCGTCCAAAACAAGCCTACCAAACGACTTCAGCGTGTTTTAGCGTGTATTAAATTAGGCTGGTAAAATACACCAGAAAACCTGTCAAACCCTGACTGCCGAACAAGGCCTAAATAAACTTAGTGGAGTTTTGCTTTATAAGAGGTATATATTTGTAATCGATGTGAAATTTCCATGCATGGAGCGCCAGGTGTATTCCTAGGTATGCAAGTGAATACCCTATGATTTTTGCAAAACAGTATTGATTTATAGCAAAACATTGATGATTTTGATAAAAAAAGTAATGATTTTGACAAAAATGAATACCTATAAATACCCTGTTAGAAATTCCTAGCGCTGCCATTGTTTCCATGGAGAAGTTAATCGTGCGTCCCAAGCAACGTAAAAGCAGTGCATTTGTCATGCTCAGGTGTCTAGTAGTACCGCAATAGAGAAAGGCGGCAGGCCAGGGTTGGTGATGAGAAGGAAAATGAAATCGCGAGCGAGCGAAGAGTAGAGGTAGCAAAGCGGCAAAGGTGCACGTCCTCGCGCGCGTCGCGTTAGCTAGCTACAGACGAGGGAATCGTCGTCGCTAGCTCCATCGGTGCTGTTGGAATGGGCGATAGACTGACTGATCGATAGCGCAAAGCCAACGACCCGATCGAATGTGCCGCACGATTTCGACGTGAGCGCTTGCTTGCTTGATGTTAAGCGTGCCGTGCGTCGTCTTCCTCTGGCTCCGGTTGGAGTCGCCGGCTGCTCTGCTCTGGTTGCTTGCACGGAAGCTACACAGGAAAGTGTCGGCGAGACAGTTGGTGGACGCACCTGTCACTTGGGAGAGAAGTCGCCAGCGAATGAACGTTTGGTAATATAAATACATTACGATCAATCAGCAAATATATCTCTCTATCGCAAAAAAGAAGCTGGCGACCCAGCAAGCAACTCGATCGATGTACACGAGAAAGTGAGGTGTTGAATATTCTTCTACGGGATGGATGGATGTCTGCAGATAAGATACGTTACTTTCTGTGTGTAGACGACGTGATTTTATTTTAAATATAATGTTTGCAAAAATGTACGGGCATGACATGACTGTGATCAGCATCTGCGAAAATCTCATTCTAGTCCAATACTATTTCCTAGCTAGAACGATTCTATAATTTCCGGTGGGACATTACGTCTCGATCGATAGGGATTGACACTGAATTTGGAAAATTACGCATTCTCGATCGACCGGTCGGTCGGTCAACCTTACCATTCAGAGTTAGTTCCATGATAGCAACCTGTGAGTTACCAACCCGGAAATTCAATCCTACACCCGAGCTCACCAACTCCTATCATTTCGCACGAAAATAAAAGATAGTAAAACTTTATGAAAAAATCTGAAACAAATCAGAGACATACACATATAAGTTGTTCACACCCGTGAATTTTTTCGGAATGAAAAGACAAGTCAGATTAGACAAGAAGGCTTGCCTCATGTCAGATTAGACGCAGCTTCTTCCTCCGATGTCCGTTCATCTGCTTATAACTTAGTTTTGTGAGAGAATCCGCTTAAGGCCTCGTTCGGTTGCTGGGGAATCATTCCGCACGGGAACTTAACCCTGCAGGGATTGGGGTGATCCCCATCCTCTCACCCATTCCCCTGTCGGGATAGATTCTACTGCCACTACATATTCCCTGTCACTATTTATGCATTCGGTTAATCCCAGACACCCGAGGGTTTAGGAATGATTTAATCGATAGAGCATCTGAATCATAACGATATGCTTACTGGATTTATGAGTAGCGGACGGCGGCGACCACGCTGCCTGCATCCCCAAAGTCCAAAGAACTCGGCAGAACACCAGAACATCTGCATCCCAAAGAACTCGCCATCCCCAAAGAAGCAGAGTCAGGGGCAGCACATCCGATCAGGCTCGATGCGAGAAAGGGTGGCGGTTATGCCGACCCGAGCACTGCTGCCAAGGCCGCAGCGCGGGGCAGAGGCAGTGACGACGAGAATCGGGTCAGGGTCATGGTGGAGATGGCGGATCTGCCAGATCCTGCGGCGCCGGAGAGCACGCGCCCGTCTAGTGGAGGTGACGAGTGGAAGGAGATAGGAGGTTTCGGGGAAGGGTTCGAGCAGCAGATGTACCGTTGTCGCCGACAGAGACGTCATCGGAGACGGCGCCGAACAAGGTCGCCACCCAGTTCGCCCGACTGGGTCGTAGCGCTGCCGCTCTCGCCTCTCGGGATATTTTCCACGAGTAGACACACGGTGTTTTAATCCCGCGCGGAATGGACGGGTTTGACGGGGTTTAGCCGAGGGTTTGGGCCCGACCGGGTGTAACCGAACGCGAAAATCTGGTTGCGTCAGGCTTTCACCCCCGTCGGGTTAATCCCAGCAAAACCCGGCCAATCCCTCCATGGATGGGAATAACCGAACGAGGCCTAAACAAACCTTCTGAAAGGAAAAGATGACCCTCTGAGTGATTAGTAAGCGAAGAGCACGGGGTGCATCCATGCGGACCGCATGAAAGAGACGTCCACCAAACTCGGTGAAGCATGCTACAGAGAGCTATAGGGATTTCTTCCTTCTTTTGCGGGAGACAACAGGCTGGAGATTAGAGCATACCGAATATGCTTGCCCTGCGTGGATGCGAGTTTTAATGTCCCACGCCACTTGTGTGAGCTGAACTAACGGCACAAATCAAGTTTTAGAGGGTCTCCAGTTGAACAGTGAACACCCACTTGCACGAACATGTTCGGACACGGCTCGCACGGAAAAACGTCACCCAATCGGATCCCTCAAATTTTAACTTGATGTCCGGTTTATTCATCGGCAACCCTCATACGCAACACATATGTGCTGCGGAATTAGGGATGGCAATGGGTACCCGAAACCCGCAAACCCGACGGGTACCCGCTTTAAATGGGGAGGGTTTGGCTGAGAACAATACCCACGGGTCTGCTTATTGGTAAAATCTCAGACCCGTCGGGTCTGGCGGAGGCGGGTCTGGAGGTGTCGAACCCGCACCCGCCAACCCGCAGACCCGTGAAAACTCAAAACACACACTAATCCTACCACAGGCCACCCCACGCGAAGCCACCAACGCACGCACTGACACACCCCACACCACGGGCCACACACACGCCCCACACCAGTACACCACAAGGCCACACACACGCACCGACGCAACCCACGCCAGTGACCAGGCTCCCAGCGACCCAGACCCAGCCCCGCACGTGCCTGCGCCGCCGTCGCTAGGATCCGCGCCGCCGTCGCCCGGATTCGCGCCCGTGCCTGCGCCGCTGTCGCTCGGATCCGCGCTGCCCGTGCCTGCGCCGCCGTCGCCCGGATTCGCGCCGCCCTGCCCGTGCCTGCGTCGTTGTCGCCCGGATCCGCGCCGCCCCGCCCGTGCCTGCGCCGCCGTCGCCCGGATCCGCGCCGCCCGTGCCTGCGCCGCCGTCGCTCGGATCCGCGCCGCCCCGCCCGTGCCTGCGCCACCGTTGCCCGGATCCGCGCCGCCCCGCCCGTGCCTGCGCCGCCGTGCGCCACCGCTCCTTCCGTCTTGCACTGCCGCCGCCCGGTGGGTACCCGTCGGGTCCGGGAAACCCGGCGGGTCGCGGGTCTGGTGGCGTTGTGGACCCGACGGCGGGTACGGGGGCGGGTCGCGGGGGCGGGGAGCAGGGTCGGGTGCGGGTATGGGGGGACCAAACCCGGCCCCGAACCCGGCGGGTGCCATCCGTATGCGGAACTTGGGCTACCGGACACATCCGTCACATCGGATCCGACAGGCCGGACCAACCCCAAATGACACTAAATCGTACCGAACTCTAGCCCGACAAGCACTCTTCATCACTTTTGCCTTCTCCTTTGCGACTTTGCCTAGATCCGACACCCCTTGCATAGCTCAGCCGCCATTTAGGCACCCACCCTCGCTTCTCCGCAACCATGTCGTCGTCCGCACTCCTTACCGACCTCCCCCTCCTCCCCACACCAAATTTTCAGCCTAAGGATGTGTTCGGTTCTGGAACCGCGGGGGACGGAACGGAACCATTCCATTCCAAGGGCATGGAACGGTTCCGACCCCGTGTTCGGTTCGGAAAAATTCGAGGAACGGAACGGTTCCGACCCCGTGTTCGGTTCGAAAAAATTCGAGGAATGGAACGGTTCCGACCAGCTAATTAATCAAGATTAGGAATAATTAATCAAGATTAGGAATGATTAATCAAGATTAGGAATGATTAATCAAGATTAAGAAATAATTAATCGAGATTAGCGATAATTAATCAAGATTAGCGATAATTAATTAAGATTAGCGATAATTAATTAGCGATTAGCGAGCCGTTCCGCGGCGTTCCGCGCGATCCGGCCGATTTGGCCGGATGCCTCAGGACGGCATCTAGGGCGAATATTCCTTTTTGAGGGACTAATTGGTTCCGTTCCTTCCCTCCAACCGAACACAGGAACGGGTCCTAGGGACGGAACCGACCCGTTCCGTTCCTCCTAATTCCGGAACCGAACGCACCCTAAGAAGAGCTCTGTGGCGGCCGCATTTTCGCCGTCCCTTCCGCAACCCGTCGACGCTCTTCCGCGGCTTCTCCGACCGTCTGGCTATCCGATATGTAGTCTTGTTCGAGTCAAACATACTAAAGTGGTGCCATGACGATTAGGTATACGATGTTTTCCATATTAGTATGTGATTTGTTATCAATACCCGTTGCTATGCTATCATCGGAGTCAACTTTCAGTATAGCTGGAAGAATACTTGAGGAGAGACGAACAAGTCTCACACCGGACATGGTGAAAACACTAATAACCATGGAAAATGAGGAACTAAGTGGAATGAGAGGCCAACACAATACCGACAAAAAAGAACCGACAATCACATTCTATAATCTTGACATTCACGAACAGGATGAAGAACCAGGAAAATAGTTGTATTTTTTATATTTTTCTTTTTCATCCGTGATTTTCATATCCTTTTATAATTTGGACTTTTAGAGTAAGTTGTACTCTTTTTTCTTCTTAGAGATGGAAAGTTTGAATGGGACAGCTACTAATAAACCTCAATATTTATCCCATATGACACATTTTCTAATTTTTAAGTTTTTTTTGTATTTTTTCTTAACATTTTTTGAAGTAATTGGACCAAAATAGGCACACGGGCCTAAAAAGCACAAACGGGCCAGGCGTGTCTGGGCCTGAAAGCGCGGCACGGCCCGTTTATGAATGGGTCGAAAGGTGCCATGCCGTGCCAGGCACTTTTATGGGTGTGCCGGGCCGTGCCGTGCCAGGCCGGCCCGTTTGGCGACCTAGCAGATCGAGGAGTTCCAAACTCGAAGCTCAGAGTTGCGCTTAGTAGGAACTATAGGTGGCCAAACGGGCTGGCACGGCCCGTCACGGCCCGACAACGGCACGGCCCGTTAGGCACGATTATAATCGTGCCGTGCCTGGGCCGGCCCGCGTGCCGTGGCCAGACCTCCGGCACGGCCCGGGAGGCACGCCGACGGCCCGTTAGGCACGGCCCATTTAGCGTAAATGTGAACCAAAAATAAAATAAAAAGATAAAATAGGTAAAAAAAATAAAAAAAGCTAAACGGGCCGTGCCGTGCCGGCCCGCGTGCCTCAAATCGGAGGCTGGCCCGGGCACTACCGGGCCCGTGCCGCGGCACGGCCCGTTTAGTTCCGTGCCGTGCCGTGCCGTGCCTGGGCCGGGCCAAAATCCCCGTGCCTCGGGCCGGCCCATTTGGCATGGCCCATTTGGCCACCTATAGTAGGAACTAGGAAGCAACAGAAGGAAAACTTAATTCTCAAAAAAAAAAAAAACAGAAGGAAAACTTAAAAGTACGGTGCTGCCCCTTTGCCCCGCCAACACAGTGGCCGCCGCCATTCCTCACTCTCAGCATTTGCCTCCGAGACCGCAGCAATCGCCTCAAGATTGGAAGACGGGATACGAGGGATTCGCAGCCCCCAACTACGACCAGATCTACTACGGCGCCATCGTCCTCACTGAGATGCCTTAGTTACTGTCAGGTATCAATGCTTCAAATCTGTTCCCTTCCCTATGCGTGTTGGTGCAGATGTTTATGTTATGGGTTATGTTATAGGATCCTGATTCCCGATTTAGGGCTTGTTTGATTCAAAGGAATGGATTCCTATTCCTATGTAGGAATTGATTCCTATCCTTTATATTTCAAAGGAAAAAAAACATGAACTCACACCAAATGTTAAAATTCCTTTGAAGGATTGGTTCCTATCCTTCAAATCAAACAAGCCCTTAGTGGGTTGATTTGACATCTGCTTCCCCTGTTTTCCTCTAATAAAGCCTGTATCGTGCTCTCGGCTAAATTTGCACTGGGTACATTGCATAACGTGAAATCAGACGCCCTTTACTTGTTCGATGAAATGTCTCCCTTGCCTGCATGTCAGTTTGTGCAAATCTTGTCGTTGAGTTGATACTTAGATTGGGTATTGATTGACCTGACCTGACCGTTTTTTAGGAGCTGGTCTCAATCTTCATTATATACTGTTATTAGGAAACTGATATGTATTTTTCTGTTTGTTTTGATATAGATCTGGATTCTGGAGAGACGTATATTTCTACCCGATACTACTGAGGACTATTATTAGCACATAATGTCCATACAACCTCTAGGTAAGGATCTCATGACCATCCGCTTGACTGAACAAATACTTGAATGGCAAAACAATATTACGGTGTTAGGCAAGTGGTTTCAAAATTTGTTTGAATTACTTGTAATTGGACAGATTGTTTACAGATAACGTATGGAAAATAACATAAGAGATATACTTGGTGACCTAAATTTTCTGCTTTCAGCTATTTAAATTTGTGTCCAGTGCTGACATGTGATCATGGAAATGCAGAGTGTTGAGTTATGCTGAGAGTACCTACTCTATTGATATCACTTACTTCAGCTTCATCACCATCATCCGCTTGATTATTGTCATGGTCCATTATATGTTAGGTTTTTCAAGAATCTGCTAACAACATGACAACTCCACGGAACCGGGTCCAAAGTATTAAAGAAGAGTATGATCACACTCCCGATGCTGGTGATGAAGCTGAAGTAAGTGCATGTAACGAGGATGTGCCTGCTCAAACAAGTGCTCGTGATAGGCGCAAGCGTGGTAGGTCAAGGGAGGTGGTTGCTGAATCATGTGCACATCACAAGAGTGCTAGATCAGCAGGCATAGTTACTGATTCAAATCCACTAAAATCGAAGGTTTGGCTTCACTTCACTAATATATCAAAAGATGATGCTGGGGAAACAGTAGCTGAGTGCAACATCTGCCATAAGGTATTGAGAGCTGCATCTAAGAATTTTACATCACACCTACAAAGGCATCTTACTAGTGTGCATCCTCACTATGAAAATGCAGTCAATAAATATAAGTTTGATCAGGAATTAAGAGATAGGATATGTATATTTCTCCTTAGAGGGTCACATCCGTCTACGGTGGTTGACGAACATGGCTTTAGAATTATGATGTCTAGAGCTTGTCCCCAGTTCAAGAATGTTAGTCGCCACACCATAAGAAGGGATATTCTGGCAATGTTTGAAAGAGAGAGAAAGGATTTGCTAGAAGCTATTATCAGTTGTCCTGGTAAAGTTAGTTTCAGTGCTGACAACTGGAAATCTGATGTCACAAAGCGCAGTTTCATTTGCATTACGTGTCATTATGTTGACGCTGATTGTAAATTGAATAAGAGGATCATATGGTTCAAAAGGTTGAATCCACCATATGATGGAGCATCTATTGCTGACGAGGTTCATCTGTGTTTTCGTGAATGGAAGCTTGACGCTAAGATCATGTGCCTGACTCTTGATAATGCTCCATACAATGACAAGATGATCGATTCTTTGAAAACCTGCTTGCTGCCTAAATGTGTCCTACCATTGTTTGGCACCTTTTTTAAAGTCGGTTGTTATTCGCACATATTAAATCTGGCCGTACAGGCTGGTCTGAAATCGGTCGATAAATCTGTTCAGAAACTTCGAGATGGCATCCAATACATTAAAGCTTCTTCTAATCGGATGCTTCAGTTTTATGGTGCTGCTGAAACCATGTATCAGTTGAATGTCACTGAAAAATTGAAGGTTGATATGTCTGATCGTTGGAATTCAACCTACAAGATGCTCGAGAATAGCTTGTACTTCAAAGATGCTTTGTTGTGGCTTGCTGAAAGGGATAGCATATTTAAGTCCAATTTTTGGCTATCTTTTGAAGAATGGGAAAAGCTTAGCATGATGCACAGTTTTTTGAAGAAGTTCTATGATGTTACATGTATACTGTCAAAGACAAAGTATCTTGCTTCTAGCTTGTACTTGAAATGTGTTTACATGGTGCATACACATCTATTGGAGGCACATAGTGCAAGGGAGAACTTCATTACTCCATTGCTAGTTGAGATCAAAGAGAAATTTGATAGATATTGGTCTGACTATAGTATTATCTTATCATGTGCTGCTGTTCTTGATCCACGCTACAAAATGGATTTTGTAAGATTTTGCTACAACAAACTTTATGCCCCTGAGGATGTTGAACGACGTATTCATGAAGTTAGAACTACCTTGCAAAGTTTGTTTGAGGAATACCGTAGTTCTTCTGTTACCCGGATTTCATCAGATGTTGCTCCAAACGATCATCTCAGTGGCTTCAGAAAATACCTACTAACTTGCCCACAGAAGTCACAGCTGGAACTTTATTTGGAAGCACCACACAGAGATTTCGATGAGAATTTGGATGTTTTGGAGTTTTGGAGCCAGTCATCCACGTATTATCCCAAGCTAGCACCAATGGCTCGTGATGTTCTTGCTATTCCCATGTCGACCGTTGCTTCGAAGTCGGCATTTAGCATGGGTGGTAAAGTCATAACCCCTGATCGAGGTTCACTTAAGCCAAAGATCATTGAAGCTTTCATGTGTCTGGAAGATTGGTACCAAGGGAAAATGCAAGAGCAAGAAGGTAATTGTGCAAAGTTTTTGCAAATGAAATTTTCAAGTTGCTGGTGTTCTGCTATTGAATATCGATGTCATTTTTTATTTTGTTGTTTTCTAGGACCTTGTACCAGTTCAGGGTCAGAATCGTCAGATGCAACTTCTCATGATGAAGTATCTTCGGATTCTGAATGTAATACAACACTTCAATTCTTCCCAACTCAGTTTTTATTCACTGGTGTATGCTTATTACTAACTGTTTATCCTATCATGTAGAACATTTAAATGGCAGCATGGCAGCATAGAGATGTTAGCATGGAGAATTGGAGAATGGAGATGGCATCATGAAGAAGGCTTTCCACATGAACGATGAAATGATGCATCTTTCCTATCGTACTACTATGACTTGTCAGTACTTGTTCTGTCTTATAATTTTGTCGTAAGTGGACTTCGGCGTTTGGACTTTCTTGAACTTTGTAGTTTGTGCTTATTGACTGAACTGAAGCAAGTGGATGTAACGCAGGAAGCATGCATGCTGAAATCTGGATCATTCCATATGCTTGCACATGCTGACTGTTGTTCCACACATTTTGGTAGCTGCTGGACAGTGGACACTGGCATCTACTATTCTTGGTCAATTTCCCAGGCTTATTACTGGAGTTCATCACTACACTACCAATGTGGGCACATGCACTTGCACGGACATGGTCATTATTGTACGGTTCAAGTTATGGGGTGAGATGCTTGTCTGAACCTTCAACTTTGACCATATTTGCCAATTTGGTTGGTTATGAACCCAACTCTGTCTGATGCAACCGAACTTGAGCCGGGCATTATTTGCCTGGGTTATTCTTAACCGTGGTAAGTCGGAGGGAATATAAAAAGAGGGAGCATCATGTGCATGTATGTATATATCCCTCTACTCATGTACGCCCCAGGCCATAGTTAGAATAGTGGAAGCGTGTTCTGGTCTCCCTTCTGGCCCTGTGAAGATTGACGAGGCCATCTAGATTATGTGTTCTAGTATAATTTTTACCTTTTCTTTTAAACTACATGATCACTTTGGTGCTGAAAAAGGTTCTTCTCTGGCCAATCCACCTGGCATTTAGTGAACCTCTATGCGGTGGACTGAAAGTATTCACTTCTCATACATCTATCAGGTGTTTGAAGTCTGAGATATTTTATTGGCATTTTCCTGACCCATCGGGCATGCGTCAAACACACAAGAATGAGCATTCAGATGGACAACCAGATTTTCATTACAATATCCATGGACGGAGGCTGCTTCATTGATCACCGAGCCTGATGATAATTGGTTTTACAGAAAGAACACTATTGTTGCCAACAAGCAAACACAACAAGTGTTTCAAAAAAAAAAAAAGCAAACACAACAAGAAAAAACGACATTAGCGGCTACGAGAGGAGCGATAGGACAGGGAAAGGATGGTGACTGGGCTAAGATTTCAACCCTGAGTCGTCTCCAAAGGGGACACATGGGGCTTAAAAGGTGAACTCCAACGGCAGCTCCCAAATAGCGTTCGCAATCTGTTTGGGGGGGACAAGTGTCTGCAGACTGTCCGCTCGGTGCACCTGACAATGCTCCCAAACTGAACGCGGACATTTCTGGTTTGTGTCGTTTTGGCAAATAAAAATTTCTTAATTCAAACTAATTCCACAAATAGTCCAAATCCAAACTATAACACAAATTAAATTCAACTAAAACATTAAAATAAACTTAACATAAATTAAAACCTAAACTAGCGTATCTAGTCGTCGTCGTCGGTGTGACCTCTGGAGTCGATGGCGGCAGCGGTGTCACCTCGTCCTCAGACATGAGGTTGTCCCAGTCGATGTGCCACGCTCCGCCGATGTCATGTTCGCTAGGCGCGAATGCGGGCGAGGCGCTCAGGGCATGTGGGTGGCGACACCAGGGGTCCAAGTGCCACCCACACGAGAGACAAAAGTATGACGACACTTCATGGTTGGCGGCCGCGTATTCGCGTGCCTTGTTCACAGTCATCCGCCATTGGCGGTCGTGAACAAGTGTGCGTCCCAAATTTGAGACCGGTTTGGACGAAACATACAATACGCGGACAAACTGTCTGTTTGGGATGTAGTTGGGTTTTTCTTAAATCCATCCAGCTCAAAGGAATAGATGGGACTTTTTTTTGGGTGTGTGTGTGTGGGGGGGGGGGGGGCTTGAAAGCGGTCCGAGAACAACAAATCACATTTTTCACCGTGAGTTATGCACAACACTATGGTAGAATTGAAAATTGCGAATTTTTTTTTCGTTTTGACAATCACACTCTAATATTTACAACAAATGAGTGCGGCGATATGGAGGCCGAGCTACATGTAGCTCGGGTTCCAAAAAAAAATCCGCAAATTTCTGTTTCAAAAAATTCTGAAAAAAAATCATGGTTTAAGATAATATTATGATCTACCACTGTGAAAATTTTCAATCACAAACTCGTTGTATTCTGATCTGGACAGAGAAGAGAAATATGCAGATCTGAATCGGTGAACAGTGCGCAATCTCAAAATTTGGAAATCTTGCCAGATTTCTCTTTTTTGCCCAGATCAGAATATAACGAGTTTGTGATTCAAAATTTTCACAGTAGTAGATCACAATATTCTCTACAACTATGATTTTTTTCAGAATTTTTCGCAGTAAAAATTTGCGGATTCAAATTTGTTTAGAAACCGAGCTACATGTAGGTCGGCCTCCATTTTGACTTTCCACAAACATGGTGCTATATTTTCTAATAATTGGGTCAGTAAGGCCCAGTGAATACCATCACATGGCGGCATTGCGTTTCTCATAAACAGATTTACTTAGACATCACCAGATTACAAAAAGATCATCTCATGATAATTGTTAACAGACAAACCGGCATGGAGTATTATACACCAAACCACTCTACCGATCCTCTCTACGAACCGGGCCCACCTAACGGCCCAGCCCTGACCCAGCCCGATACAAAAACCACCGGGCCTTCGTCTCAGCTCAGTCGGACAGGTCGTCCTCGTTCCAGCACAGCAGCATCGAGACGCACCGCCGGAGGATGTACAGCCGCGTCCTCTGCTGCTTCAGCACCGCGTGGCACCGGCGCCGGAGGCCGCCGACGCCACCGCCGCCAGCCGCGTGCTTCCTCCGCCGTGGCAGCTGCGGCGTGGCCGCTGACTGCGCGCCGCCGTCGTCGTCGGCCGGCGTTGACAGGTGCTGGTACGCCGAGCAGACGGACGCCGACGCTAGCTCCATGGATGCGATTGCGAAGGAAGAAGTCGACAGAGAGCGTGAAGGACAGCTGTAGCAGGGGAGAGAATCAGAGAAGTGGATGCTGAGAATAGATAACGAACGTGGTGTGGCGAACCTGGAAGCGCGCCCGCCTTTTATAGGGCCCGGCCCGGTCCATGGATAGGGCCCACGTGACGGCGACGGGTCGTTATTGAAAGCCGACATTTGGTGCTGGAATGTCTGTTCTGCCCTCGTACGTATTGTTTCTTTAATCCGCCCACTGCTAATATACAATTAGTGGATTGATAACACTAGACGGTTTTGTTTGTTCTTGTTGGTGCTTGTAACATAGTGGCACATCATTTCTTTCTGCTGGTCAATAATTTATGGATGCTTCTGTCACTGGAATTTGCAATTGGATTATATTACTGCAATGATTTGGAGACGTTTGTCTGCACTCTGCACTGAGAGTGTTTACTACATATTATAGTACAGATTGATTATTGGTTAGTGAGCTAGCTAATGGAGACGTTCGGCTAGCTCAAGTACGTCGATAGAGTAGAAAAAAAGGGGCTTCTGACTCGGATCTGATGCAGGATCATCATATTAAAAGGAAATATTGGTTACATCACCAATCACCACTTAAGTTTGGACATGATGCAGTGGCTGCGGAGTACTACAGCCTAGACTAGAGGTGATTTTTTTAAATAAGAAGAGGATTTGGGACGGCACAGGACGCTCTGTCCCTCAATTATTTGTGGCGTGAACCTGGTCATAATCAAAATTAGGTTTGGGAACTGTTACATGTGTCGTACGAAAATTAAATGTAACAGTTCACACGAGTTGAGTTGAAAGTTGACTTCCCACAAGCTGAAAGTAGCTACCACCGGTGTAACTAGAAGTGATTTAATTTGTACCTCCTGAAAAAAAGGTGTATAAACTTTTACGGAGTCAAACAACGAAGTCTATAGAAAAAATTATCAACGACTATAACATAATATAGATGTTATATAAAAATACATTAACGATGTGTTTAATGATATTGATTTGACATTATAGATACTAGTCCTTTTCTTACAAACTTGATCAAACTTTGCATTGTTTAACATTGAAAAAAAGCGTCGTCCTTTTCAGAAACGAAGGTACTCCCTCCGTTCCAAAATAGATGACTTTCATTTGTCTACATATGGATGCATTTAGACATCTTTTAGTATATAGATACATCCACATGTAGACAAGTGGAAGTTAAGTATTTTGGAACGGAGGGAGTAATAGTTAAAAGTTGGATATACTTAATCAGAACCAGTGATTAACCAAGTTGAAAGTTGAATGTATTTGGTAAACTATTATTTTTTTGAGAAACCACCAACGGAGAGCCCTGTTGAGAATTGGTCTTGGTCCAGTTTATAGGACAACTAAACCAAAAAAGTCACACAAATACCAGTTAGAAAATCGGAAGAAAAACAAGACAACACGGCTGCGCCATAGCTAAACTAGGTTGAAACACAACAAAATGACACAAGCATGACGGTAAAGGAGTACTACGACTGACATACATGCGCCGGAGAGGAGCCAGGACCGAAGAGAAAGGATGCCACAGAGGATCATGTTCGATTTCCCACATGTATGCAACATGGTCATGGGGATCATGTTTCGCCGCATACAAGATCAGACCCACATTATGCATCTTGTTTGGTTATCAGCATTGCCTTGACTTGCATGAGAGCACAAACATGAGCCTGATATATTTTGTTGCATGAGTGAGCTCCCATGAAGAAACGTTTAGATGTTTGGTTGTGTGCCTCATGATGTTGTTCTCATCCCTTTTTTTCGAGCTTAAAAGGCAGTCATTTGCCGCTCGATTAGATAGAATAGAGTGTTATTTACAAAATTTTGAGACGAAAGATTTCAACCCTTGCTACGGGGCCGCACCGCTAATTTTGGCTTAGATCTCCGGGGTCCTGTGTGTGGGGCATATGCCCGCTGCTCTATCTCTTCCCATACTAAGCGCGCCACCACATCCGACAACAAGGTCGTGTTCGTGAAAACCCGTCTATTTCTTTCCAAATTCCCCACATGGCGTAGATAATCGCCCCGCTCGCCTCCCTTCTCCTTTCTTTCGGTATTCCGGATATTGTGCTGTCCTACATGGCTGGCGGTGACGACGGAGCAAGCTCCTCACGATTGATGGTTATCAGCCCCGACTGATCCTCCCGTACGACGGGCACGTTGGCGGCTGTCGGGGCAGGGTTCGAGGGTCGTAGTGCATTGGATCCTCACCAGTGTAGTGGGTGGTGTTAACAACGCAACAATCTGCGGGCTAGACTATCCGTGATCTAACAACGGATCTCGTATGTGAGCGTCCCTCTCACCTAAAAATTGTCCGTGTGCGATGAATTTGACGAATTTCTCTAAAAGAACAGTCATAACATAAACACGAAATTTAAGAGTTACAACTAACGAAACCTAGATACGGAGTGCTTTAACATGCAACCAAGTAGAGGGTGCATAAAGATTCTGACTGTAGCATAATTGGCCGGGACAAGCTCCAAGCTAGGACACGAAGGTAAATTCATCAGGGTATATGCCGAGAGACGTCGACCGGTCAAGCGTGGGCGCGCCACCGGCCGGCACGATGGATCGCCGCCGTCGACATCCATCCGCCCGTGACACATGCTGATGCATGCATCCGCGACAAGCACGCGGCGCGCCCACGGACGGAATCGATATCTATCGGATAGCATCGTCGTACGTAGGCGTATACGTGGCAGGAGAACACCGGCATGGGCCGTGTGGGACGAAGACGGATCGGAGCTCCGGCCGGCACACCCACGTTCTCCTCCACCGGTGGTCGTCGTCGTCGCTTATCTTCTCGATCGCCCTCCGCCGCCCGGCTTTACTCAGATTCGGGGACCACACGAGTGCGTGCGTTCCTACGTACGTTACGCCCACGTTTTCCCCGCCATGGTTTCGCCTAAACCGTACGGTAACCTAGTGCCGTTTTCGGCGGTCCACCTTAATTTTCCATGCTGCTGGGAGTCGATCACGATACTCTCTTTTTTCCATTTTTTGTGTGGCATTGGCTAACTAGTGCTGAGTACTGTCCACTGTGAATCGTACCCAAAATGTTTTTGTAGCGCCGGTTCTGTTCCATCTTTTTTTTTTTCTTTTCTGTATGTATCCGGTTAGTTGCTGTTCTGCTAATTGGTTGGCGATGCTAGCCAACGAAGGGACATGTAGTACTAGTGTGTCATGAGCTGTGCTGTCTGAATTCCATGGTGCGTAGCAACCAATCATCAGAGCTCTACTCCTGTTTTTCTTTCTCTAGTGGGCCGACAAAAATATATACTACACAGTAGTAGTCTAGATCAATTCAAGTTGGAATTTGCGTGGTCTGATTAGAGAGTAGTCGTGCTCTGATTCTCCAATTCCGCGACTTAGGGTGACTTCTTTTACAGCTTCTGGGCAGATTCGGGGTCCGGTACCGCAGAAGCAACAAAGAAGTCTCTAGATTCTATATAGCTTCTCCCCACCGCGAAACTCCTTTTGTACGTGGGAGCAGAAACTGCTCCCGAGCAGTTTCCCGAGTTTCTGAGGTAGCCCGCGAACGGTTATGCAGAAAAAAGAACTTGGGACACAGCTCCCCGACCTCCACCGCCCGCCCACCGCCTGCCTCTCCCAATACCGCCGCCGCCCCTCGCCCACCGCCCTCCTCCTCCTCCTCTTCCCACCTCCCGCTCCGCCACTTTCCCGCTCTTGCCCCTCCCGCCGGATCCCGACCTCAACCGCCCCATTCCCGCTCGAGCTCATCCCCGCCAGATCCCGACCTCCACCGCCCCATTCTCGCTCGAGCTCGTCCCCTTCGGATCCCGACCTCCATAGCACGTTCCCGCTCGAGTTCGTCCCCACCAGATCCCGACCTCCACCGCCCGTTCCGGCTCGAGCTCGGTGGCCGTCCGCGCCGGGGGCCATCCTCGCTCGTCCTCGTCCGTGCACGGGGGGGGGGGGGGGGGGGGGGGCACCGCTGGGAGCCGTACGCGCTCGTCCTCGTCCGTGCACGGGGGGCGCCGTCGGAGGCCGTCCGCGCGGGGGACCGCCAGGCCGGAGAGGGGCTCCGGGAGGCAGGCGAGGGCCACCGCACTCATCCGTGCGCTCGTCCCTGTCCCCGCCGGCCGCCACCCTCGCCGGGAACAAGTCGAGGGTCGCCGCCCTCGTCCCCGTCCCCGCCGGCCGCCGCCCTCGTCCCCGTCTCCGCTCCTGCTCCGCACCAACGCCGGCGAGCTCCTGCCAATGTTGCGTTTGAGCCACTGCCAAGTGGGTCCACTTTGTTAGAATTTTTATTTTTTTCAGAAATTGAGCATGTGCTTATGGAAAAGAAGTGTCCACAGCAGTTTTTGCTCACCGAAATTTAGAAACTTGCTTCTGCATAAGTAGAAGTTTAAAAGAAGTCACCCTTATAGGTCAGGGTTCGTCGGGTTATTGTTGAGGCTCGTCGGGGCTCTCGTTGAGAAGGGGCTCGAGGCGCGGCGACCTGACGAGCGATCGGTGGTGGATAAGGATGGCGTGGAAAAGGGGCTTTGCTTTCAGACTGGCACATTACAAATCCATATTTGACTCTACATCAATAGATATGATAAAAAAAATCTTTAGGTAGTGAGAAAAGTATGCAATGAAAATCTCTTCCGTCACAGGACTCTATATCAAAAAAATCCATACTAGGCTTCTGCCCTTCCTCCTTCAAGAAGTTGGCTTAACACGTTTCAACAAAAAGAACTTGGCTTAATGGTGTCAAGGTTGACGTTCTCGGAGCTTACGAGTTCCCACAATATGGCAACAACATCCTCACGATGGAGGTCGGAGGAGGTGTTTGCATCCTGAGGCATGTCAAGACTTGGTTGGAAGGGTGCTCCATCGTGGTGGACTAGATGCAGATTGAAATAAGTGAACAAATATATTAAAACATATCTAGATACATATAGATAACGGCAGTGGCAGGGTGGGGCACGTACGGTGGCGGGGAGGCGTAGCGACAGGGGACGAGGGACGGCGGCGGACCAGTGTCACGGGGAACGGCGATGGGGAGGCGCAGCGACGGGGAACGACGGCGGGGAGGCGCAGTGACGGAGAATAGCGGCGGGGAGGCGGGCAGTAAGGGGGATAGCCGGGTAGGGATTTCAATTTGTGGCGTGGCGGCAGAAGGAAAAAGTCCCCCTCCCCATTATCGATTTGGAGGTAGCTAGCCCGAATTTTTTCGGTTTGCCGCAAATTATTCACAATCCGTACCGTCCGGATATATGTGTTCCCTCCGATATTTCCCATAATCTAAAAAATTACAAAATATTCAAACAAAACCGAAGATAAATGTTTATGTATACTTATTTGTAACTAATAATTATTTTCGATAGAAAGGTCATAGAGCAACCACAATATGAATATTAATCCATATACGACAATTTTTGCGTGTATATTTTTTTCAAACTTCATTTTAATACGTAAAATAACAATTAACTATATTAATTCACGAAATATAGTAGAACAAATTTAAATATTCCAAAAAATTACATTGCCTCTAGTTTTTCTATATTGCATTAGAATTTTTTTACACATTTTAAAGAAATATTAGTTAAGGAAAACTAGTTAAAATTCGAAGCATATCCGGACCCTCCAAAATATCGGACATTTATTTTACGTACAAATGTCCCACGGTTAGCATGCATGCATGCATTTTGTTCCGAATATGCACGTGGCGTAAGTTGACATGACCGGCCGGTCCCACGCGACAGCCGGCCTGCGCGCGCCCGAGGAGAGCCGGATTTGTGACTTTTATTAACTCCGACGCCCGGACAGTAGAAATCCGTCTCCTCCGAGACACACTCCACTAGCAAACCCTGTCCCCCCGCCTCTCTCACTGGTGCAATCTAGATCGACCGCACACACATCATGCCTCGCCGCCTGCCACCGGTCTACCCGAAGCTCACGCCAGAGCGCTACACCGCCCTTGCGGCGGAGATGCGCGCGGGTTCTGATGCGGCCGAGGCAGTATCGGTGGCCATTGCGGTCGTCGTGGAGAAGGCCATCGCGGAGTTCCTGGTGGGCCGCAATGGCGGCGACGGCGTGGCGGAGGAGGGCCAGGCCGCGGCGGCGGCCGATGCCGGTTAGGGCCAGAAGGCTGGACCGCTCGCTCGTCTGGAGGCCGTCGAGGCAGAGCACTGTGCGGCCTGGCAGCAAATCCAGGACGAGCACGCGGACACCGTCCTGAAAGGACACGGATGTCGCCTAGAGGGGGGGGGGGTGAATAGGCGATTTAAAATTATAACGGTTTAGGCTTGAATAAATACGGAATAAAACTAGTGTTTAATTTATCAAGCACAAAACCTACACAAGCTAGGTTTACCTAAGTGCACCAACCACTTATGTTAAGCAAGATAAGAAACTATGTGATAGCAATATATATATATATGCAACTTCAAGCTCGAAGGCTATCACAAAGATAATTGCATAAGTAAAGAGCTCGATATGCTAAGCAAGACACTCTTTGACATGTCTTCACTTGGCCATTATCTTGATGACGATTATCATACGACGTCATCCTTCATGAGCTACATAGAATCTTCCTCTTGATTCATGCTCATGGAGAAATACCTACCCCACATAGAGATACAAGCACATAGATCATGGGTTAGTTCACAAGGCTATATTGACAATTGCTTACCATACCATGAGATCATACGATCCCTCATGGTACATCACTAGCCTCAAGTGTTGATCTACTTGCACTTAGCCTTGATCAACATATAATCTTCTTCTTTTAGCCTTGACTCCAACATATGGAGTTCAAGCATTGCTATGGACCCAACCTAAAAGTATGACTCAATACAAACATTAGTGCATAGAGATTGTCATTAATTACCAAAACCACACATGGGGACAACCATGCTCTTTCACGTCCTAATCGTGCGGATGAAGGAAGACGGCGTCCTTGTCGCGCTGAACCACGCCATCCTCGATTCCATGGCGGCAGCACGCGCGGCTGATGGCGGGAGGACGGCGAGGACGAGGCGACGGGCGAGGACGCTGATATAATATGAGTTCCTCCACAAGGTGTGCATTTCTCAAGATATGAGTGAAATCAACTGCACATATCCAATGAAGAATATTTGGAGGAAATAAAACTATATTGAGGATCCAAAGATTGCAAATAATATGAACTCATTCTAAAACATCTCCACAAAGGAGAAAAGCAATCGAGAAGATCCAAAACGAGCGTTCTAAATAAAAAATGGTGAAGCTCCCCAATGTTCATGCACTATTGAGGAGTGCACAACTATGGAATCCTCACTCCCCCCAAAATCATCTAGAACACACAAGAAGTGCAAGAGTGCATAAGACTAAAGCAAATCATAGCACTTGCAGCAAGATATGGTTGAGCCATAAGAAGATACCAATTTAAAAGACTCAACATAAGATAGGCCCAACCAAGATAAAAAAGATCCAAAAAAATGTTTGCAAGCTTAAGGATACCAATTGAAAAAGCCAAAAATCTTGTGACATCACCTAGCCAATAAGAATCAACATGCTCACCAAGGTAAGCATGAGGACAAAGATCTTCAACAAACACATGAGTGTGCAAAGATGCAAATAAAATTAAGATAGGCACTCATGAAACAAATTTGGATCCACCAAAGAATTATAGATAAAAATCAAGGTAGCTCGAAGAAATATGATACCAACTAAAAAGTGACCTCTCACATATGTACAGGTTTCTAAGTAGACAACTCGTTGAAGATGTACATCCACAAAGAAACATGTACATACAAAATGGTTCGTGAAGGAGAACAAGGTATCCAAAAAGGAAGTCATAAATATACGAAAAAGATTATTGCTTAAAAGCATAGCACATAGCTCAAATTTATCTCATTGTATATAAATGAACTTCAAACACATCAAAGACATCACACATATCACTAAGGGAACAAGAGATAGTGGAGATACTTTGAGATAGGCAACAAGTATCACAAAAGGATATCAATTGAAAAAGGTTTTTGCAATTTCTCCACAAATATTACAAAGATATACCAAGTGAGAGAAATAGGCCAAACACCACAACAATTGCTCATAGAAGCTTTCATGCTAAGAAGCAACCTATACAAGGTTGAGACTAGAAAAGTATGCATGGGATAGATACTTGTTACCGAGATGACATTGGTGATGAAGAATATGGTAGTTCGTTAATGATCGAAGCTTGACTCCTATAATCACATGGTGAGAACACCTTCCTTATGAGTGAGACAGGCATCCAATGCATCTCCATTGTACCTAAAACAACATTCAAGTACAACATGGTTCCCAAACTCATTGGGTCCCATAGTAGTTAGACATACTACAATACATAGGAAACACTCCACATAAATGTGTGCATATGGATATGAAACTGAATTTCATGCACATCTTAACCGATTTAGGATTCGGTGGAACATACCCCATATATTGGAACGAGAAAGATAAACATGCCATATAATATATATATTAGAGAATATACATGCAAAGTCTTTCAAGAACCAAACAGGATATAATTTGGACAAGAACACCAAGTAAACCAAGAAGATATCACCCCAAAGTGTGACACAAAAAGGTTTCCAAATTATATCAAAATCCAAATCAACACATGATTGAGAAGGAACCAACAACAACCACAACAAATGATTGATTCCAAAAAAAAACATCAACGCATGAAGTGAGATAAAACACCAATTGAAAATAAGATACCAACTAGAAGCAAGGATACCAAAAAGGATATTACTTGAAAGATATCATGTAAATAGGAAAAACGAGAGACAAGGTATCAAAACTCCCATAAGAGATACTAATTGAAACAAATATCTATGGATGAGATGTCAAATTCCAATTAATACCAATTGAAGGTACCTAGGCAAGGCCAATGAGCATATAAGATAAAAAATAGTAGTCATGCTCAAATCTCTTTTCTCATTTAGGAAGATAAGACACATTTTCAAGAAATGCGAAAACCAACTCCCAAAAGGGAGCAAGGTAATAACAAGTATTCCAAGCACTCTCTAACTTTTCATGATGGCACAAAGCACCAAGAGAAAAGGTTTGTCTTCCATAAACACACAGGATAGAAATCAAATACCAATTGACAATATCAAATATTAATTGATAAGAAAGTGTTCTAAATAATAAAGGAACGATCCCCCAAGATTTATGCATTATCTTGATATTTGCATTTGAATACAAAATGCATACACAAGGGATCATTACTTTCCATATGTCATTTACAACACTAAACAATACCAATTGAAAGATAGGATCCATGCAAGAGGCAAGGAAGACAACGGGAGTCAAAATAATACTTGGCAATAAATAAAGTAATAAAACGCAATAGCCAATATGAAGATGGTCTACAAAATCTACCACAATTATGAGTGTCACTTGTCATGGACAAGGAGTTTATAGAGATATTTCTCGGTGGTATATAGAAATGATATTCAAGACCAACTTCACAACAAATAAGCATATGTCAAGGATAAGATTTAAACACAATGCTTATATAGATAGATATTCTTGATGGCTTCAAATATTTACGTGATTATGCAAAGCAACTACAAAGAGTCGCTTGAAGCAATCGGTTCCCCAAAAAGATATATGCGAACATATTTCCAAAACTGTACCAAGACCATCCATCACAAACAAGATCCAAAAGATGAGCAATAAAAGCATTTTTTTAAGTATGATGGCACTTGTTTGAGCAACATGCCACATAGCTAGAAACAAGATAATTTAAAATATCAATACTAAGTGGCAATACCTCATATGTTCACATTTTCTAGGCTTGTAATATGCACAAAGCTTATTACTCCCCCATTATGTGATAATCCATTTTATCTAAGCAAGAGGCAAATAAAATCAACTAGAGATAATTAATGGACATTATAGCATTCGAATTTCCCATGAGCATGACATACCACATAGTGACTAGATAATCTAGATATATCAATACTAAGTGGTAATCCTCATGTATCCACATATTAGGATTGTGAAGTGCACGAAGCATATCACTCCCCCAAAATGGGATAGTCCATTAATCTCTCAAGTGAGAGCCAAACAAGATACAATATCAAATAGAAGCAATAAAGCTCAACACAAGTAGGCGGTGTGCAAACCAACATACACATACTTGATTACCCAAGATAAGTAAGTAGAGAGCACAACACATACAAACACTAGCAAGGTACATAAGCTAACACATGCAAGGGTGCAAGCAACTTTCAATGTATATATGATTTAAATACAAGTTACCGCAAGGAGGAACATTGGATATGAGATATAACACTATACTCCAAATGACTTGGCTTGAGAGATATAATATATGAATATCCCTTAATTCTTCATGATGTAGCCAAGTCACCAATTCCCTCCTTCAACACCTATTGATTAAGTTTTAGCTTGTTGATCCCCAAGCAAGTTGGGTCCTAAGAGGTTAGTCACAATAGGCTTGGGAACCCAAATGGTTCTTTTCTTGACACCACTTTGAGTCCCCACATATTTGGCAAACACATTGCCAATCCTATCCTTCCTAAGAGAATAAATATCATCAATTATTATGGGGTTGGATAGGGTACCGTTAGTGCATGAGAACGCCAAGTGACCCTTCTCACGGCATAAGTAGCAACATCGACTCTTCTCTTTCTTCCTAATAGGCTCCTCAACTTGTGGATCAATGACTTGAGTCTTCTTAGGAGGTGGCCCTTGTTCAACTCGAGGTTGAGCATGAGATTGAACAATAGGCCACTTCCCTAGTTGCTTCTCACTAAGAGGCTTCTTCTTTATTGGGCAATCCCTAACATGGTTCCCTTCTATCTTGCACTTGAAGCAAGTAATCTTGGCCGAATTCTTGACTTGTTGTTGGCCATTTTTCTTGTCAATCTTGGACTTGTACTTGATATTGGAGTTGAATCCAAGTCCACTCTTGTCATTGGAGGATTTTTGCATACTCAACATGTTGTCAAGTATGGTCTTTCCTTTATGACGCTTTTCCAAGCCTTTCTTCAAAGAAGTGGCTTGGGCCTTGAGCTCATTCCTTTCCTCTACATGGTTAGTGACAACACAAGAGCTAGAGGAGGTAGATGCATCATTGTTAGAGCAACAAGGCAAGGAAAGTAATTCATCACAAGATGTACCAACATTATGAGTGGATGAACTACTAGGACTAGCACAAGGCAATATATCATTTTTAATAGAAGTTGTGCCATTGTCCACATGAGGCTCACAAGATGTTACCTTTGTAGTGATAGCCTCATGAGCTAACTTTAGCTTATCGTGAGATACTAGAAGATCCTCATGAGAGCTCGAGAGCTTCTCATGGTGTAACATCCCTAGATTATTAAATAAAAACTTTTTGTTGTTTAAGTTTCAAAACTCAAAATCATGCATGGCATTCATCAGCATCATGTGTTTGTTGCATTTAAATTGCTTGAAATAGTAAAAGATTTCAAAAATTAAAAATATATTTTGTTAAGTGACATAAAGGGTGCAAAGTAACCCTAGTCAATATTTCAAATATTTTGAAATTATTTGATGGCAAGACAAGTGCCAAACATTCTATATTTGGAATACTCTCTGAAAAGTATTTTTATAAATTTTTACAAAAGGTTTTACCAAATCAGTTTTAAAAACAGGGAAAAGAAAAAGGGAAAAGGTTTGTTAAAAAAAAAACAAAAAGAGAGAGCCCGAGCCAACCCAGCCAGGCCGGCCCAACAAGCAGCGGCCCAAGCCAGCCGACCGGCCCGACCAGGGAGCCAGCGTACGATGGGATGAGTTCGTACGTATGTGCTGTTTCCTTTCCTTTCTAAAACCCTTTACACCTAAACATGAATATCTTGACAAATATAACTTCAAATCCGGATCCGCTTGATCCTACGCGTTGATAACTTCAAGGCCAATCTATTCCACCGACCCTTGGCCTATATAAACCTCCAGAGCCGCCGTCTCGTAGCTTTTTATTTTCGTTCCACCGAAACCCTAATCAGCGAAATCGTAGTACGTTGATTTGACGACCAAGATCATCTCGAATCGCGAGCGAACCTGAAGCATTGTTGTAGATCTCCTCAATACCTTCCCATCCCGGGAAACCACAACTCTTTTCATCAACCATGGAGCAAGAATTTCGACTCGCTATCCTTCAGATCTGAAGTCGTATTTCTTAGATCTCTTCGTGCTCGGTTCTTCAAATTGAAATTCCTTTGGTGAGAAGGTTAATCTAACCCTTATCTACAACTTTGCTGTTGAACACTTTTTGTTTTGACATACGGAATTTTCTGTACAATACAGATTGTGTTTGATGATTTTCGGAGGAGAAAACAATCTCAAACCTTCGGGCCGTAGTTACGAAAGTTGTTCCCCGGATCAAGATCTTATTTTTGCCCCAAGCCTCACCTCTTTTGGTCAAGCGATCTAGGAGATATTCGAGTTTGAAGTTTCGGATCAGAAAGGTAATTTGCGTTTTGTGGTCAATCTATTAATCCACTTATGTTATAAGTTGAGATAGTTAGAAAGAGCACGAAATTCTCTACAACTTTCATGTAGATTATTTTTCCATCCGAGCAACTTTATTTTGGTCAAAATTCGTAGTCAACCGTAAAGTCAGCGCCCAGTCAGCGCTTCGTCATCGCCACGTCAGCAGTCAGAGTCAACAGTCAACCGAAGACCGGCAGTTTTGCAGAAAAGACCCTGAAGTTTAGAATCATCATAACTTTTTAATGACTTATCCAATTGTTGCAAACTTTATATTTTTGGAAAGCTTATGACGTGTAGAAACTTTTGGAATCTTTAATTTGAGGTTTTGTCGAAATTAATTTGGTTAATTTTTAAATGTGGTTTAAATAGTATTTTGACTATAACTTGAGTTTAAAAATAGATTTTTGAGCAAACTCTTTTGCTATAGTTTTGTATACCTAAATATTGACCGTAGGAACACTCTATTATTTTTGTAAAATTATTTTTAATGATTTTTGAGTAAATTTTGATTAAATGCTTTTTAGGTGTTATTTTAATAATTAAAATGGATTAAAATTATTTTTCTTCATCTATTCGACTAATAAAATGACCTAGTCATATTCTGATCACTTTAGTACTAAAAGTACTTAGAAATATTTTATCTCCCAAAACAAAACTAATTCTTCCTTAGAAAATATGTGATAAGTATTTCTTTTGATAAACACTTTTCCTTAGAAAAATTTAGCTCCCCTTATGTTGTTAACTTTTCCTTAGAAATTATTTGTGACTTGTTGTTTGACCATTGGTCCTTAGTTATTTTGGATCATCTTCCTTGCTTGCATTACTTAGAGCATTTTCATAAGCATGGCATGCATATTAAGTCCTTAGTATTATTTTGTGCTTCTTACATGACTTCCTCCTTAGAAATTTTGAGGATGCATGTTAGCTCTTTTAAAACCCTCTAGTCAAAACCGCTAAGTTAGAAGTTAGTGGAAACAATGAAGAACTCATAAATGACTTAGCCAAGAAAACAAGACTCCAGAAGCATCTCCAAGAAGTAAAGGTACTTAGAAGAAATCCAGAGGAAGTTCCTGAAGACCAACTCCCCTACATTTTTCTAAGTCCTTCTTTCCTTTCTCTCTTTGCTTCCTTCTCTTAGACTTCATTGTGACTAAGTTATATTCGAAGACCAACCTTGTTGATGCTAACAATCAAGGCTGCAGAACCATCAAGTCCACAACTTTTCAATGGAGTCAACAGACCAAAGAGAAAGTTGCAAAGAAGTTGAAGATGCTTGGAAGACCAACTACTCCATTCTTTCTATCTTTTGTTCTTTATGCTTTCTATCTCTCACCTTGGACATAGATCAATAAAGACCATTGAAGATCAAATGAAGCTGCAAAGGAATTGAAGATTAGTTGAAGACCAAACTTGCGAAGACTTAGAATAGCCTTACAACTTTTGTCAAGTTGTTTGATCAAGTTTACTTTTATCTTGACCTTGATTTAGCCATTTTGGATTAAGTTAGTTTATGTCTCTTTTCCTTATTATGTTTTGCTTGTCTTTCATACCACATCTCTTTGTATCATCCTGCATCTCATGCATGTCATATTTTTCTCAAGTGTTGCATTTATGATTGTATGTTATTTGTGTTTTGTTTGACTTGTTAGAAATTCCGGAGAGAGACGAAAGTGGTTGCAACTGCTACTACTGCACTCCTGTTTGCCAAGGCAAGTGGCACACCCCCATAATTTTCCTAAGTATTTTTATATGCATTACTAGTGTATTTATTTATAAGCATGTGTTGGATAGTATTATTGCTATGTGCTAAACCCATCATACCTCTACACTAGTTGTGTCTAGAATCCTATGGATAACTTAGTAGATATATTGATGCTATGAAAAAGTGTTTTATTGAAAAGCTTAATTCTACTAAGTTAATTTATCACCTGGGTGGATTTGGGCTTGAATGGTTGCAAGAGTTGAGTGTTGTCCCTAGGGGTTTTACCAATGGGATATTCACTTGTGGATTGCCACCCAGGAACAAAGGGACCAAAGTTTTCTCTAAGTGAAGATGCTTCTCGTGCAGCCATTAGTCATATGGGCTCTGGCTTGACTTAGTATGTTGCGTGGAACCGGCCCGACTTGACAAGCAGATGTAGCGGGAGTAGGTGGAACGGGTCAAGACGGCAGTGGTCGGGGAAATGCTTCAGAAGGTCTCGTCTTCATCCTCTCCTTTCCTTTTCACTTCAAGAAGGTCAAGGTCAGAATGGGTTGATGAAGTCTAATGGTGAAAGTGCACAACCTCTGCAGAGTTAAAAACTAAGTACTTAGCCGTGTCCCCGGTTACGGACAATTCAAGCAGCTGATCAAGGATTCAACGGAGGCTCCCAACATCTTATTTCTCTAAGTAAAAATTTGATGGGTGAACAAGGGTAGACGAGACTATGGATTTCATGCCATATTGTCTCGAATATTTAGAAGAAAATGTTTTACAAAGTGTTAGGCAAAATTGGCTTTTATGCAAAACAGCCTTGAACTCCACCAGCCAAATATGCATACAGGTTATTAGAGTTATTCCATTAAGTGTCCACATAGTGTCACTTGCCATATCCATTTTTAATGGTTCTGACCCACTCTGTTGCAAAATTTTATTTGTTGCAGATTGTTCTGACGATGAGTGAGTTTACGTTAAGGGTTTCGAGTCTGCAACCAACATGTTCGCCTGTGGCACATAAAGATGATGGAGACTCATTGCTAATTTTATTTCCGCTGTGCTGATCTTTGAAAAAGGCTAGCCTTGAGCTATGCAAGTTGTAATGGATAGTTGTAAATTTTGGATCATTCGTGTAATAAATTGATACAATGTTAAGGTATTCATCGTAAACTGTGTGTGCTAGCGATTCGATCCAGGGACTAGCACTATACACAGGGATCTTGCCTATTTTTAAGTGCAGGTCCGTTACACATGGCTTTCTTCCAATTTCTCATAATTGATAGTTAGCAATTTAAGTTGATCCCTTAGCTCAACATTATCCTTCAATATGGATCCTTCACAAGAAGTAGAGTTAGTAGCACAAGCACCAACATTTATAGCAATAGGAGAGGATAATTTGGAAAGTTCTTTTGAATATGAAGCTTTAAGTTGTGCATGAGATTCGGTGAGTTTAATAAGCTCACCCTTAATGACCTTAGAGCCATTATCAAGATGGTCAAAATCCTCAAGGAGTTTAACATGTGCAACTTTAAGTTCATCATTTTTTATTTTGAAAACTTTAGCCACCGCAAGAGCTTCATCATGGGTTTTCTTTATTTTAGATAACTCTAAAGCAAAAGGTCTCCTCAAGAGATTCCTTGGAGGTTTGTTCTTCTTCAAGAGCTTCCCCAAGCTCCGCAATCTCCTTCGCATAACCACGTTCTCGGTGAAAAGATTCATCAAGACGAGTTTCTAAGTCCTCAACAGTACACTTGCACTTACTAAAGGAATTCATAATATCGAAGAAATTAGCACAAGCATTTTTATTCTTAATAAGAGCAAGGCGAACTACCTCACTTTTCATAGAAATGAAGGCATCATCGTCCTCTTCTTCTTCCTCTTCTTCTTCTTCTTCTTCTTCTTCTTCTTTGTCATCACCATCATTCTTTGAGGATTTAGCTATGAGGCAAAAGATGGTCGATGATGATGAGACATGACTTGAGGAAATATTCAAGTCCGCATATTGTTCCACGGAGGATTGGATTTCCCCTACATTGTTAGTACAACAACTAGAGGAAATACAAGTATTTTGATCATGAGAACAAGACATAACGAACATATCATTCTGAGGTTTTGAAAGAACATTTCCTAAACCCTATTTGTTTTGTGTGTTCGTTAACAACACTAATGATTGTCTAATATGATGCTAAGTGGTGCAGGTTAATTGACTTTTTTCTACCTCTAGTATCACTCACCAAAAAGCGAAGAAATGGCAAAGTGTTCCTACTGCAGGAAAATTCCTGGCCGGAGTTTACGGCCTGTCAGGCCGGAGTCTCCGGCCCCCTGGTTTTTCCTGCCCTCTGGCCAGCGTGTGGTGCGGTACTGGATTCCCCTCCGGAGTTCCACCGGAGGGTGCCCGGAGTCTCCGGGAGGCCGGAGTATCCGGCCCCTGGTGACCGGAGTCTCCGGCCAGTCCCGCGTCCTCGACAAATCTCCGCCCGGGTGCGGAGTCTCCGTCCTGCACCAGAGACTCCGGTCCCTCTGACCGGAGTCTCCGGCCCTCTCCGATGCGTGCAAGGTGTGGAGAGCCTCTGGTGCCAGTCCGGAGGAACCCCGGAAGGAGACCGGAGTCTCCGGCCTACACCAGAGTCTCCGGCCCACTCAGGCCGGAGTCTCCGGCTTAAGTGACCCCCAACGGCTATAATTCGCATAGGGGTATAAATACCCCTCCACCTACCTCAGACCAGCCAGCTCGTCCAGCATTTATGAACCCTAATATTTGAGAGCTCAAAATCACAAGATCTCCCAATTCCTCCGTCCAAACGCGTTGATCTTCGGAGGATTGAAGGAGAAGACCCGGATCTACATCTTCACCAAGCCGTTCTTCATTTCCCCCTCGTTCTCTCAAGGATTCTTGTTTCTAGGGTTAGCTTTGTGTTACCCTAGATTCTTGTGCTCATTTGTTGTTGTATTTGTGACAGTGTTGTTGATTTGGTTGCCCCCAATTCAGTTGTGGGTGTGTGCCCCAAGAACCGTGTAAGGGCTCCGGATTCCGCCTTGAAGGACTCCGAATAGTGGAAGGTGAACCAAGCCTTTGTGGCAAAGTTCATCGGAGAATAGGGTGAGGCCTTTGTGGCGAGCTCACACCCCTCCAACGAGACGTACTCCCTTAACAAGGAGGAACTCGGGAATACATCCTTGTCTCCGCGTGCTTCCCTTCGGTTACCTCTTTCCATCTATCTTGTTCTTACGTTGTGCTACTTGTTTAATCGTAATTGCCATCTTGTCATATAGGTAAATTCATCGTAGATGCATGTCTAGATAATTTACCGTTTTGCTAAAGCCTAAAATTGAAAAAGATTTAAAATTTGGTGTAGCACCTATTCACCCCCCCCCCTCTAGGTGCCCATACGATCCTTTCAATTGGTATCAGAGCCTTGGCTCTTAAATTAGGTTTAACCGCCTAAGAGAGTATGGGTGACGGTGATGGTGTGTCGGGTGGTAGCACCCCTCCGGTGACCATGGATGATCTCAAGAGTTTGGAAACAAGCTTGAAATCATCCATGAACACTCAAATGGAGGAGTTGCGTGCTATGATGAGGGAACTCATGAAGGCTAACATGCCACCCGCTACATCATCCCTAGAGGCTAATGCTTCCGCCGCACATGTTGGGGAGGGCGAACAACGCACTAATGAACCCCCTCCTAAAATTGATGGTGGGAGGCCGGGGTACAATGCGGTTCCATTCGCATACTCGGCTGACATCCCTATGCCACATTATCATATAAACAATAGGGGTGATCCACCTAAGCTTAATCCATCTTGTTTTGCTAATTGGCAATTTATGATGAAATCTCATGTCAAGGGCTCTTCTAGTGAACTATGGAGAATCATTGAAGTTGGGTTCAAGGCCGTCGATCCAAACAACATGACAAGAAGAGAAGCCGTGGATTCTCAACTCAATGACTTGGCTCTCAACATCATTCACACCTCTGTGGGAGAAAAGCACATGTCTCTCATCGAGTTTGCCACCACCGCCAAATAAGCTTGGGATATTCTCACTCAAGAGTTTGTCGGAAATGAGAGCATGCAAAGAAATAGATATGAAGCTTTGAGCAACCAAGACGAGGGCTTTTTCATGATAGAAGGTGAAGATCATGAAGAAATGTATCGAAGACTCAAGACCCTTGCCGCTCAATTTAGAGCCCTTGGTGCAACCTATGTGGATGATGCTTGGATAAAGAGGAAGTATGTGAGTGCCCTTTGGCCATTTGAATCTACCGACTTGAAGAGTCTCCAAGGAAGACACAACTATCACCTCATGTCATCTAATGAGGTCATGCAAGAGATGGCGGCATACAAGGTGGCCGCTAAGAACGCCGAAGATGCTCGAGCCCGAGCCATTGGAATGCATAGAGGATCTTCACTTGCTTTGAAGGCTAAGGTTGTGGTACAAGACAATGATGACGAGACTCAAGAAGATGTGTCACATTGGGATCCCAAAGAGCTTGAAGACACTCTCAAGGATTACTCGGCTCTCACCTCCAAAGTCTTTTGGAAGAGCCCGTCCAAGGCAAGGGATTTTGTCAACAAGACCGTTGGAAGGAAGGAGGGTGGACAAAGGGTTCGTTCTTGCTACAATTGTCAAGACAAATATCACTTTGTGGCCGATTGTCCGTTTGAGAATAGAGAACACCATGGAGGGAAGCTTGTTCGAAAGGACAAGTCTAAGGATGCCCATAGGAAACCTTTCTTCAAGAAGAATGCTATCAACAAGAAGCCTCCAAGGATTGTGTTGCTTGCTCAAGAAGAGTATTCATCCGGAGAAGAAGAAGAAGAACCCAAAGATGAAGTAGCCACCATTGCTATTGCTTCTTCATCATCTCCTTCCCTATTTGAATCCCCCAATGAGAATGTCTCCAACTCCTCCGCAAGATGCTTCATGGCCAAGACTATCGAGGTATCACCTCCCTCATCTCCTAAGGCTATAAGTTCTATGGATGATGCTACTAGTCTTAAAATCAAAGAGGAGATTGTTGCTTTCGATCATTTTATCACTAACATGCAAGGTGAAACAAATAAGCATGTTGAGGCTCTTATGAGTCAATATGGTGAAGCTCAGAAATGCTTGAGATCAAGGGTAAGATCGAAAGAGAGGATGCTATGGAAATTGCATCTTTAAAAGACAATCTAGAAGAAGAACATGAGCTTAGAGTTGCTTTAGAGCAACAAATTGAATCTATAGAAGAATCTAATGATGTTATTGTTGCTAAACTCATTAAAGAACGGGACCATGCAATTGCTAAATACAAAGCATGTAAGAAAGAAAAGGTCGAGCTTGGTGTTGGTCATTCTAGACTAACCGAGGAGCTAGAGAAGCTCTCCAAGGCCTACAAAGCTTTGGAGAGTGAGCACTCTACCCTCACCAAGTCGTATGAACAACTTCAAGCTCAACCACCTAACAATGATATGCCTAGTTCCTCCATTTCTATTACTTGTGATCATGCAAATATCATTGAGGAAAATGCTAGGTTGAAGATCAATCTTGCTAAGGCCATCTCCCTAGGTAAGAAACCGTTTGTCACTTCACAAAAGGGGAGAGTTGGTCTTGGGTTTGTGGAGGAAGAAAAGGAGAAGGAAAGCTTCATGAAGGATGCCAGAACTCCTCAAACAAAGAAGACCCCACAAGCTAAGAAGGCCAACCTTCCTAGTGTTCCTCAATCAAAGAGGATCCCTCAAGAAAAGAAGAAGGTCAACATTGCTAATGGTGGTGCCACAAGGGGCAAAACCATTAGTGATGACTTTGCGGGAAAGACTAACCCTCACTACATTATCTTTGTTGATTATTATGGGGATGTCTATGCTAAGTTTGTCGGTCCTAGAAATGTACCCATTGCTCATTCTATTTGGGTTCCTAAGACCCTTGTTGCTAACAAAAGAGGACCCATTGAAAAATGGGGACCTAAATCCAAGCAATGATTTCTTGTAGGACTATGCTTCCGGTGGGTCAAAATGGGTGCTTGATAGTGGATGCACAAAACATATGACCGGAAGCAAGGAGTTGATGATGGAGTTGAGATCAAATCTAAATCATGCAACCGTCACTTATGGAGATCGATCAAAATCCGAGGTATTGAGCTTTGGCAAGGTGGTAGTCGCTAAGGATATCACCTTAGCGAATGTCATGCTTGTCAAAGACCTTGGTTTTAATTTACTTTCCGTTCATGCAATTAATAAGATGAGTTATGCCGTCTTCTTTGATATTGATGTTGTGGTAATCTTGTGGAGCAAGACTCTAAAGGTCGCTTTCGTTGGGTACGTCGAGGATGATTTGTTTGTGGTTGACTTTTCGAGGGAAACCACTTCAAATTCGATGTGCCTATTCGGAAAGGCCGACAAGGGTTGGTTGTGGCATCGCCGCCTAGCCCATGTCAATATGAGAACTTTGCAAAGTCTCCACAAGGGTGGCCACATTCTTGGAGTAAAAGAAGATGTCTCCTTTGCCAAACATCGTGTTTGTAGGGCTTGTGTTGAAGGAAAGATGCATGATTCTCCCCATCCGTCCAAGACTATTATTTCATCCAAGAGGATCTTGGAGCTCCTCCATGTGGATCTTTTTGGTGCCGTTCCCGAAGCTAGTCTTGGTGGGAAGAAGTATTGCTTGGTGATTGTTGATGATTATTCAAGATTTACTTGGGTTTATTTCTTCAAGTCGAAGAGTGAGACCCAACAAACCTTCATCGACTTCTCCATTGAAATGCAACGTCAACACAATGTCCCCATATTGGCAATTAGAAGTGATAATGGATTCGAGTTCAAAAACTACACCCTCAATGAGTTTCTTAGTGAAGAGGGCATTCGTCATCAATATTCCGCAACCTATACCCCTCAACAAAATGGTATAGCCGAGAGGAAGAATCGGACTCTTATGGATATAGCAAGGTCCATGTTAGGGGAGTTTAAGACTCAGTTGACCTTTTGGGCGGAGGCTATTTCCACGGCTTGTCACTCCTCCAACCGGCTCTACTTCCGCAAAGGGTTGAACAAGACTCCTTATGAGATCCTCACCGGCAACAAACCTAACATCTCCTACTTCCGTGTCTTCGGTTGTAAGTGTTTCTATTTGATCAAAGGTTGTCGCTTAACTAAATTCGAATCTAAATCTCTAGAGGGTATATTTGTTGGTTACGGTGCCGAATCCCACACTTATAGAATCTATGATAAAGCCACACGGCGTATCATAGAATCTTGTAATGTGGTGTTCGAGGAAAATAACGGCTCCCAAGTGGCGCAATTTCATGTTTCCGATGTAGATGATGTAATTCCTCAAGAAGCCATAAGAAGAATGGGTGTGGGATTCTTCCGCCCCATTGAGGAACCCCTTGTGGTGGATCGAGAAGGACAATGCTCTACTCAAGTGGAGCCTTCATCTACTCAAGAAAATCTTGCCAATGGAGAACCTATTGCACCAACCCAAGAACAAGTTGAAGACCCTCAACCTCATGATCAAGTTGCTTTGCAAGAGCCCAACTCTCCTATCCGTGATGCTTGCCATGATCAAGACCTTGCTCAATCATCCTCTTCATCAAATGTTGAAGCCGCTCCTAGTGATGATCAAGGTCAACCTTCCGGTCAAGGCGGGGATTCGAATGATCAAGATGATATAGTGATACCTCCAAGATGCAATGAGGATATCGAAGCCCGTCGTCGAGCTAGAGTTGAAAGAACCATGGCACGTCGTGAACATTTCCTTGAGAAGGTGATTGGTGATGTGAGAGGCAAAGTGTCCACCCGAAGGCAATTGGCGAACTTTAGTGACCATCAAGCTCACATTGCCATGTTTGAACCGAAGAAAGTGGCCGAAGCTCTTGAAGATCCGGATTGGTTGCTAGCTATGCATGAAGAACTCAACAATTTCGAGCGCAACAAGGTTTGGAAGCTAGTTGAGAAGCCTAAAGAGTGCCGCAATGTTATTGGCACTAAGTGGATTTTCAAGAACAAGCAAGATGAGCATGGAATGGTTGTAAGGAACAAGGCTAGATTGGTGGCTCAAGGGTACTCTCAAGTTGAAGGCATTGATTTTGGAGAGACCTATGCTCCCGTGGCTCGCCTTGAGTCCATCCGTATCCTTCTTGCTTATGCATCCCGTTATAACTTTAAATTGCAACAAATGAATGTTAAAAGTGCCTTTCTTAATGGTCCCTTAAAGGAGTTGGTGTTCGTTAAGCAACCCCCGGGGTTCGAGGACCCCAACTTCCCTAACCATGTCTACAAGCTTGATAAGGCGCTCTATGGACTTAAACAAGCACCACGTGCGTGGTATGAGCACCTTAGAGAGTTATTGTTAGACCGTGGGTTTGAAGTTGGGCAAATTGATCCCACTCTTTTTACTAAGAGGGTTAAAGGGGAGCTTTTCGTATGCCAACTATATGTTGATGATATTATATTTGACTCGTCTAACAATTCTTTTAATGATGAATTTTCAAAGCTTATGACCGATAGGTTTGAGATGTCTATGATGGGCGAGTTGAAGTTCTTCCTTGGTTTTGAGATCAAGCAATTGAGAGGAGGGACCTTCATTAGCCAAGCAAAATATATTCAAGACATGCTCAAGCGGTTTAATATGGCCGATGCTAAGGAGAAGAAGACACCTATGGATACCAAATGCCATCTACAACTTAACCCAAAGGGTATAGATGTGGATTTACCGCTCCATGATAGGTTATTTGCTTTACCTTTGTGCATCTAGACCCGATATTGTGTTGAGTGTAGGTGTGTGTGCAAGGTATCAAGCGGCTCCTAAGGAAAGCTACATGTTGGCGGTCAAGAGAATCCTACGATATTTAGTTCATACCCCAAGGTTTGGTTTGTGGTACCCAAGGGATTCCTCTTTCACTCTTCGTGGGTTCACGGATTTGGATTGTGCCGGTGATCAAGATGATAGGAAATCAACTTCCGGGGCTTGCCAATTCCTTGGTAGGTCCTTGGTGAGTTGGTCTTCTAAGAAGCAAAATTGTATTTCTCTCTCCACCGCCGAAGCCGAGTATGTGGCCGCCGCTAGTGCATGCACTCAATTATTATGGATGAGGCAAACTTTAAAGGAATACGGTGTCACTTGTGACAAAGTGCCTCTTTTGTGTGACAATGAGAGTGCTATCAAGATCGCCTACAACCCGGTGCAACACTCAAGGACCAAGCATATTGAGATTCGTCATCATTTCATTCGAGATCATGTTGCCCGTGGAGACATTGAGCTAGCATATGTGCCAACCAAGGACCAACTTGCGGATATTTTCACGAAGCCACTTGATGAAGCAAGATTCACTTATTAGAGGAATGAGCTAAATATCGTGGATTCGAGGAGCTTGGCTTGACCATCTTGCATACACACCTATAGTTTCAACTTCTATCTTGGTTTAGGTGTAGGCATGAATTTAGGGGGAGTGTTGTCCTAATAAATTGGGCTCTCCCTCCCCCCAATATGCCTATAGTAAAAATTTATTTATCTCTATTTTCATTTCATGAATTGTGAGCTTAAATGACGAGTATTGGTTATGGACCCAAGATATATCTTCGCGGTGCCATGCCATAAACTCATACATGGTGGCCTAGGTCACCTACCTTTTCCTAGTGAAGAGTTGGATATTTTGGGATTTTATTGGATTTTATTTGCAAATCTCTTGTTCTTATGGGAAACTCACTCAATCTTGGCTTTTATTGTTTTTGGCTTTTGCAAGTTGAGTGTGAAGTACCATCCCAGTTTGTGTTGTCTATCCCAAGCCTCTCCTTGCCCCAAAACTTGCTCCTCTTGCCACATACATGTCCACCACAAAAAACGAGCTTCTCTGAGTTGTGGGGGCCGGAGACTCCGATGTCTAACACCGGAGACTCCGGTCTGAGCAGAATCTCCGCCCTAAGCCACGGAGACTCCGACACCCCGGAGACTCCGGTGTGCTTAGGCCGGAGACTCCGGTCTCGGCGATTCCAAGGGATCAAAAAGGGGATCGGGGTGGGGGTTGTTTTCACAACTCCTTTCCACCCCCGACTCTCTCCTCTCCCCTGCTGCCGCCCCCAACTTGGTGAAGCTCCTCCGGCCGCTCCTCGCCGCCGGAATCCGCCGTCCAGCCGGCCCCTCTTCATCTCCAACGTTGGGGAACCTCCTCCCCACCATTGGTGACCTTCACCATGTCGAGCAGCGGTACCTCCCTCTCTCCCTCTCTAGGTTTCTTCCTAGATCTTGGATAGAGTGTGTAGTGTTGCTCCCTATGGTGTAGAATCTCTTGCTGGCTTGTTTTCATCTCAATGTATCAATTCTAGCATCTTTAGCATCGAATTTTGACCTAACCCTAGATTCTCAGCCTCAGGGCCGGAGACTCCGGCCTGTCCCAGGCCGGAGACTCCGGTGTGGCCGGAATCTCCGGCCCCTGAGGCCGGAATCTCCGGTGTAGATCAAGTTTGTGTTCTTTTGATTCTTCAATTGATGCATCTTTTGTTTTCTTGGACATGTATGCTTATCCCCCTGCTACCTCCTATCTGTTTACTCACAGGCTCCTCGCATCGTCTCAAGAAAGTCACTCACAACCCCAATAAGGTGTCTAGAAAAGAAAAGAGGGGAAATCATGCTTATTTGGATCGGACCGAGGATGGCCGCTTGGTTCAGTGTGACAGGGGTGCTGCTGCTAGAGAGGCTGCGCAGAGGAGAGCTGAAGAAGAGTTCCTTGCTCAAGAGAAAGCCAAGAAAGCAAAGTTTGACAATTTGACCACCCTTAGTGGGTTAAGCAAATCGGAGTTCCGAGCTATGAGGTGTCATCCTTTCTTTGATATGCCACAAAATTCCAACAACCCTCACTTTTGGAGAAAGGAACAAGAGATTGTGATGAATGAAGTGTATGCTAAGCTCTCGGGTCCTAACAAGGTTTGTGTGCAAAAGGTGCTTAATCTTTCCGCCCTTAGCACTAAACAATATTTCCAAGAGGCCGTGTGGATTGTTCGCAAACTTGGGTTGGAGCACCTCATGTCGCTCCAACAAAACTATGACATCACTTTGGTGCACCAATTCTTTGCTACCGTTCAGTTTGGAGAAGATGAAGATGTCAAGTTGACTTGGATGACCGGGCCGATGAAGTGTGAGTCCTCTATGACTCGGTTCGGTGAATTACTTGGCTATGTGTTCCGCAAGGGTGAAGCCTCCCAAGGAAGAATCATGCATACGGAAGGAGTCCATTATGACAAAAACAAGATGACACCGCTTTATCTCAACAAGTCCGTTGTTGGCTCCAACAAGGACCTTCTTCCAACTTTCAATATCCTCCTTCGCATGTTTAGGTGCAACATTGCACCCCAAGCCGGAAATGTGGATGCAATTCGTGGAGGGCTTGTCAACCTCCTTATTCACTCCCATACGGTGCTTCAAGCCGGAGTTAATTGTCAAGGGTTTGAGAGTGATGTGATGGACTTCATAAAATGTGAGTTGCATTGGGCGGTGCATGAGATGAAAAATCCTATCTATGGACCTTATGTGATGATGCTCATCCTTGATCAAGTGCCGCAACTCAACCGCGAGCTTTTCACCGTTCACAAGGCGGGCGCCCTTCATGGGTTAGCAAGGGCAAAGATGATGTGCAAAGGAAGATAAAGAAGCTTAGTTGGTTTGAAAAGATGGTGATCCGCATGAATGTGTGCCTCCACCAGGAAAATTACGAAGGTTATAAGGAGAGGAAGTTGATCATCTCCAATCAAAATAAGTTGTTCAAGGAGTTGGAGAAAAAGAGGGACAAGACTCCTCCACCTCCTCCTTCTCCTCGCATTGGCAAAGCAACGCAAGAAGAGCTCGCCGAAGAAGATGAATCCTCTGGTAGTGAGGCGGCAGTTCCCTATGATGCTTGGCACGCAAGGCAATTCCCTTGGGCCGATTTTTATTTTGAGGACGTGTCCTCCCATATGCCTTCTTCCTCGCGTAACACCGGCAAGGCTCCAATGCCTCAAAGGGAGATTGAAGAAGATGAGGAGGCTAGTGGCTCGCAATATGATGAGGATGATGATGATGATGACGGCACCGACGAGGACTCCGAGTGATCTCTTTGGGGACCGTTAGCGTCGCCTTTCTTCCTTTTTGGTGTCTCGATGCCAAAGGGGGAGAAATGGTTCTAGTAGTCTATCCGTGGGATTTGCATGGGTCGGGGCACAAGCATTTGCTTTTATCATTCCTTAAGAGCTTGTGTTCCTTTTATTTCGTGTGTTGAACTCTATTCTATTTGCTACTTTTTATGTGTGAGATGTGGATCTAGTTGTCGTTTTATGCTTGAGACTTGGTGGTATCATTTTTTATCTATTGGTTGAGTTATTTGTGATGTGAGATGTGCATTGGAATTATCTTTTATTCTCACACCAAGGTATGCTTGTTAACTCAAAGATCAACCCTCTATATCATGTCTTAATTTATTTGTGGCATCCTCCCCTATATGTGGGTTTCCTCTCATATGTGTAACTTATCTAATATGCACACATTTAGGGGGAGATGCTATTTGTCACATGATATGATCCTTTTATTTTGCAAATCCTAGTGTTGTCATCTAACACCAAAAAGGGGGAGATTGAAAGAACATTTCCTAAACCCTATTTGTTTTGTGTGTTAGTTAACAACACTAATGATTGTCTAATATGATGCTAAGTGGTGCAGGTTAATTGACTTTTTTCTACCTCTAGTATCACTCACCAAAAAGCGAAGAAATGGCAAAGTGTTCCTGCTGCAGGAAAATTCCTGGCCGGAGTCTCCGGCCCCCTGGTTTTTCCTGCCCTCTGGCCAGCGTGTGGTGCGGTACTGGATACCCCTCCGGAGTTCCACCGGAGGGTGCCCGGAGTATCCGGCCCCTGGTGACCGGAGTCTCCGGCCAGTCCTGCGTCCTCGACAAATCTCCGCCCGGGTGCGGAGTCTCCGTCCTGCACCGGAGACTCCGGTCCCTCTGACCGGAGTCTCCGGCCCTCTCCGATGCGTGCAAGGTGTGGGGAGCCTCTGGTGCCAGTCCGGAGGAACCCCGGAAGGAGACCGGAGTCTCCGGCCTACACCGGAGTCTCCGGCCCACTCAGGCCGGAGTCTCCGGCTTAAGTGACCCCCAACGGCTATAATTCGCAGAGGGGTATAAATACCCCTCCACCTACCTCAGACCAGCCAGCTCGTCCAGCATTTATGAACCCTAATATTTGAGAGCTCAAAATCACAAGATCTCCCAATTCCTCCGTCCAAACGCGTTGATCTTCGGAGGATTGAAGGAGAAGACCCGGATCTACATCTTCACCAAGCCGTTCTTCATTTCCCCCTCGTTCTCTCGAGGATTCTTGTTTCTAGGGTTAGCTTTGTGTTACCCTAGATTCTTGTGCTCATTTGTTGTTGTATTTGTGACAGTGTTGTTGATTTGGGAGCACCCAATTCAGTTGTGGGTGTGTGCCCCAAGAACCGTGTAAGGGCTCCGGATTCCGCCTTGAAGGACTCCGAATAGTGGAAGGTGAACCAAGCCTTTGTGGCAAAGTTCATCGGAGAATAGGGTGAGGCCTTTGTGGCGTTGAGTAGGCCTTTGTGGCGAGCTCACACCCCTCCAACGAGACGTACTCCCTTAACAAGGAGGAACTCGGGAATACATCCTTGTCTCCGCGTGCTTCCCTTCGGTTACCTCTTTCCATCTATCTTGTTCTTACGTTGTGCTACTTGTTTAATCGTAATTGCCATCTTGTCATATAGGTAAATTCATCGTAGATGCATGTCTAGATAATTTACCGTTTTGCTAAAGCCTAAAATTGAAAAAGATTTAAAATTTGGTGTAGCACCTATTCACCCCCCCCCCCCTCTAGGTGCCCATACGATCCTTTCAGGTTTAGATAAGCAACTTTTACATGATATGCAAGGACTATCAACACAAGCATGTAAAGAATTTTTGGTGCTAGATGTGTTTAAGTCGAAAGATAAATCATTGCAATAAGATAGAGGTGAATTATCAACAATAAGTTCACTATCATCATTAGAATATTTGTCAGTACTCACCATTGCATTTCTTTGTGTCTTACCACATGTAGGTAAACTAGACGAAGTTGAGAATTCATTACGACCAGAGGTGGAGGGAGAACAATCATCTCCACTAGACTTGGACGCATCATATTTATTTTGAAGCTTTTTCCATAGCTCATGAGCATTCCGAAAAGGATAGACGGAGATAATAATTACATTGCTCAAAGCATTGAAAATCACATTAGAAGCTTGAGCATCTAGATATGAATTATTCTCATCCCTAAAGATAGTCTTCTGGGATTCTTTGGAGGAGAATAACCCATATCTAAAATTTTCTCTATATTTGGGTCCATGACCCGGAGGATATCAAGCATGTGAATTTTCCAAATACCATAATTTGTGCCATCGAATATAAAAGAATCATTGTGCACTAGTGAAAGTGCATGGTTGCCCCCATGTGTTTTTTTGGTAATTAATGATAATCTCTATGGACTAATGTGTGCTTTGAGTTATATTTGTAGTGTTGGTCCATAAGGAATGTTTGAACTCCATATGTTGGAGTCAAGGCTAAAAGAAGAAGATTATATGTTGATCAAGGCTAAGTGCAAATTGATCAACATACAAGATAAGGGCAAGTGAAGATATGCGTAAGAGTCTCTCTCCCATATTGGTGTATGGGGGAGCAATATGCGAGGCTTCACCGAGCGGAGCGTAATCAAGAAAGGTGGTGATCCACTTGAGAGGAGATCAAGATCGTCATCATCTAGCTCAAGTGGAATGCGCAAGGCAAATAAAGGTGATCCACTTGAGAGGAGATCAAGATCGTCATCATCTAGCTCAAGTGGAAGGCGCAAGGCAAAGGTATGATCTTGATAGAGTTTCTATTTTACTGGTCTCGCGGTTGTAGTTGGGAGACCGGGTTTTTAGGATAGGTAACTGTACTATCAAGAGGGGCTCTCAAGTGAACTTTAGCGTATCGGTCGTAGAGAGCTCAAACCTTTGCATCCTTGAATTCTTGCAATCATTTTTATTGGTTCTTATTTGGCTCTTATCGTGGTGTGGTCTTGGTGCTTGTCGTGCTTGTCATGACAAGACCAAGTTCACCAAAAACGGAATTTGTTGCATCGCCTATTGCGTTTTAGGTGGTGGAGTTTTTGCCGATTCACTAGTGAGGAAAGGTTCACACCTTCCCACCCATACCAAAATATCCATTGCCTATTCTTATGTGACTTTTATATAGATGAGGTTTTAGATCTTGTCTTGATCTTCAATACAAGCTCAAGTTCATCAAAAACGGATTTCGTATGAAAAACTTATTGCGTTTTTGATTTTGGGGGTTTACCGGTTATTCATTTAGAGAGTGATCTAACATTTACCCATTTAGTTTTACCCTCCCATGTTGTACAATGATGTTTCTATGCATAATCTTGTAGTGCTCGTTGTGGTGATTCCAACGAGCCCAAGATCATTGAAAACGGAGTCCGGATACAAAAGTTATTGCATTTTCAGTATCGAACGTTTTGCAGTTTGGCCAGCCTTGCCGGGCTCAAGGCCGGGGTCAAGGCCGGCCGCCTCTGGCACCTGCCCAGCCTCCAACACTGCGAGGCCAGCCTAGGCCGGGCTCAAGGCCGGCCTCCCTACAGTTTGGCCAGCCTAGGCCGGGCCCAAGGCTGGATTCCCTGCGCGTGAAGATTCCAGGCCAGCCTCAGACCCAGCCTCGGACCCAGCAAGGCCGGCCTCCCTGCACACACAAGAAATTGCCTCCAACGGCTCAATTATTGGGGAGGGGTATTTATACCCCTCCTCCTTCCTCCAGCCCATTGAGCTCCTTTTTTCTCTCTCTCCATTGTTGCAAGAGCTCAAAACACATAGATCTCCCAATCCCTCCACCCAAACTCGTTGATCTTTGGAGGATTGAAGGAGAAGACCTAGATCTATTATTCCACCAAACCATATCTCCTCTAAGTGAGGGGAACATCTTTGATTTAGGTCTTGGAGTTGCTTTGTGTTTTCTCCTTTGTTCTTCCTCTTAAATCCCTCCATAGCATTAGTTTCTTTGGTTGGATTTCGGAGAGAAGGACTTGACCACTTAGTGTGTTCTTGCCATTGCATTAGTTGCATCGGTTTGAGTTCTCCACGGTGATACGTGGAAGTGAAGTTGAGAAGCATGTTACTCTTGGATGCTTTGGTGCCCTAGAGCTTGTTCCTCTAGGGCACGTTGGTACCCTAGACGGTTGTTGTTTTCTCGGAGTCTTGGTGGCTCACAGGATTTGTTGGGAGCCTCCAATTAGGTTGTGGAGGGAGGCCCAACCTTGTTCGCTTCGGAGCTTTGGTAGCTACGAAGACATTGCCGGGAGCCACCAATTGAGTTGTGGTGTGTGCCTCGGCCTTGGTCATCGAGTCTTGGTGGCTAGGTGCATTTGGTGAAGACCCTCCAACTTGTGGAGTGAGCTTCACCCTTGTAAAGGTTCTAGTTGTCAACCTCAACGGCAACATAGTGACAAGTGCCTCGCCACATTGGTGGTAAGACACAACGGAGATACGGTGTGCCATATCAAGGCTACTCGGTGTTTCACATTGGTGAACACCGCGCCGCTTCAACGGAGACTAGCTTCCATTGGGAAGTGAACTTCGGGATAAATCATCGTCTCCAAGTGCCTTAGTATTTCTATACCCGAGCTTCTTACTTATGCTATTTACTTTGTGATTGACATCGAGCTTAAAGTCATATATCTTGATATCACCTAGTTGATTATATTGCTTAGCATAAGTGTTGGTGCACATAGGTGAACCTAGCTAGTTTAGGTTTTGGCTTGATAAATTAAACATTAGTTTTATTCCGCATTTATTCAAGCCTTAACCGTAATAATTTTAAATCGCCTATTCACCCCCCCCCCCCCCCCCCTCTAGGCGACATCCGTGTCCTTTCAACTAGATTACTAGATGACATCTTACTCTCTAGGCCGTGAAGCTTAATAAAGAGAGAACCTGCTGTCATACCAATTGAAAGGACACAGATGTCGCCTAGAGGGGGTGAATAGGCGATTTAAAATTATTGCGGTTTAGGTTTGAATAAATGCGGAATAAAACTAGTGTTTAATTTATCAAGCACAAAACCTACAGAAGCTAGGTTTACCTAAGTGCACCAACAACTTATGCTAAGCGAGATAAGCAACTATGTGATAGCAATATATATATATATGCAACTTCAAGCTCGAAGGCTATCACAAAGATAATTGCATAAGTAAAGAGCTCGGGTATAGAAATAACCGAGACACGCGGAGACGATGATTTATCCCGAAGTTCACTTCCCAATGGAAGCTAGTCTCCATTGAAGCGGCGCGGTGTTCACCAAAGTGAAACACCGAGTAGCCTTGAAATGGCACACCGTATCTCCTTCACGTCCTACCACCGATGTGGCGAGGCACGAATCACTATGTTGCCGTTGAGGTTGACAACTAGAACCTTCACAAGGATTAAGCACACTCTACAAGTTGGAGGGTCTCCACCAAATGCACCGAGCCGCCAAGACTCGATGCTCCAAGGCCGGGGCATACACCACAACTCAATTGGTGGCTTCAGGCAATATCCCGAAGCCTCAAACTCCAAGAAAACAATGACCGTCTAGGGCACCCCAAGTACCTAGAGGAACAATCTCTAGGGCACCCCAAGTACCCAAGAGTAACAAGCTTCTCAACTTCAACCACGTATTACCGTGGAGAACTCGAACCGATGCAACTAATGCAATGGCTAGAGCACAAGTGCTCAAATCCTTCACTCTCAAATTCCAATAAAGAAACAAATGCTTATGGGGGAATAAGAGAGGAAGAACAAAGGAGGAGAAACACAAAGAACTCCAAGATCTAGATCCACTAGGTTCCCCTCACTTAGAGGAGAGATGCATTGGTGGAAATATAGATCTAGATCTCCTCTCACTTTACCCTCAAAGATATGAAACAATCATAGGAGGGATTGAGAGAGGGGCAAGCTTTTCAATGTCAAAATGGTGGGAGAGAGAGAGAGAGAAAAACGTGCTGCCTTGGTTGGGGAACCATTGGGAAAGAAGACCCCTTAAATAGGGTCCCCAAAAACTGACCATTGAAGCGTCCCCGTGAGCCCGGCCTTGGGCCCGGCAAGGCCGGCCTGGAATCTTGGAGGCAGGCTTGCATGAAGAGAGGCCAGCCTTGAGCCCAACCTTGGGCTGGCCTCGCAGTGGTGGAGGCTGGGCAGGTGCCAGAGGCGGTCGGCCTTGAGCCTGGCCTTGGCCCGGCAAGGCTGGCCTAAAAACTGCAGGAACACCCAACACGAAAACGAACATATTTTGATCATCCGGACTCCGTTTTCGATGATCTTGGGCTCGTTGGAATCACAACGAAGAGCTTTACAAGATCATGCAGAGAATCATCATAGTCCAACATGGGAGGATAAAACCAAAAGTAGAGAGTTTGACCTCTCTAGAAAGGATAAGCCGGTAAAACCTCCAACATCAAAAAGCAACAAGATATGCATATGAAATCTGTTTTTGATGAACTAGAGCTTGGTATGGAGATGAACACAAGCTCTAAATTCTCACATGGATAAAATCCAAATAAGAACCAATAAAGATGATATGCCAAGTATGCAAAGGTTTGAGCTCTCCACAAAGATGTGATCAAGTTACTCACTTGAGAGCCCCTCTTGATAGTACGGTTATCTATCCTATAACCCGGTCTCTCAACTAACATCATGAGACCGGTAAAATAGAAAACCTATCAAGATCATACCTTTTCCTTGCGCATAATCCACTTAAGGTCGATGATGACGGTCTTGACCAACTCAAGATGGACCACCTTTCTTGATTGCGCTCCGCTCGATGAAGACTCACATATTGCTCCCCCATACACCAATATGGGAGAGACCCTCTTTGACATGTCTTCATTTGGCCATTATCTTGATGACGATCATCACACGACGTCATCCTTCATGAGCTACATAGAATCTTCCTCTTGATTCATGCTCATGGAGAAATACCTAACCCCACATAGAGATACAAGCACATAGATCATGGGTTAGTTCACAAGGCTATATTGACAATTGCTTACCATACCATGAGATCATACGATCCCTCATGGTACATCACTAGCCTCGAGTGTTGATCTACTTGCACTTAGCCTTGATCAACATATAATCTTCTTATTTTAGCCTTGACTCCAACATATGGAGTTCAAGCATTGCTATGGACCCAACCTAGAAGTATGACTCAATACAAATATTAGTCCATAGAGATTGTCATTAATTACCAAAACCACACATGGGGACAACCATGCTCTTTCACGTCCTAATCGTGAGGATGAAGTAAGACGTCGTCCTTGTCGCGCTGAACCACGCCATCCTCGATTCCGTGGTGCCGGCGCGCGCGGCTGATGGCGGGAGGACGGCGAGGACGAGGCGACGGGCGAGGACGCCGACGATGAGTGGGGCTTTTTCGACGAAGATGAGGCAGCGGCCGATAAAGGAGAGGACGCCGACGACGAGTGGGGCTTCTCCGACTCGGACGAGGAGATGCTGGATGTTGATGGCGGCGAGGTGGGCGAGGACGTGGGAATGCCGGAGGCCAATGGCGACGAGGCTCAGGCGAGGACGTCGACAAGGAAATGCCCGACCTTGGTGTGGCCGGCTACGGTGGCGACTGGGCATCGTCCATGGAATTCGAGATCACCAACGCCGACGTGATTCTCATCTCCTCCAGCAACGAGGAGTAAGTACGTGACGCGAGATCTAGAGCTAGTTAGCTAGTAGTATAGCTCCATCGCTCGATTGATCTACACATATTAGTACTAGTACATATTTTGCTAAGATTAGCTACAGCTAGCTTAGATCGATCCGGGGGATCGATCTAGCACGCATTGATCGAAGTTGCACGTGAGATGTGTAGGGGCTCGGTACATATTTTGCTAGATTTAATAGATGCCGGTCTGCCGGGATGGATCGAGATTTGGCCGGCCGGTCGGGATGGTTCGAGATTTGGCCGGCGGTCAATATGCTAAAACAATCGCTATATTCTGCTAGTAATTATGGTTATGAAATTCATATCTCTGTGATGATCTATTTCCCTTATTATAAGTTCAGTTTATCAAGATTTTGTTCAAGTTTTCACGCGCATTCGGGCTTTTGACTCAGTGAGAACTATGCCGGACGATTATTCCGAACGTCTGAAGCAATTTCAGAGCCGGTTAAGTATATTGGACGTCAACAACGGATATATGCGGACCGTCCAGAATTTGTTTTCTCCATGAATTACTCTGAATATATTTTTTGAAGCAAAAAAATCAATGATTGTGGATACTATTGATTTGGAAGCCAAAAAAAATCAATGGGACAATATACTATTTATTTTGAAGTAATAAACAAGGATTATGGACAAATAATCTAACAGAATTGGGAAAAGGACTATTTATTTTGAAGCCAAAAAATCATTGATTGTGGACAAATAATTTAATAGACGGGACAAGTCACTGAGTTCTAAATTGATCTCATTGAATTATCACATACATTTATTCATTGAACCACAATCAACTTTGTATATTCAACACCTAAATTGCGAGCACGGAGACTCGAACTTGGATATGATGGGCAGGAAAGGCATCAACATCCCCTTGCCACTAGGCTAGGCCTAAGTCTACGACATCGTTGGTACAACGTTCAATTTATTGTAGCACAAACTAATGCATTTGTAGAGGCATCCAATAGTATCAACCGTCTCCGACAGGTTTCTTCATGAGACGGACGCAAATACCAGCCGTCTTCTAGAGGCGGACAAATAGATGGACCGTCGCAGATGATCAGAATTTGCGAGACGGTCGCAAATAATGACCGCCTCTAGCTTTATTAGAGACAGCTTGGAAATTCCGGCCGACTGAGGGGTTTGATCCTAAACGGTTTAATTTTTTTTAGTTGAACCGCCTCTAGGTTCCGTCCAGGATGGTCATGTTTGTACTAGTGTTGGAAGGGTGCTCCATGCCTCTTGGCTTCGATCCGTGCTGGTGGGCGCTATTTCTTCGAGAACCGTCCCAAGTTGGGTGGCTTGTGTGCGTGCGTGCGTGCAGTGTGTGCGCGACGTCTTTGGCTTCTTCGGTGTGTCAGGATTCAAAATGTTCTTCTTTGTTTGCCTCGGAAGCCCCGCTCCTCTTTCAGTGACGAGTATTGATTGTTTTTCTGTTGGAGGCTTCAACCTCATTCAAGGGTTTCTTCGGTTTTCGAATATTATGGTTGGCTTCGTCATAGGTGGCACCATCACTGTTGTTGTAATCGAACAACGGGAGAATAAGAGGTATCTCGTGTAACTCTGTCACGTGATATGTTAGAGCACAACGTTGTTTTTTTAATAGGTTCGGTCACCTCGTGGGAGCGTGACTTAGTACTATGCTAGAAGAAGCAACATGGGTAGTGCTTTGCTTAGTCCTATGTGACTTAGTGTTAGGGCCAAAGACAATGCTTCCTCAAGATCTCATTATCCTTTGTGTGGGAGAGGTGTTCCTCTTTATAGGTTCGGGCTCCTTGACAAGTTACCAATTCTACCTTTGAGGGGGAGAAAAAGTAAGGCTAAGATAGGAAAGTCTACTAGTCCATGGTGGACTAGTGGAAGTTGGAGGGAGGGGCATAGTCCATCATGACACCCCCCCCCCCCCTCCTCGTTGTTTTGCTATGATCTAAATTCAGTTGAATGTTATGCAGATAAGAGGTTAATTTCTGATGAGAGGTGTGAGGCCTGTCGCCGGTAGGCTTGGGCCGAGTGGAGCGGATCGTTACTAACCTAGGTCACAACCCCCTTTATATATCTCATGTAAGACGCCAGTTTGGGATAAGTCGAACAGTTATAAATCCCCGGCATTTATAACCTCTCCCAAAATAGTGAACATTTGTTGGTTGTCGGTCGTGATTTTTTCCCTTCTCCTTGGAGGGTTTTTTCACATTAAAATCTTATGTCCTTCTGCATTGATTATTGCCTGTTGTGTATAACACCCTATCCCGTCATCTTGATGAGATCCTTTCTCCATGGGCTTTGTCGTTGTTTTTTCTGTTTGGATCCTTCTTTGACTCATTTTTCCCTTGATATTTGTCCTTTTGCGTTTCCATGTGGACACGGTCAAGACCCGTTTCGTAGGATTTGGCTCTTCCCACAACAGACGATATGTATACATTAGTGGTAAATGGCTAACTTTACTTATTTGTGAACATTTTTTGCATAACTATTAAGAGTTGTGAGCTAATTATCTATATTACTCTTTTGAAGGCGAATAAACCCTTGTGCACTTGATGCCACTTGACAATCCAGCAATGTTCACAAGAAGCAAAAAAAAAAAGGGTTAACCCTACTAGGTCTGCAACGAACACAAGAAGCAAAGGAAGCTTAACTTGTGATTTTTTTTTCTCAAACGAGACAAACGCTTTACCTTTTATAATGATATAGAAGAAGCAAACATGAAACGACCGAGGCCAAAAGGAAAAACCATACAGGTCAGGGCCTCTTAACTTGTGATTCTCATCTGCTTTTCTTTTCATGGCATGGTTACTATGTGATGTATGTGCGTACTTGGCATAATGTATGTGATAAATGTGAACCTGGATGTGATGTATCTGAACTTGCTAGCTGTGATCCGAACCGAAAATTTCAGGACCAAATCGGAAGCAAATTTTAATCTAGTACACTATCAAACAAGGAAATTCTTCAACTTAAAATATACTACCTGCTACCAACGATACAATGACTGTGGCACTTTCAAGATTTCTTAAACAGATTGCATTGAACTATACAGCTCTTTTTTTCTTTTTCTTTTTTACAGCTCTTGACGTTCTGTGCGTTCGGATTGATGATTCATTGATTCTCACATGTGATCAGGTCCCTCGGTTGGAATTCACAAACTGTGTTCGGGGAGACTGATGTTCTGTTCCTGCCTGCAATCGCCACGGCAGCGTATCCACCTCTCATCTGCTTGCAGATTTGCTGCTCTGATTTGGTTTGGGCCTGCCGCCTGCGTATCACCATCACTCACCTGATCAGATAGCTGTCTTCCAATGATCCATCCCATCCGGCCACTCATCATGGAACACAAGATCCTCTGACCTTGCAACGCATGTTGCATCTCGAGGCTACGCAATTATCCGGATTCGCTTACCTAACTCTTGATGCTGCCGAAGTAACAAAGGCCTTGATTCCTTCTTACTATGTTCATTTCATTGGCATGTGCTGCGCTAGCAAGAAAAATTTGCATATGGAGCATGGGTAAAATGTGGTTGCCAAGAGAGAAATCAAGCAAAAAAAGAACCATCTCCATTTGCAAGAGAACTGACAAGAACAGCACGAATCCTGCAGAGGCAACAGTGAGAAATGCCTGCATCTTTCGGAAGTGGGTGGCCGGGGACTGCAGCAACCGCAAAGACGCCGGCGAATCAAACTTCTTTGAGAAGCATGGAGGGAGCACACGACTCCAAAAAAACATAATTATTGCATTGCACATGAAAGGAAGAAAATATCCACGCAACAACTAATTGTACACCACTTGACAGTTAAAACACACATATTGTGGAGCTAAGGTGTATAGGTTTGCGGATACGCGGTGTATAGTTCACTCCGGAGTGACCCATAGTACCGGCAAGGAGAGCAACATCAGTAGTATTTTCAGGGGATACCCAACCGTTTCCTATTGTTGTTGTTATTGCCAGCACTATCAGCTCTATAAGGGATATAGTGGAAAATCTGTTTGTGTAAAGCATTATTATCGCAGCCATCGATCATGTTACTGTCTTCTTTCTAGAAATAATATAATCCATAGGCCATATCAAAATAAGTAGTAAAGTATTCTGCAAGAACCAAAGTTTCTCAACCTTTTCTTAAAAGTTCTTGAAAAGTATCTGAATAGGAGAAATAAAAATGAAGTAGCAAGCAGCATTGCGGTTAGCAAACTTTTTCATTGTCCCCCAAGGCATGCCTAATGGGTTCTGACCACTTTCAGTCTTCCGAAGAAGAAAAAACAAATGGCTACTTTCCATTTCTAGCCAACAATATGTTTTGATAGCGGGAGCATTACCGCCAATAACGAGCAAAAGCCAGTTGTTCTGTCCCGTAAAAGGAAGCATAGTCTTCAGAACAAATATTGAGTTACTGATAATTAGACAGTAATCAGACAGAGACGAACTTGTTAGATCATATAAGGGCCAGTACATTGTTTCAACTATTTCACTTCATAATTTACATACTGCTCTGTGGAAGCCACATCGAGAACGTGTTGTGCTGTCATTGGAGATGGCGGATTACAGTTGTGATTCGATGTCGTTTCGTACCCTGTTGTCACTGTGGCGCCGCCCAAAGCCAATGGACGGAGCAGTCGTCGTCGGACCACTGTCTATCTCAGCTTTGCAGAGGGGGCATAGCGCATTTATCTTGAGCCATTTATCAACGCATTCTTTGTGAAAGAAGTGAGTGCAAGGAAGCTCTCGGAGATCATCATTGTTCAAATATCTTGCTAGGCAGATACAGCAAATCTGCATATCAAAGGAAACAGCTCAGGTTTCAAATTAAAAGTAGGTAATAGAGTTGTCAAATAAATAGGAGTGTGGGAGAACAACTCACAGCATCTTCAGCAGATACAAGCCGCTCCTTATCTGTTCCAGCAGCCACGACTCCGCCACCAACTTCATTTCCCTCACCGTTACGAGCCTTCTTCGATTTGAACTTGTATGTTCTCAAGGCATTGATTGCCTCTGCAGTAGCACCTTTGTCTTGGTTTAGATCTTCACGGAAGCTCATTACGGAGATTATGCAGGGTAGGCAGCAACATATCAATGCGCAGAGAATGAAAGGCATAGCATAGCCAATACAGCTAAACGTGAGGAAGGCTATACACAACCTGAAAAGGAAAACATTACAATTATGAAACAATGAAGGAAAATAACTTGCTAAAATACTGAAGCACGGGAAGCTAGCAGCACACCTGTACAAGTTGGGTGCATCATGGGCGGAGGAATGTCCACCAAATACCCAGACATTCCCCACAACAAACCACACAGCGAAGAAACAGTCAAGGGCCATCCTGAAATGGTCAGCATAAGCTTGGGCCCTACAAAAAGAGTAAGAGTGCAACTCAGTTTAACATTGAAAACGGAACAACTCAGAGGCTGGACTCCAAACAAGTGCTGCGAATACTTTAAACTCTATTGCCCTCTACACTGGCCTTACTTCGATAGCTTTACAGCAACAATACGTTACCAGGATAATAAAGTTTTGTACATATCTCTCTGCGATGGGATTTTGCTCACATTACCATGTTTATTCCATACAACTAAGTCCCCAATGTGTGGTAATAATAGCACAGGAAGGTGACAAATAGAGGTTTAATGCAATTCGTCGATATGTCTTGCAGACATAAACACTAGATGATGTAGACTGCAGACGTATAAATTTAAGAGGGACAAAATTGATTATGGAATTGAAGACTATGTTACCTTGGATTTCTGGTGAGTATGTTGTTTCGCGAGACTCCATTTGTGTCAGTTACATGACCAGCTTCAGACACACGAGGGGCTGAACTTGCTGTGTAAGAATTGGATTCAGGTATGCTGTTTGGAGGGAAGTTCTCACTTCCTGCTTCTTGCCCAGTTGTTGGGCGGTTGCGATGGAGATAGCGCCAGTAAAGAAGAGGAAGAGTAGCAATACAACCTACTGTATAACCAATGACCCACTCAAACAACGGAGAATTTGGATGTTCATTCCTTGATAATGACAGAACGCAAATAGCTGCTATGATCTGGCTAACTGTTACAACAAGCTCAACTGAGATCCAGCAAACAGAATTCAAAGGACTTTGCTGGCGACGAGCACGGTTATCATCTCTTCTTGCTACAGGAGCATTTTGGGAGTTAGATGCAGTAGTTGTCTCTGCGGAACTTTCTGGGATACGAGGCAATTGATCCAAGCTATCATTATTATCCCGACGAGATGTTGACGAAGAAGCAGCGTCATCCCTTGGGCTGTCAATTGCAATCTCGCGATGAGCGCTTTCCATTTGGTCTATCAGTAAAGGGTGATTATCAGTTTCAGTGCCTGCTTCTGATTCAACAGGGTGAGCAGCCATCAACAGAAGGTTGCATAGGAAACTAGCTGGCTGCGCTTCTCAGAAATTCAGTTGCTCTGACTTAAGATAAAGGACGTTCTCTATAAGAAAATGCACTTAATCCAAGGCAAGGCCCTATAATCTTTTTTCCTGCAACAGCAGGTCACCTTCGCTGCAACTGAAAGAAAATGAACAACAGCGACTAATTAGCTAACTTTTATTTTGCGAATGAGACTAATTAGCTAATTTTTATTTTGCGGATGTGACTAATTAGCTACTCCCTCCGTTCCATAATATAAGATGTTTTAGGACTTTTCCACATTCGTATTTGTACCACATGTATCTAGACATGTTTTAGTGTATGTGTTCACCCACTTTCCATTCTTTTAGTCCGAATCTAGACAACATGTGAAACATCTAAAACATCTTATATTGTGGAACGGAGGGAGTATTTAACAATCGAGAGAAGTCCAGTTTACCCCCCTAAATTTGTCCCGAAGTTCACTTTACAACCCTTAACTTTAATTTGGTTCAAGTTTCACCCCCAAACTCCAAAAACCGTTCGGAATTACCCCTTTCACCTCTTTGACATGTTTTTTCCGGTCCAATCAGCGGTTTTTTCTGCATGCGAATTCATCGCCTTAGTAAAAAACCCATAATATACAGTACATGCCGGGGATTTAGTGCATTGACGACATGATTAACTTGGGTTGCTGTCGATCCTGATGGCTGCAACCCGTGCAGAAAAATCAGTTTACTATACTCCATGTATTGTACACCATTATTGTCCTGTCATTTTTTGACGCTCCTCATCTCTTCAAATTATTTCTACACCATAGCTCTCAAATTTAACAACATGATATGAAATAGAGAGTGGTGGATACTTCTCACCAGCAGCTAGGTGACCAAAGACTTGAAATATGGCAAGGGTAGGAGTCTGATCCTATTTTTGTGCGGACACATGGCCGATGGCTTCTATTCCACATGCATGTATGACAGATGTATGCGCAGATAATTGTTCTGGTTATTTTTACAAAGACGATGAGTTGGCATACAGTAAAAACCAGGTCAAAACAGTGAAAGGGGTTATTCTGAACGGTTTTTAGAGTTTGGGGTTGAAACTTGAACCAAATTAGAGTTGAGGGTTGTAAAGTGAACTCCCAGACAAATTTAGGGGGGTAAATTGGACTTCTCTCTTTAACAATCTCTCTCGAAGTAAAAGGCCATTACATTCTTGAAGGCTCTATACAGCATTGACCAAAGAGTTAATCACAAGTTTGATGGTCAATTCAAGTGTTTGTAATAGAGAGTTCAATCTACCATTTATTTTACTGCCTCTGGTTCCATTGTGCACAGCCACCATACGACAATCATACGAGAAAACGAATCCATTTCATTTATTTTAGCAGTTTAATTGACATATGGTACATAGTTGAACGAACAAGGGGATATGCAGGAACGAATACGGTCTAGTAATAAGAAGACTAAACTACGCTTTAAGATGTTCAGAGGCATAGATCCAATCCTAAAAGCTTCTGATGTGAATTCAACCTAACGGCTTAATTTGTTCATGGACATGGTGACATGCAAGTTCAAAATTCAGCCATATTCACAGAATCACAGTTAGTGTGTATGTGCTGCGCAGGAAGACAGAAAGGATCCAATCAAAACTGCATCACATGTCATATGACTCTTTGAAGTTTGATGTAGCGAACTAGTAAACTCTAAACAGCTCTACTCTTCGGTCCTCCATGTAGCTCTACTAACTAATCAAACACTAAACGGAATTTTACCAATTTCCCCTCACATTTTCTCCACCAATTACTCAGAGACTACCTAAAGAACAGGTTCACCACATCCAGAAGATCTAAACCAGGAGCACTACATACCTCAAGAAATTCCACGCCCCAGGAACCGTCCCACCAACGACGGCCCGCAGCAGCTCCCCCAAATCGCCTGAAACTGACAGACAGATTCAAGAATCCATGAGAGACCAGGGGCGGAAGCAAAGCAGCGGAAGAACGGCAGACACGTACCTGGACCACTTAAGATCGAATCAATGCCTGGCTTGCAAGCATCCGTCCACCCGCCGAGGTTTCCGCCCAAAGGAAAAATCACTGGACGAGCTCGGACGGCAAGATCGGGCCTGAGGGGAAAGAACAGGTGCCAAACCCTTAGACTGAAGCAAACGCCCCCACCATTTAGTTAAACAAAAGCATCCAGCTTGCGGAGAAGAAGATGGGGATATGCCAAAATGGCGATGGCAAGAAGGTCCAAAACTCCGAGTCGACTTCTTCCTCCTCCTCACCTCTCCTCTCCTCTCCTCTCTTCTCCGGTCTCCAAGTTGAGTGACGCCGTAATTTTGGAAAAAGGAAAGATTGTCTCGTTGTCTTGCTTTTCTCTTTGCATATATTGCAAAAAAAAAAAGTATTTTTAAGGAATCTTTTGGTCTCGAGGTGGCAGAAGCAGAAGGGCGAGCTGTATCAACCTTGGCCGTTGGAACAACGCGCCTTCTCAGACTGTGGACGGTGGGGAAAGGGTCGTCAGTATCTCGCGTGGCCGCTTGATCTGAAGGTACTTCCACGGTACACGCGGAATGCTGTGACTGGTTCCACAGAGAGGTCTGCTGTTTGGCGCAAGAGAGCCAGGATGGTGGAGCTATGGATTAATTCTTTTTCTTAGACCAGCAATGGATTAGTTGGGTCGGTGACTTCATCACTCATCAGCGCCAGAATGCATTATGTAATGCAGGATTAGGTTGGTCTTTCTTGTCTCTAGTACGAAGTTTAGTCGATAATATGTTTCAAAACTCACTGACTTATGAGTCCTTGTCTGGAATGTACAGTAGTGGTTATGAAATTTCCGCGATGCTCCTTGTAAACCTCCGCATTCGAATAAGCATCTGAACAGAGAATTCAGAATATACTCTCTTTTTTTTAATCACGGGAATTCCTGTGAATGGACTGATTTTTTTTTTTTTTTGCGGGGTAAAACTACTTGAAATTGAAATATAGGAAAGTTCATGCAAAGCACAAGGGTGGAATTACATGAAGTCTGAAAGACAAACTCTTGATAGCAATAATCATATAAACTCTTGTGTTTTCCTATGTCGTCGCCGCGAGCGACTATAGAGATTATTTCAAATCACGTGATGTGTCTTCTCTAGGATTCTAACATGCGAAGGTTGAAAATGCTTAGCGGTTAAAAGAAAATATTATGCAACTGCATATATGTCGTTTATGAAATGTGTATGAACCGTGATGACGTGTCAGAATATTGTGTCTATGATCAAGTTGTTTAATTATGACCATATTTGTGAAATACACATTTTTTTCGAATTGTAACTCCGGCATTTGCATCAATCGATGCACACATCTATTTTATAGCACAATCTTATCATTAGAGTTTACAATTCATTGTTCGCTTAGGGTGTCCGAAAAACAACCAGCAAAAAATAAATGACATATATCGTTTACCCAACATCTAATATGTTAGAATGCCGCCTGCCAATTTGGGTGAAGATAACCTGTGTAACCGTCTCCATACGGCTGCATCCAGTATGCATAGACTCGCGATGTCCTTCTATGAGGACAAAGGACCATATGTGGATCCGATTTAGTACCCAGTCTTGTGAATAACCTGCAAAAAAAACATTTCCAGCCTTGTTAAGAACCAAGTCATTCCTATAGTTCGAGACAGACCATAAAACACACAAACCCCCGTATAAATGTACGCCTTGTTAATTTTATCAACCCCAAACAACCAATTGGTGGTGATATATTAAAGTAATCTCAACTATCCTCCAAACAAGACAAGTAAAAACAGATAATTGTGTAAAGGCAAAAAAAGTTGTGAAACTAGGCGTTTGATTTGCCAGAATAGTAAAACGCATGAATCCCGAAAAGCATGATCAAGCCAACGTTAAAATAAATACAAAGGTAAGATTAGGTCATTATCATGCAACTTATGGTCTTTGCCTCGTTCGTTGTGCATAGGAATGTAAAAAAAAAGAGCTTTGAGTGGATTGTGTATAGGAATTCCTAAACCAAAGGGAAAAAATCTCTACTTTTTGTATGCTCCATTCATTTGAATTAAATGGATGAATACCGTCAGTTAAGAAAAAAATTATATTCCTTTTGTTTTCCCTCAAACATTTGTATATGAATCAAAAAGCCCTAACATCTTGACAGTAATAATATGAAATTGGAGTTCAAAACGCATAAGTGTGTTGTTCTCTCTCCTTGGATGCGAGAACCATGTGTAGCAACATTTTAATGTGGTATGAATACTATGATTTTCTGTAAGATATTCGTCCTAAAGGGCCTAACATAGACAATCCATGCTTAATCAGAATGTGAACATCATCTTATACATTCATCGCCAACTTCGGATTCACCCGCCGTCCCAAAAAATGAAAAAATATCTCGTCAAATGGTTCATCTACCTTTCAACAGTCACCTAGCTGTAGCGAGGGAATATCTAGTGCTACCACCTCTTTAGGTGTTCCACGTGCTATCGTTAAAAAACAATTTTAAATGTTTCTAAAAATTCTATAAAAACGTATCAGTATTCACAACACATGTGTCTACAACCTCAGGTCCAAATTTGATATGTAGCACTAGATATTCTCCTAGCTGTAGTTACCTCTCAAATCTTATCAGCGCTAGCTATACTTGTCAGGAATGCAGTCCAAACAAACAGGCCTACATGAGACGCCTTCACAAGAATACTTATTTCTGGGAAAGATAATAGTTGATTTCTAGTCTGTATATAAGAAAAGGAAAACATTAATCGCGTGGGTGATCTGGGTAAACAGATTTCCTTTTTTGCATCGTATTCATATCAAACCTGCAGATGGATAAATGCACCGACTAATTGACACCTGCACATGTGCAGGGCAGGGCAGTACGATAACAATGGACGGAGCAGTACTTTGTCAGGAATGCAGTCCAAACAATGCCCGACATGGTTTCATTCCGTATCTTTCGGACACCAATTCTGATATATGCATTTTAAAGGCGATGTATACATATTGGCATGTCACTTTCAAATGACGTGAAGAGACATTTGGTACGCCATAACTTTTGTGGTGATCTAATTGTTAGGCCAACTCCAACGTGCCGACCTATTTGGTCTGTTTTGCTCCGTTTGGTTGGAAACCAGGGCCCAACGCGTCGACGCAAACGGACCGGCGTCCGTTTTTTCATCCGCGGCGACCCATTTCCAGCCCAAATTTGAGCCGGGTTTGCGTCGGCACTGACGCGTCTGGACGCCGCGCGGAGTCCGCACCACTTCACCCCTGGCCCGCCCACCAGTGACCTAATCATCTTTCTCTTCTCTATCCCTAGTCCATCTCGCCCCGTCCCCCAGCCCCGCGCCATCGTCGCCGCCACCACCTCCCGCCGCCACACCTTGACCGCAGCCCCCCACCACCCCCCCTGCCCGCCGGTACATCCCTCCTTCATTGTCGCCGGCCGGAGGAGACCGTCTCCACCAGGACGGAGTTGGGGTGGCGGAGGAGACCGCCTCCACCACCAGGACCGTGGTCGCCCACGAGGTGTTCGGCCGTTTGCCCAAGGTACGAATTGTCACCATGGATAGCACGGACGAATATTTCTACAACAATGTGTTGTGTTCGTCGTCCTCCTCGGACTCATCTGACGACGAGGCCGAAGTTTTGGTCGCAACACTTTTCGTCAACGACCATCTTGCAAGGCAAGCACCAATGTACAGGGGCTCGGTACCGGGCCGTGCACCGGCGTTGGCTCGCAACAGAGAGGCCGGCCATGTCCAACTGTTTAAAGATTACTTCCATCGCATTCCAACATATCCGGTCAAGCTTTTTCGTCGCCGGTTTCGTATGGCTAGACATGTGTTCAACCGCATTCAGGTCGGAGTGATGACCCATGATGATTACTTCAGATGTAAACGGGGCGCCCTTGGTAAGCTTGGATTCACCTCTTATCAAAAATGCACCGCCGCTATTCGGATGCTTGCATATGGAGTTGCCGGTGATCTTATCGACGAGTACTTACGCATGGGTGAGTCCACATGCCTAGAGGCCATGTACAAGTTTTGCAGAGCCGTGATTGCGGTGTTTGGCAAGGAGTACTTGAGAGAGCCAACTGTTGCAGATACTACCCGGATTTTAGCGATCAACGAACAAAGAGGGTTCCCTGGTATGCTCAGTAGCATAGATTGCATGCATTGGGAGTGAAAGAACTGCACATTTGCTTGGCAGGGGCAATATGAGGGACATGTTGGCGAGTGCACGGTCATACTAGAGGCTGTGGCTACACACGATTGCTGGATTTGGCACTCCTTCTTCGGCCGGTTCTCACAATGACATCAATGTGCTTCAGCGCTCTCCGGTGTTCTCTAGACTTTCAGAGGGCAATGCTCCAGAGGTGAGCTATGAGGTCAATGGCCATACATATACCAAGGGATACTATTTAGCTGATGGCATTTATCCGGAGTGGTCTACTTTTGTGAAGACAATCCCCAATCCTGCTGACGACGATGAAATTCCAAACATGAAAACATGGAGTCTTTTTTGGCAAAGGAACAATAGGGTTGTAGAAAGGATGTGGGGCGTGCTTTTGGCTATTGTTCGGCACCCTGCTAGAACATGTAGCATCGACACTATGTGGGAGGTGATGAGTTGTTGTGTGATCATGCACACCATGATTGTGGAGGACGAGCGTGACGATAGCCTATTTGATAAAGATTGGGAGTTTAGCGGGGAGACGATTGTGCCACAGTTTGGATCGACAACATTTGCAGGGTGGATCGAGTTTCATCGAGAGATGCGTGATAAGATAGCTCACAGACAACTTCAAAAAGATTTGGTTAAGCATATGTGGAATCATTTTGGAACCAAGAGTCCTAGTTGCTACATTTTTTATCAATTTGGTTGTACTAAATTATTTGTTTGTAAAACTATTTGATGAATAATTTGTCGGATTTGATTGTCTAAACTATGTTATTCAATTTGGATGAAAATCTATTATCTAAAGAAAAAATAGACAGGGGGCGGACCAAATGGGTCGCCCCGTTGGGTGCATGGCCAAAAAATGGCCGGACATGGACGGACCCCTATCCGTTTGACGACCCAAACGGATGAAAAATGGACAAAAACATTTGACGACCCAAACAGATGAAAAATGGACAAAAACATGTCTATTTAGGTCGGCGCGTTGGAGTTACCCTTAGCCACACTTGTGGGTGGACTTTGGTAAGATATCTTGTATGACCTGTGGGGTAGGCTGCTAAGAAATTGTGTCACACAAGTGGAGCAAAGAACCGAACAATAGTAATAATAGACACTGTGGATGCCTAAACTGTGCGTGGCAAGTTGTGGCTTCAATCCAAACATGCCCTTCATTCTTAATCCCTCGGTTTTGAATTATAAAATATTTTAAATAAGACTGAAATGAGCAAACAGACACACCGTACTGATGGACTGATATTGAGTGACTAATCAGAAGTCACGGCATACAGGTCCCAGTTATTAGATGTAGCAACGCCTCAACGGGCATCAGTTATTACACGTGAAAAACCGAGCTTAACATATTGAGCTCTTACTGGTGACGAATTTGATATTATCAGATGGACTGACAACACGTCCAGGAGGGATTGATACGCACGAAACTAACATCATCAAGTACAAGTGTGTTTATACAGATTGATCTTTAGCCAATGTGTACGGAGAAACCGGTTTAGTAACAACATAACATGGGGGTGAGAAAAACGGAGGTTCAAATTCATCTCCATCTAGGGCCTCCCAGCCTGATAACCTCCTCAGCACATGAATCGTGGTGAAGCCGTTTGGCATCGCCATCATCCTTCTTCTGGGTTACATCGCCGTACAGGTCTTTCAGTTTGGCTAGGTTGCTCGAGGCAGCGGCGGCCTTCTCTTTGCTAGCATCTCCAAAAGGACTAGATCGATACTCATGTCTGCTCCGGCTTCGGCTCCTGCTCCTGCTGCGACTCCTGCTTCTACTGCGACTCCTGCTTCTGCTCCTGCTCCTTTGATGGGAGCTGGAGCGTCTGTGCCTGCTACTGTCATGCTCCCTTCTGTTATCTCTTCTTTCTTCAGAATGCCTTGACCTGTAGTAGTCACGGTCCCTGCTGCCACGGTCATACTCTCTGATGTCCCTCTCATAATCCTTGCCACGGCTTGAACGAACACGTTCTCGGTCATGGCTTGACCTGTCAATATCTCGGTCACGGCTTGAACGATCATTGCGAGTGTCGTCCCGGCTTCCACTACGACGAAATGGCGAGGATGATCTTCGATGATCATCTTGGCTAACTGTTCGCCGGACTGGGGATGAATCCCTTGTGGAAGCACGGTGTGGAGCACGCTGTCCAAAAGAAACTGACAAAGAAGCTTTAACAGAAGGAGGCCGACGGGCTGTATCCTCTGATCCATGACGACTGGAGTCTCCAGTCACCCCAGAAAGCTTAGTTGGCAGCTTCATCTTCTCAAGGTTGGCTGTTACTTGACGAATTACTGGTACAGGAACTCTTGGAAGGATACTGTCGAAGTAGTACTGCACCATGAAAAAACATAGCAGCATGCTGGTTAATATAAGCCTTACTGGAATAAAGTCAAAATAAGGTGACATGATTCAAATACAATACTGGAGATATGGCCACTGAGAATCACAAAGAAAGAAACCTAAAACTGAACTATCTATGAATTGTACACGGCTATCTGGAAAAGAAAAGGGTGAAGAAGAGCATGTATGAACAGGCTATGTTGTGGACCATGACTTGCCTGACTAAGAAAATTGTCCAGTTAGTTGGCATATTTCTGAACATACAGACAATAAACACAGGATTAAAAGCTTTCCACAAGCATTATAACAAAAATTATGAGTTAAAACTTATCTGAAACAATAACACAGACAAATAATCCCATATATTATAGAAATCAACTTTGAATGAGAATTGAAGGATTAGCTACAGATAAGTAAAAAGGAACTAACATTCTTTAGTTATAAGGACATAACTATCCTGATCTTAAAAAAATGACAACAAATCTGGCATGGAGTTATTCATTTACATGAAAACACAAATACAAATAAATGGTAGGTAAAGAATGCACTTATGAAAGCAGACGAGCTTAAGATGCAGACCTGTCCAAGTATAAGATCACGCACATATACACCCATGGTTGTCATGCGACCATTAGATCCAGGCGAGAATTCCTGCATCACGAAACAAATATATATGGTTGAATCAGCTCTTATCCAAGATAAATAACTCATTAATCAGACAAAATTATATGGACTCCGTACATTTTCTCTTAATTATTAACTTGTATTCCCTGATTTGTGTACTTACTAATCTACCATGTCTTCCTTATCTGCGGTTTGTGGTACATGTTCCTTGAACAAGGTAGATGCAGGTCATACAGTCCTCTAACGGATTTTCTTCCATATATCATGTCAATAAATCATTTTTTGGAAATTAAATGGAAGCTCCACATAGTTTTATGAAAGTTAATGTCACAGTGAAAGACACAAAAGAACGAGAAATAGATAAATAAGCTCAAAAACAGCAATACCTCATCATCCTTCAAGTAGGGCTCATACCATGTCCATAGGATCTTTGGATCTGCAACATATCGAAGATACAAAAATCCTATCTGCAAAACAGCACCATCTGGTTATTCACCAAAAACCAACTGATTATCTAACAGGATAAATAAAGAAAAACAAAAAATGCTCACAAATCCAATGCACAGACTGGTACACTACTGCTTGCAAACTTTGTCATCCACGTTGTCCTAGGACCAAAATCGAGACACAAGGCCATCCGAGGAAGTAAGTCAAAGGATTGTTAGCAGTTATAACCAAAATGTAAAAAATATTACACATTAGAATGGGAAGAAATAATGAAAAAGTTGATTGCTTAGGATAAGTGAAAAACACCAATATGCTACTGCAAAGATGCTAACAGGCTAACCTAGTGCCTGCATTAATCACACATCTAACTAATAACACAACACCATGATGCGCGGCATTTGTCAAAAGGAGCACAGGCCAAAGAACTTACAGCTCTAATGTATGGAGAGTCAGGGTGCTTCAACAAACCATGCATCTGTTTCACACTAAGCTTCATCGTGAAGAACTTGTAGAGGAGACAAAATGCAGTGGAGGGTCCCCTGCAATTGCCAGTCATCCAAGGCTCCACATGATCAACATGGTTGTAGATCTCATCAATGACCTCATGATAAGTCTTCATCCTGTAGAGCTCCTTGAAGTAATCAGAAGAGAGAATGTTCATACGAAGAACCTTCTCCATCAGCATATCAATGGGCTTCCCTGAGGTCTGTATCTCCATATTTCAGAAATTACAAGTCTGAACAAAAAGAGCAAAGAGACCCTCTTAGCTCAAAAAGCCTCAAAGCCTATTTAACGTGCAAGTACAAAAGTAGAATATAATAAACTGTTTACCCAATACGAAGGAAAAATTGACGAAGCTCTGCTACAACTATAGAGCAAATATCTACGAATCTTTTGCCTTCTGAGACACATGCAGACAAGTCTCCACCTCAAATGGCTGAATTTTCCAAGTCACTTGTACCTAAGGAATGTCCAACTAAAGTCTCAAGGTCGACAAATTCTACAATACTACTATCAGTGTCAGTGTGTGCACCAAGTAATGACACCCAACCAAAGCTTCAAGTAGGGGGGACAAAAGAAAAAAAAACCACTAAATCTTAGTGGCTGATATTTTATTTGTGTATAACACTCCATTAAGATAATCAAGTCCTCTATGATATCTGAGCTACTTGCAATGAGCTTTCTCACCATGTATATAGCCTATAGATTTCCCCAAATGCATAATCTCTCCAATACATTGCTGATGCGGATTTCCCTACTACTTTATTGGGTCAGGAACAGAACTAGAACAAATTCACATGTAGATTTTGCGACTATCACCATATTCGTTGGAAACCCTAACGATACCGTGGATGATTTCCTCCAGAGGGCATTCTCTTCGACTCCGCACAAAATAGCAAACAAGGGCTCGAAACTAGCAATCAACAAGACAAATATATGCAGCTAGCAATCGGCGAGGTAAATCTACATAGTCAGAGACAGACAGGGATACTCACACGTAGGATGAGGGCGAACCCTAGGATCTCCTCCGCTTCCAACTCCAAGAGCGCGGGCGGCACGCGGAGACCCCGAAGCAAAGAGATTACGCCGGTTGGTAGAGGATTCGCTAGTCTCCGCCCCGGCGTCGGCTTTGGCGGCGGCTGAGATGGTTGTGATTCGCCGGAGGAGAGGGGGTCGGTTGTGGATTTTGTGGAGGTGGCACAGTCGGGTACGACTCGGCATCGAAGAATTTATCGGGCTCTTCAATCAACTGATGGGGTTTGTTGGGCTCTCCATGAGTCCAGGCCCATTCGTGACTAGGCCTGCATGTATGTCTTTTTTTCTAGTTTGATGAAATATTGTATTCTTCTTCATTTGTTTTCTTTTTTCTTCTTCTAATTCGAGTCTTAGTATTCTTTCAAAAAAAATCACGAGTACAAGGCCTCCGCAAAAAAAAGAATTACGCTGTTATAGGTTAACTAGTTGGTTTCCTGGTACCACTACCGGTGATGATTGATGTGCTTCTAGGTGAAGTGAACTCACAAAACCATCCATTTGAAATATAAATGTCACTTTTACAATGTAAGTTCCCGTCTATGGCATTAACTATGGTGTGTTTCATGGAAGGAGCTAAAAATAATATATGTACCAATATACTATGACTTTTTTGCATCACCAGTCCCTACATTATTTTCCCATTTTGTTTTCGCTTTTTGACCAACAAGTTGAAGTCTCGACTTTGTTTTTGGTTTGGGTCATTCTTTTGATATTAAGATATTTTAGATTTATCGCATCCTTACTATTTTAATGTTATAACTAAATGATACACCTTTGATAGGCATTTAGATAGTTACCTCTATTTTGAAATGTATTCACTACATTCGAAATGAGCGCATGTAACCTTAACTAGTTGAATTTGGCGTGGCGTCACACCACGCCTTTGGTGATTTTTTTTTGTGTGTAGAATATATTTTTTTTATTCAACAAAATGTTGGCTGAATTGTAATGTTCAAACATTTTTTCCAAATAGTGACAACATTTGAATTCAAATTAGTGAAGGTGCATTTTAATTACATGCAAATAGTGACAACATTTGAATATTAAAAAAAATCCTTTAGCATACGCCGCACCTGCTGTATTTCTTTTTTAAAATGTACTAATTTGGCGAGATTTGTCGTCTATTTTATCGGAAATTTCTATAAAGTGTTTCTTTAAATTTTGACTAATTGGGAAATGTCAAAATCTGTTGGAATTTGTTGTCTATTTTCTCTAAATTTTCACTAATTTGGAAGCTGTACGTAGGTTGCATATTTTATGGACTTTGGAAATCTTGAAATTCGTTGGAAATTGGTGTCGATTTTATCCAAATTTCCAATAATGTAGAGTATCTTTTTGCTATAATTGGAAAAAATGTATTTTGTGAGCATTTATTAAATTTAAATCCATATTTAGGTGAAGTCCACTTAGATTGTATATAAATATTAGCCAATTTGGATTGCTTAAATATGTTTGTATTTTTTGCATTGATAAGCACCATTTATTTTTTTGGGACATGCCGATATATTTTGGAGTACCTGCAATACCTTTGTAATTTGTAATGTACTTATTTTGCAGCATTTATGTTGAATACTATAAAACAATATCTATAAAGTGTTTTAAATTATGTAAAGCATGTTCTATTTTTGAATCTGGTTTCTCATTCAAATATATTTGTTTGGAAAATATTTTAAAGCAGCTATTTCTTAGAATCTACATCTGTGGTATTCTAATTTGATATATTTTGGAGCCCATAATACAAATGGGCTGTTGTATTTAAATAAGATGGTTTGTACTGAATTCTTTTTATTGAGTTCATCATATTGAATGATATTATTGCTTTTATTTATGTGGATTTTATTTGAGTTTGGAAAATTTTGAAATCCATACTTTTTAAATTGATGTAAAGGTGACAAATGAGTCTGCATGTATAATTTAAAATTTCCAGGATTTCAAATAATTTGGAAATTATTACAAAGTATCTCATTTGGATTGCTTAAATATGTTTGTATTTTTTTTTGCATTATTAGGTACCATTACCTGCAATACCTTAGTAATTTGTAATGTACTTATTTTACAGCATTTAAGTTGAAAACCGTAAAACAATATCTGCAAAGTGTTTTAAATTATTTAAAGCATGTTCTATTTTAGATCCTGGTTTATCATTCAAATATATTTGTTTGGAAAATATGTTTAAAGCAGCTTTTTCTTAAATTTTTCATTTGTGGTATTCTAATTTGATATATTTTTGGAGCCCATAATACAAATGGGTTGTTCTATTTAAATAGGATGGTTTGTACTAAATTCTTTTTATTGGGTTCATCATGTTGAATGATATTACTGCTTTTATTTATGTGGATTTTTTTTTGAGTTCGGAAATTTGTGAAATCCATACTTTTTAAATTGATGTAAAAGTGACAAATGAGTCTTCATGTATAATTTAAAATTTCCAGGATTTCAAATAATTTGGGAAATATTCCAAAGTTTCTCATTCAAATATATTTGTTTAGAAAATATTTGAACATGTGATTGATAGGCAACCAGAGTTTTACATGTGCCTTAACCTGGCTGGGTTGTTTTGTTGCTATTTTGTCGAAGTACTAATCTAATTAAGTTTTTTTTTTGTTTTTCTTACTATGAGTACATAATTAGGTAGAAGTAAGCTATTTTGCTTTTAAATATGGTAAGTTAATTGAAATGTTGAAATGTAATTCTATTTTGCCGTAATTTTCTTATTTACCACTATATTTAGAGGAAATATAGCATGGTTATGTCTGAATATTATATGCTTCCGTTTCAGCATAATTTTCTTATTTACCACTTCATTTAGAGGGAATATATCAGGGTCATGTCTAAATATTATGTTTGAATTTCATTGTAACTATGTAATTTAGATAGTTAGTCAGAGGGAATATATTATATTAGCAACTACTAAATTCAATTTATCTTTGGAAGAAAAGAAATTGAGATTTCCTTAAATGTGCATGTAATGAAGCACTATTTAAATTTAGTCTGCCATATCTAAAGGGAACATATCATGGTTATGTCTAAACATTATGTTTGTACTTCGCTGTAAATATGTAATTTAGATCGTTGGTCAGAGGAGGCATTCTGCATTAGCTTTATATATATGTAATTTAACACAACAATTAGAGGGAATATATTGTTCGAGCATTTTTTTAGTCCAATCTAAACTCAATCTATAATTCGAGAAAGTGAACTTGCATATTCTTGAAATAATCATGCAAGGAAAGTTTTTTTTTCTTTTTTTTAACTGCAAAGTTGGAGGAATCTAAGTTATATCCTTTCCAAATATGTTAGCTAAATCGAATTGGGTAAGAATGGTTCCATTTTTTTTTGGCATAATTTTCTTATTTACCACCATAATAAGAGGGAATATATTATGGTTGTTTGGAAATGTTGGCTGTTTTTTAGCATTTGTTTGGAAAGAGTTAAGTTGAATTACCTGTAAATATTATTCTTTTTCAAATGTTGCAATAAGTTAGTTTTGTTCATTTAAAAATTTAATGAAACTCCATATTCGGAGGTAATATATTACGTGTGTGTGTAAGTTTATGATTTCGTAGCATGTAGTATTTTTTTTATGGAATTGTCTAAATACCGTTAAAAAGTATCTTTGAAATGTTTTAAGTTACGCAAAGCATTTTTTTTTGAAATGTTATTTTCCCGTCTCAATTATACTTATTTGAAAAAATAGGATGTAAAAATATTTTCGAATAGGTTCGAAGGCATATGGAATGGTTATTTTAATGTTCACATTTTTTTTAGTTTTTTTTTTAGTTTTTTTTTTGCTTACTTTGTGTCGGTTTAATTATATTTGTTTAGAAATAAAGTTTTAAATATTTTTGAGAAGGTCCCGGAACATTTTAAATGGCTAGTTTGTTTTTTTAGGGGTGTTTTTTTTTCCCTTGAAGTTGGTCCGCAAATGTTGTTTTTCGTTGCAATTATATTTATTTAGGAAATAAGATCTAAAAATAATCTAGAAAAAGGTTCGAAGGCATTTAAAATGAGTATGTTGATTTTTACAATTTGATAGTAATTGGTCGGAGTTGATTTTGAAATGTGCTTTTTTTTCTAAAATTTTGTTATTTGATTCAACTATAGTTAATTGGAAACTAAGTTTTCAAATAATTTGGAAAAGGTCCGAAAGCATTTGAAATGACTATGTTGATTTTTTCTTTTTTTTGCAATTTGATAGTAATTGGTCCGAGTTGATTTGGAATTATATTACAAAAGTTAGGAAATTTTTGAAAAATAGGAAAACAAAAAGGGAGGGGGGCAGGAAAAAAAAAAGGCCGAGCCGGCCGCACAGTACGCGGCCCAGCCCAGCAAACAGGCGAGCCCCCCCTTCCCCCAGCCCCGGCCCACTGTGACGTGGCGGTGACGTCACAGTGGCCGGAGATGCGGCGGCAACGGCGACCACGGCGAGGCGGCGCCACCGCGAGCCGGGACGCGGGACTGAGCGCGGTGGACGCGGCTCGGCGCGGGCGTCTTGTAGGTGGCGGCGCAGCCGGAGTTTGGCCGCCGGAGCGTCACCGACGTCGAGGAAACGCCGCGGCGGACAGCGCGTACGGCGGCGCCGATTCCGGCGAGGTCGCGGCGTTCCGGCACGCGGGAGCGGGCGAGGAAGTGGAGGGCGCGACGGCGGACCTCCCCGCGTCCGTCGATCTGAGCGGAGGGTGCCGGAGCGGCGTGCCGGCGCGTCGGCGGCATCGACGTCATCGCCGCCGCGCGGGGAGAGAGAGAGGGAGGAGGGGCGCTCTATGGTCGTTTTGCAGAAAAGCCATCATGTTTTTGTGAAATTGCAATCAGGTCCTCCGCTGCGTTAAGTCGTGGACTGCGGGTTCGATTTGCGACTTCTGGAGGGGGGTTTCTGCGAAAGCGTGATCGACGCCTCTGCTGGCCGTCGGATCATCGGCGGACGGCCGGGATCGTAGCTACTGTAGCTACTGTAGCGCTACAGGAATCACTGTAGCTGTGAACAGTCGCAGGTGAAAGAACAAGTATGCCCGAGATGTCGCCTAGAGGGGGGGGGGGGTGAATAGGCGATTAAAACTTTTTCTATTTAGGGGCTTGATAATTGCGGAATAAAACTAGGTGTTTAAATTAACAAGCCAACAACCTAATTACTAGGCTCACCTATGTGCACCAACAACTTATGCTAAGCAAATAAAGCAACAAGGTGATAGCAATATATGAACTTCAAGCACGAAGGCTATCACAATGTAAATTGCATAAGTAAAGCTCGGGTATAGAGATAACCGAGGCACGCGGAGACGAGGATGTATTCCCGAGTTCCTCCTTGTTAAGGGAGTACGTCTCGTTGGAGGGGTGTGAGCTCGCCACAAGAGGCCTACTCAAGATGCCACAAAGGCCTCACCCTATTCTCCGATGAACCTCACCCAAGGGATTGGTTCACCTTCCACTATCGGAATCCTTCGGGGCGGATTCCGGAGCCCTTTACAACTTCTTCTTGGGGCACACACCCACAACTCAATTGGGGGCTCCCAAACTCGTGCCGAAGCTTCACAACACGAACACTTCGCGGCACCTCCAACCGTCTAGGGTACACAATGCACCCAAGAGGCAACAAGCTCTTGGGAACACAATGCACCCAAGAGTAACAAGCTTCCAACCTTCAATCCCACGAATCACCGTGGGGAGCACAACCCGATGCAACAAATGCAAAAGGGGAAGATCACACCAAGTGGTCAAATTCTTCTCCCCAAAATCCAACCAAAGCAACTAATGCTACGGAGGGATTTAGGAGGAAGAACGGAGGAGAAACACCAAGAACTCCAAAATCTAGATCCCACGAGTTCCCCTCACTTAGAGGAGATTTTGTTTGGTGGAAAGATGGATCTAGATCTCCTCTCTTGTTTCCCTAAATTTGGGCAAGAATCATCGGAGGGATTAGGAGGAATCGAGCTCTCAAAATGTTGGCAATGGAGGAGAGAGAGCAAGGGATGAGATCTACTCTGAAAATGGAGAAGAAAACCCTTTTATAGGTGGCTCCAAAAAGAAGCCGTTGGAGCTCAAAAAGTTGGACAAAGAAGGGAAAAAACGTTCCCAGGCGACCCGGCCTGGGGCCGGCCGGCAGCCGGCCAGGCCGGCCTGGAAACTCCATCGATCGAACACAGCGACAGAAAAAAAAAACAGTAGCCAGGGAGCCCAGCCTGGCCCCGGCCTTGGGCCGGCCCAGCAAACGAGTGAGGCCGGGGAGGCCACAGAGAGAGCCGGCCTTGGCCCGGCCGCGGCCCAGCCTGGCATGCGGGTGAGGCCGGCAGCCCACCCGAGCCGCCCGGCCAGAGGCCGGCCTCGGGCCCGGCCAGGCCGGCTGGCCTGCTCCCTTTTTTTTTTCTTTTTCAATTTTCTGTTTAAAAAACTTTCCGAAATAGAAATGCAATATCTCCCACATACGAACTCCGTTTTCGACATTCTTGGACTCGTTGGAATCGTCACAACGAGCACAACAAGAATATTCAGAGAAACATCATAGTTCAAGAATATAATATAAAGATAAATGGGGAAAGGTAAAAGCTCCCATTTGCAAATCGGAAATGCAATAACTTTCACCCACGAACTCCGTTTTCGATAATCTTGGACTCGTTGGAATCGTCACAACGGGCACAACAAGATTATGCGTAGAAACATCATAGTCCAAGAAAATATTATAAAACCAAATGGGGAAAGTTAAAAACTCTTTTTCGCAAACCGAAAATGCCGGAACTTTTGCAATTGACGTCCGAATGAAATAAAACCAATTTTGTTGGAAAGAGGACGTCAAATGCTACCTTTGAAAATTGACAAACAAGCAATGGAGATTTTGCAAAGAAATGGAAGAGAGAAATCTTCCGCTCGGATAAACCGGCAAAATCTCCAATACCGAAACCGCAATAGAAGACGCATATGAAAACCGTTTTCGGTGAACTTGGCTTTGTCATGACAAGCACGACAAGCACCAAGACCACACCACGATTCGAGACAAATAAGAACCAATAAAGATGATTGCATGGATGCAAAGGTTTGTGCTCTCTACGGCGATACGATCACGATATTCGGTCGAGAGCCCCTCTTGATAGTACGGTTATCTATCCTATAACCCGGTCTCTCACTAAACAATATGAGACCGGTAAAATAGAAACCCTATCAAGATCATACCTTTGCCTTGCGCTTAAACCACATGAGGTCGATGAAGACGATCTTCAACTCCTCAAGACGCACCACCTTTCTTCATTGCGCTTCGCTTGGTGAAGATTCACATGACGCTCCCCCACACACCAAGATGGGGAAAGCACTCTTCGGCATATCTTCACTTAGACTTGAGTGTCGATCAACCCGCACTTAGCCTTGATCAACACAAACCTTTTCTTCCCTTGAGCTTGACTCCAACAAATGGAGACAAGCAAGCTTGGCCTTGATCAACAAATGATCTTGACACAAGCTAAAGGACAACCTACACATAGAGCTCAATGCAAATATTAGTCCATAGAGATTGTCATCAATTACCAAAACCATGCATGGGATCAACCATGCACTTTCAGCAGGGCGCCTCTCCGCGCGAGAAATCGTACTTCTTTTATATAGTTAGTAGATGTGCAAGTTATGGCCAATTTGGAAAACATGTAAAATACTCAAGGGTATGACTGCAAGAGCTATATGGATAAAAGGTACTCCCTTTGCCTCCCTAATATAATATGTTATTACAACAAATATACTCCTATATATGTTGTAATAACATCTTATATTATTAGATACAGGAGTATATTTCACGAGGCACAATCTTGGTCTACAAAACTGGGCCTTGTTTTTTTTTTTTTTGCATTTTCAATGATTTGTGGTTTGCTAATTAAGTACATGTACCGTGCACGGGAAACTGGGCCTTACATTATTGTTGCCGAAATGGGAAGAAAAATTTAGAGAGCCAATATAATATGAGTTCCTCCATAAAGGTGTGCATTACTCAAGATATGAGTGAAATCAAATGCACTTATTCATTGACGAATAATTAGAGGAAATCAAACTATATTGGGGATCCAAAGATTGCAACAAAAATGAAACCATTTTAAACATCTCCACAAAGGAGAAAGGCAATCAAAAAGATCCAAAGCAAGAGTTCCAAATAAAAATGGAGAAGCTCCCCAATATTTATGCACAAAATGAAGAGTGCACAAATATGGTATCCTCACTCCCCCAAAATCATCTAGAACACGCAACAAGTGCAATAGTGCATAATGCAAAAGCAAATCATAGCACTTGCACCAAAGATGTGGTTGAGCCATAAAAAGATACCAATTTTCAAAAAAAACAACATAAGATAGGCCCAACCGAGATAAAAAGACGATCTTTTAAAGAAATATTTTCACAAGCTTAGGGATACCAATTGGAAACTAAAACCAATTGAAAATGCCAAAAGCTAGTAAGAGCATTTAGCCAATAAAATTCAACATGCTCACCATGGTAGGCATGAAGACAAAAGATCCAACAAATACATGAGTGTGCAAAGATACCAATAAACAATAAGACAAGCACTCATGAGACAAATTTGGAGCCACCAAAGAATTATAGGTGAAAAACAAGGTAGCTCGAAAGAAATAGGATACCAACTAAAAGGTGACCTCTCTCATATGTATAGGTTTCTAATTAGACAAACCACAAAGATATACATCCGCAAAGAAACATATACATACGAAATGGTTCGGGAAAAGGAGAACAAGGTATCCAAAAGGAAGTCATAAATATACACATGAGATTGTTGCTTAAAAGCATAGCACATAGCTCAAATTTATCTCATTGTATATAAATGAACTTCAAATATATCAAATGCATCACACATATCACTAAGGGAATAAAGAGATAGTGGAGATGCTTTGAGTTAGGCAACAAGTATCACAAAGAAATAATATCAATTGAAGAAAAGGTTTTTGCAAATTCATCACACATATCACAAAGATATATTAAGTGAAGAAGATAAGCCAAAACCACAACAATTGCATCTAAAGGCTTTTCATGCTAAGAGGCAACCTACACAAGGTTGGGTACTAAAAAGTATGCATGAGATAGATACTTGTTACCGGGATGCATTGATGATGAAGATGATGAGAGTTTGTTTGTCATCAAAGCTTGACTCCGACAATCACATGGTGAGAACACCTTCCTTATGAATGAGACAAGCATCCAATGCATCTCCATTGTACCTAAAACAAAATTAGAGTACAAACTGGTTCCCAACCTCATTGGGTTCCATAGTAGTTAGATCAACTACAATATATAGGAAACACTCCACATAAATATGTGCATATAGATATGAAATTGAATTTCATGCACATCTTAGCCGATTTAGGATTCGGTGGAGTATCCCCTATATATTGGAACTAGAAAGACTAGCATGCCATAAAATATATATACTAGTAAATATGCATGCATAGACTTACAAGAACCAAACGAGATACAATTTGGACAAAAACACCAAGTAAACCAAGAAGAGAGCACACCAAGGTGTGACACAAAAAGGTTGTCCAAATTATATCAAAATCCAAATCAACACATGATTGAGGAAAAAACAAATCAACAAAAGATTGATTCCAAAACACATGAACACATGAAGTGTGATATCAAAAGGAATCGAATCAACACAACAAATGATTGAAAAGACACCAATTGAAAATAAGATACCAATTAAAACAAAAATAACAACTAGGAGAAAAGATACCAAGAAGAGGGTGATACTTGACCAAAATCAAGTAAAGTTAAAATAAGGCAAAAAGGTACCAAGACTCCTACAATAAATATCAATTGGAACAAATATCTATGGAGGAGATATTAAATTCCAATTAATACCAATTGAAGGTACCAACACAAGATAAAGAATCAAATGCCAATTGAAAGGATCAAAAATTGATAGATAGGTTAGTGTTCTAAATAAAAAGGAATGCTCCCCCAAGATTCATGCATTATCTTAGATATTTGCATTTGAATACAAAATGCATATACAAGGGATCATTACTCTCCATATTTTATTTACAACACTAAACACTACCAATTGAAAAAATAGGATCCATTCAAAAGGCAAGGAAGGCAATAGATAAAGCAAATTTAACGCAAGAGCCAATGCGAAGATGGTCTACACAATCCACCACAATTACTAGAAACACTTGTCATGGACAAGGAGTATATAGAGATATTTCTCGGTGGTATAAAGGAAAGATGTACAAGACCAACTTCACCACAAACTAGCAAAAGGAAAAAGATAGGAATTAAAACACCAATTTTTAACGAGGTTTGTTGGTAGTTTCAATTATTCGAACCAACCGGCAAAGCCATGGTTAGAATAAATGGAAACAAATGGTTTCTCACATAATATATGGAAATGCATATTAGAGAAAAACCACACCAAGCAACCTCACACAGACAAGAACCAAAGGGTAACCACAAAGGAAAATTGGAACTTGTTTGAGTAAACACGCCACATAGAAAATGGATAATGTACAATATCAACTCTAAATGGCAAACCTCAAATGTTCACATTTTTATGGGATTGTAATATGCACATAGCTTATTACTCCCCCACAATGTGATGATTCATTTTATTTTTAAACAAGAGGCAAATAGTACCAACAAGAGAAATTAATGGACATTGTAGAATTTGAATTTCTCATGAATATGATACACCACATAGTGACTAGATAAGATGAAATATCAAAACTAGGTGGTGTGCTTCATGTACATACATTTTTAGGTTTGTGAAGTGCACAAAGCATTTCACTCCCCCAAAATGGGATAGTCCATTAATATCTCAAAGAGCCAAATAAAATCCACACAAGATTCAAAAAGCTCAACACAAAGTTACACATATATGATACACAACTAACATACACCACCTTGAATAACAAGATAAGTAAGAAAGGAGCATATCACATACAAGCACATATTAGGAACAAGACTAACACATGCAAGGGAGCAAGCAACTTTCAATGAATATTTGAGTTAAATACAAGTTACCGCAAGGAGGAAGCATTGGATATGAGATAGATATGTGATAATCCAATTGACTTGGCTTGAGAAATAAACCCATGAAGATCCCTTAATTCTTCAAAAATAGCCAAGTCACCAATGTCCTCCACAAACACCTATTGATCAAGTTTGAGCTTGTTGGTCCCCAACCGAGTTGGGTCCTAAAAGGTTAGTCACAATAGGTTTGGGAACCCAAATGGTGCTTTTCTTGCCACCACTTTGAGCTCCCACATACTTGGCAAACACATTGCCAACTCTATCCTTCTCAAGAGAATAAACATCATCAATTATGATAGGGTTGGATGGGGTACCGTTAGTGCATGAAGAAGCGAAATGACCTTTGCCACGGCAAAGGTAGCAACACCGACTCTTCTTCTTCTTAATAGGCTCCTCAACTTGAGGAGCGTTGACTTGAGTCTTCTTAGGAGGTGGTCTTTGTTCAACCCGTGGTTGAGCACGAGATTGAACAAGAGGCCGCTTCCCTAGTTGCTTCTCACTAAGAGGCTTCTTCTTCTTCATTGGGCAATCACGAACATGATGCCCTTCAACCTTGCACTTGAAGCAAGTGATCTTGGCCGGATTCTTGACTTGAACTTGGCCCTTCTTCTTCTTCTCAACCTTGGACTTGTTCTTGATGTTGGAGTTGAATCCAAGTCCACTCTTGTCATTTGGGGATTGTTGCACACTCAACATGTTGTCAAGTGCCCTCTTCCCTTCATGACGCTTTTCCAAGCCTTTCTTCAAAGAAGTGGCTTGGGCCTTGAGCTCTCCTCTTTTCTCTACATGGTTAGTGATAACACAAGAACTAGAGGAGGTAGATGCATCATTGTTAGAGCAACAAGGCAAAGCAAGTAATTCATCACATGATGTACCAACATTTTTAGTGGATGAGCTACTAGGACTAGCACATGGCAATAGAGCATTTTTAATTAAAGTTGTGCTAATATCCACATGAGGCTCACTTGATGTTACCTTTGTAGTGATGGCCTCATGAGCTAACTTAAGACAAGCATAGGAAGCAAGAAGTTCATCATTAGAGCTAGATAGCTTTTCATGACTTTCTTCCAACTTCCCATAGGATGCTAGAAGATCATCATTAGAGCTAGATAGCTTTTCATGACTTGCTTCCAACTTCTCATACTTGCTAGTTAGCAACTCAAGTTGAGCCCTTAGCTCAACATTCTCCTTCATAATAGATGCTTCACAAGAAGTGGAGTTAGTAGCACAAGCATCATTAATTTTAGGAATAGAAGAAGATAACTTGGCAAGCTCATCATTTAATCTAGCATTTTCATTTTTCGTGACTTTATATTTAGCATGAGCATGGTCACGTTCTTTAATGATTTTAGCAATTATATCATTATAAGACTCCTCGATAGAATTTAGTTTCTCCTCTAGAGAAGCACGAGTCTCTTGCTCTTCCACAAGAGCATCTTCTAACGATGCTTTCTCCATAGCATCATCTCTTTCAATCTTACCCTTTTCTTCAAGGCTAGCTTGCAAAGCCTCAATAGTTTCCCCACGCTCAATAAGAGTGCTCATGATTTCAAAGAGGTTAGCTTGGGCACTATTATTACTAGGAAGGGCTTTGAGAATCATTAGACCTTTATTTTGAAGAAGGGCATTAATTTTTTCCATATCAACTTCTTCATCATCATTATCATTATCATTATCATTATTATCATCATTGTCATTACTAGAAGAAGATTTAGCCATGAGACAATGAGAGGTGAAAGATGCAAAATAATTGATTTTTGAACTACTCAAGTTCAAATCTTGTTGCATAGCAAATTGGGTTTCCTTTACATTATTATCAATGCAAGATTTAGAGGGAACACAAACATTTTTATCATGGCAACAAGATAAAGCAAGCATATCATAAAGAGATTCATCGAAGCAAGTTTTAGATGATATGCGAGGACAATCAACACTAGCATGTAAATCATTTATGGTGCTATGAGTGTTTATGTCCAAAGATGAAGCATTGCAACAAGATAGAGATAAATGATCATCAATAATGAGCTCACTATCAAGGTTGCAAAACCTATCACTACTCACCATTACATTAGATTGGGGCTTACCACATTTTGGTGAAGTAGATGAAGACGAGAACTCGTCACAGCCGGAGGTGGAGGGAGAGCAATCATCCTCAATAGAGTTGGACCCTCCATATTTATCTTGAAGCTTGGTCCAAAACTCATGAGCATCCCGGAGAGGCATGATTGACTCGAAAACTACAACACTCACAAATTTGCAAAACTCATTAGAAGCTAGAGCATCTAGATATAAGTTTTTCTCATCCTCTAAAGTCGTACTTTCGTAGTCCTTCGGAGGAGAAAAACCTATATCTAAGATACGCTCAAGATTGGGGTCCAAGACCCGTAAGTGTCTAAGCATATGAGTTTTCCAAACATTAAAATTTGTGCCATTGAATATAAACATGGAATTGTGCACTAAATCCCTAGACGACATCTTTACTCTCTAGGCGGTAAAGCCAAACAAGAGAGACGAGGCTCTGATACCAATTGAAAGAACAACTATGCCCGAGATGTCGCCTAGAGGGGGGGGGGGTGAATAGGCGATTAAAACTTTTTCTATTTAGGGGCTTGATAATTGCGGAATAAAACTAGGTGTTTAAATTAACAAGCCAACAACCTAATTACTAGGCTCACCTATGTGCACCAACAACTTATGCTAAGCAAATAAAGCAACAAGGTGATAGCAATATATGAACTTCAAGCACGAAGGCTATCACAATGTAAATTGCATAAGTAAAGCTCGGGTATAGAGATAACCGAGGCACGCGGAGACGAGGATGTATTCCCGAGTTCCTCCTTGTTAAGGGAGTACGTCTCGTTGGAGGGGTGTGAGCTCGCCACAAGAGGCCTACTCAAGATGCCACAAAGGCCTCACCCTATTCTCCGATGAACCTCACCCAAGGGATTGGTTCACCTTCCACTATCGGAATCCTTCGGGGCGGATTCCGGAGCCCTTTACAACTTCTTCTTGGGGCACACACCCACAACTCAATTGGGGGCTCCCAAACTCGTGCCGAAGCTTCACAACACGAACACTTCGCGGCACCTCCAACCGTCTAGGGTACACAATGCACCCAAGAGGCAACAAGCTCTTGGGAACACAATGCACCCAAGAGTAACAAGCTTCCAACCTTCAATCCCACGAATCACCGTGGGGAGCACAACCCGATGCAACAAATGCAAAAGGGGAAGATCACACCAAGTGGTCAAATTCTTCTCCCCAAAATCCAACCAAAGCAACTAATGCTACGGAGTGATTTAGGAGGAAGAACGGAGGAGAAACACCAAGAACTCCAAAATCTAGATCCCACGAGTTCCCCTCACTTAGAGGAGATTTTGTTTGGTGGAAAGATGGATCTAGATCTCCTCTCTTGTTTCCCTAAATTTGGGCAAGAATCATCGGAGGGATTAGGAGGAATCGAGCTCTCAAAATGTTGGCAATGGAGGAGAGAGAGCAAGGGATGAGATCTCCTCTGAAAATGGAGAAGAAAACCCTTTTATAGGTGGCTCCAAAAAGAAGCCGTTGGAGCTCAAAAAGTTGGACAAAGAAGGGAAAAAACGTTCCCAGGCGACCCGGCCTGGGGCCGGCCGGCAGCCGGCCAGGCCGGCCTGGAAACTCCATCGATCGAACACAGCGACAGAAAAAAAAACAGTAGCCAGGGAGCCCAGCCTGGCCCCGGCCTTGGGCCGGCCCAGCAAACGAGTGAGGCCGGGGAGGCCACAGAGAGAGCCGGCCTTGGCCCGGCCGCGGCCCAGCCTGGCATGCGGGTGAGGCCGGCAGCCCACCCGAGCCGCCCGGCCAGAGGCCGGCCTCGGGCCCGGCCAGGCCGGCTGGCCTGCTCCCTTTTTTTTTTCTTTTTCAATTTTCTGTTTAAAAAACTTTCCGAAATAGAAATGCAATATCTCCCACATACGAACTCCGTTTTCGACATTCTTGGACTCGTTGGAATCGTCACAACGAGCACAACAAGAATATTCAGAGAAACATCATAGTTCAAGAATATAATATAAAGATAAATGGGGAAAGGTAAAAGCTCCCATTTGCAAATCGGAAATGCAATAACTTTCACCCACGAACTCCGTTTTCGATAATCTTGGACTCGTTGGAATCGTCACAACGGGCACAACAAGATTATGCGTAGAAACATCATAGTCCAAGAAAATATTATAAAACCAAATGGGGAAAGTTAAAAACTCTTTTTCGCAAACCGAAAATGCCGGAACTTTTGCAATTGACGTCCGAATGAAATAAAACCAATTTTGTTGGAAAGAGGACGTCAAATGCTACCTTTGAAAATTGACAAACAAGCAATGGAGATTTTGCAAAGAAATGGAAGAGAGAAATCTTCCGCTCGGATAAACCGGCAAAATCTCCAATACCGAAACCGCAATAGAAGACGCATATGAAAACCGTTTTCGGTGAACTTGGCTTTGTCATGACAAGCACGACAAGCACCAAGACCACACCACGATTCGAGACAAATAAGAACCAATAAAGATGATTGCATGGATGCAAAGGTTTGTGCTCTCTACGGCGATACGATCACGATATTCGGTCGAGAGCCCCTCTTGATAGTACGGTTATCTATCCTATAACCCGGTCTCTCACTAAACAATATGAGACCGGTAAAATAGAAACCCTATCAAGATCATACCTTTGCCTTGCGCTTAAACCACATGAGGTCGATGAAGACGATCTTCAACTCCTCAAGACGCACCACCTTTCTTCATTGCGCTTCGCTTGGTGAAGATTCACATGACGCTCCCCCACACACCAAGATGGGGAAAGCACTCTTCGGCATATCTTCACTTAGACTTGAGTGTCGATCAACCCGCACTTAGCCTTGATCAACACAAACCTTTTCTTCCCTTGAGCTTGACTCCAACAAATGGAGACAAGCAAGCTTGGCCTTGATCAACAAATGATCTTGACACAAGCTAAAGGACAACCTACACATAGAGCTCAATGCAAATATTAGTCCATAGAGATTGTCATCAATTACCAAAACCATGCATGGGATCAACCATGCACTTTCAGCAGGGCGCCTCTCCGCGCGAGAAATCGTACTTCTTTTATATAGTTAGTAGATGTGCAAGTTATGGCCAATTTGGAAAACATGTAAAATACTCAAGGGTATGACTGCAAGAGCTATATGGATAAAAGGTACTCCCTTTGCCTCCCTAATATAATATGTTATTACAACAAATATACTCCTATATATGTTGTAATAACATCTTATATTATTAGATACAGGAGTATATTTCACGAGGCACAATCTTGGTCTACAAAACTGGGCCTTGTTTTTTTTTTTTTTGCATTTTCAATGATTTGTGGTTTGCTAATTAAGTACATGTACCGTGCACGGGAAACTGGGCCTTACATTATTGTTGCCGAAATGGGAAGAAAAATTTAGAGAGCCAATATAATATGAGTTCCTCCATAAAGGTGTGCATTACTCAAGATATGAGTGAAATCAAATGCACTTATTCATTGACGAATAATTAGAGGAAATCAAACTATATTGGGGATCCAAAGATTGCAACAAAAACGAAACCATTTTAAACATCTCCACAAAGGAGAAAGGCAATCAAAAAGATCCAAAGCAAGAGTTCCAAATAAAAATGGAGAAGCTCCCCAATATTTATGCACAAAATGAAGAGTGCACAAATATGGTATCCTCACTCCCCCAAAATCATCTAGAACACGCAACAAGTGCAATAGTGCATAATGCAAAAGCAAATCATAGCACTTGCACCAAAGATGTGGTTGAGCCATAAAAAGATACCAATTTTCAAAAAAAACAACATAAGATAGGCCCAACCGAGATAAAAAGACGATCTTTTAAAGAAATATTTTCACAAGCTTAGGGATACCAATTGGAAACTAAAACCAATTGAAAATGCCAAAAGCTAGTAAGAGCATTTAGCCAATAAAATTCAACATGCTCACCATGGTAGGCATGAAGACAAAAGATCCAACAAATACATGAGTGTGCAAAGATACCAATAAACAATAAGACAAGCACTCATGAGACAAATTTGGAGCCACCAAAGAATTATAGGTGAAAAACAAGGTAGCTCGAAAGAAATAGGATACCAACTAAAAGGTGACCTCTCTCATATGTATAGGTTTCTAATTAGACAAACCACAAAGATATACATCCGCAAAGAAACATATACATACGAAATGGTTCGGGAAAAGGAGAACAAGGTATCCAAAAGGAAGTCATAAATATACAAATGAGATTGTTGCTTAAAAGCATAGCACATAGCTCAAATTTATCTCATTGTATATAAATGAACTTCAAATATATCAAATGCATCACACATATCACTAAGGGAATAAAGAGATAGTGGAGATGCTTTGAGTTAGGCAACAAGTATCACAAAGAAATAATATCAATTGAAGAAAAGGTTTTTGCAAATTCATCACACATATCACAAAGATATATTAAGTGAAGAAGATAAGCCAAAACCACAACAATTGCATCTAAAGGCTTTCATGCTAAGAGGCAACCTACACAAGGTTGGTACTAAAAAGTATGCATGAGATAGATACTTGTTACCGGGATGCATTGATGATGAAGATGATGAGAATTTGTTTGTCATCAAAGCTTGACTCCGACAATCACATGGTGAGAACACCTTCCTTATGAATGAGGCAAGCATCCAATGCATCTCCATTGTACCTAAAACAAAATTAGAGTACAAACTGGTTCCCAACCTCATTGGGTTCCATAGTAGTTAGATCAACTACAATATATAGGAAACACTCCACATAAATATGTGCATATAGATATGAAATTGAATTTCATGCACATCTTAGCCGATTTAGGATTCGGTGGAGTATCCCCTATATATTGGAACTAGAAAGACTAGCATGCCATAAAATATATATACTAGTAAATATGCATGCATAGACTTACAAGAACCAAACGAGATACAATTTGGACAAAAACACCAAGTAAACCAAGAAGAGAGCACACCAAGGTGTGACACAAAAAGGTTGTCCAAATTATATCAAAATCCAAATCAACACATGATTGAGGAAAAAACAAATCAACAAAGATTGATTCCAAAACACATGAACACATGAAGTGTGATATCAAAAGGAATCAAATCAACACAACAAATGATTGAAAAGACACCAATTGAAAATAAGATACCAATTAAAACAAAAATAACAACTAGGAGAAAAGATACCAAGAAGAGGGTGATACTTGACCAAAATCAAGTAAAGTTAAAATAAGGCAAAAAGGTACCAAGACTCCTACAATAAATATCAATTGGAACAAATATCTATGGAGGAGATATTAAATTCCAATTAATACCAATTGAAGGTACCAACACAAGATAAAGAATCAAATGCCAATTGAAAGGATCAAAAATTGATAGATAGGTTAGTGTTCTAAATAAAAAGGAATGCTCCCCCAAGATTCATGCATTATCTTAGATATTTGCATTTGAATACAAAATGCATACACAAGGGATCATTACTCTCCATATTTTATTTACAACACTAAACACTACCAATTGAAAAATAGGATCCATTCAAAAGGCAAGGAAGGCAATAGATAAAGCAAATTTAACGCAAGAGCCAATGCGAAGATGGTCTACACAATCCACCACAATTACTAGAAACACTTGTCATGGACAAGGAGTATATAGAGATATTTCTCGGTGGTATAAAGAAAAGATGTACAAGACCAACTTCACCACAAACTAGCAAATGGAAAAAGATAGGAATTAAAACACCAATTTTTAACGAGGTTTGTTGGTAGTTTCAATTATTCGAACCAACCGGCAAAGCCATGGTTAGAATAAATGGAAACAAATGGTTTCTCACATAATATATGGAAATGCATATTAGAGAAAAACCACACCAAGCAACCTCACACAGACAAGAACCAAAGGGTAACCACAAAGGAAAATTGGAACTTGTTTGAGTAAACACGCCACATAGAAAATGGATAATGTACAATATCAACTCTAAATGGCAAACCTCAAATGTTCACATTTTTATGGGATTGTAATATGCACATAGCTTATTACTCCCCCACAATGTGATGATTCATTTTATTTTTAAACAAGAGGCAAATAGTACCAACAAGAGAAATTAATGGACATTGTAGAATTTGAATTTCTCATGAATATGATACACCACATAGTGACTAGATAAGATGAAATATCAAAACTAGGTGGTGTGCTTCATGTACATACATTTTTAGGTTTGTGAAGTGCACAAAGCATTTCACTCCCCCAAAATGGGATAGTCCATTAATATCTCAAAGAGCCAAATAAAATCCACACAAGATTCAAAAAGCTCAACACAAAGTTACACATATATGATACACAACTAACATACACCACCTTGAATAACAAGATAAGTAAGAAAGGAGCATATCACATACAAGCACATATTAGGAACAAGACTAACACATGCAAGGGAGCAAGCAACTTTCAATGAATATTTGAGTTAAATACAAGTTACCGCAAGGAGGAAGCATTGGATATGAGATAGATATGTGATAATCCAATTGACTTGGCTTGAGAAATAAACCCATGAAGATCCCTTAATTCTTCAAAAATAGCCAAGTCACCAATGTCCTCCACAAACACCTATTGATCAAGTTTGAGCTTGTTGGTCCCCAACCGAGTTGGGTCCTAAAAGGTTAGTCACAATAGGTTTGGGAACCCAAATGGTGCTTTTCTTGCCACCACTTTGAGCTCCCACATACTTGGCAAACACATTGCCAACTCTATCCTTCTCAAGAGAATAAACATCATCAATTATGATAGGGTTGGATGGGGTACCGTTAGTGCATGAAGAAGCGAAATGACCTTTGCCACGGCAAAGGTAGCAACACCGACTCTTCTTCTTCTTAATAGGCTCCTCAACTTGAGGAGCGTTGACTTGAGTCTTCTTAGGAGGTGGTCTTTGTTCAACCCGTGGTTGAGCACGAGATTGAACAAGAGGCCGCTTCCCTAGTTGCTTCTCACTAAGAGGCTTCTTCTTCTTCATTGGGCAATCACGAACATGATGCCCTTCAACCTTGCACTTGAAGCAAGTGATCTTGGCCGGATTCTTGACTTGAACTTGGCCCTTCTTCTTCTTCTCAACCTTGGACTTGTTCTTGATGTTGGAGTTGAATCCAAGTCCACTCTTGTCATTTGGGGATTGTTGCACACTCAACATGTTGTCAAGTGCCCTCTTCCCTTCATGACGCTTTTCCAAGCCTTTCTTCAAAGAAGTGGCTTGGGCCTTGAGCTCTCCTCTTTTCTCTACATGGTTAGTGATAACACAAGAACTAGAGGAGGTAGATGCATCATTGTTAGAGCAACAAGGCAAAGCAAGTAATTCATCACATGATGTACCAACATTTTTAGTGGATGAGCTACTAGGACTAGCACATGGCAATAGAGCATTTTTAATTAAAGTTGTGCTAATATCCACATGAGGCTCACTTGATGTTACCTTTGTAGTGATGGCCTCATGAGCTAACTTAAGACAAGCATAGGAAGCAAGAAGTTCATCATTAGAGCTAGATAGCTTTTCATGACTTTCTTCCAACTTCCCATAGGATGCTAGAAGATCATCATTAGAGCTAGATAGCTTTTCATGACTTGCTTCCAACTTCTCATACTTGCTAGTTAGCAACTCAAGTTGAGCCCTTAGCTCAACATTCTCCTTCATAATAGATGCTTCACAAGAAGTGGAGTTAGTAGCACAAGCATCATTAATTTTAGGAATAGAAGAAGATAACTTGGCAAGCTCATCATTTAATCTAGCATTTTCATTTTTCGTGACTTTATATTTAGCATGAGCATGGTCACGTTCTTTAATGATTTTAGCAATTATATCATTATAAGACTCCTCGATAGAATTTAGTTTCTCCTCTAGAGAAGCACGAGTCTCTTGCTCTTCCACAAGAGCATCTTCTAACGATGCTTTCTCCATAGCATCATCTCTTTCAATCTTACCCTTTTCTTCAAGGCTAGCTTGCAAAGCCTCAATAGTTTCCCCACGCTCAATAAGAGTGCTCATGATTTCAAAGAGGTTAGCTTGGGCACTATTATTACTAGGAAGGGCTTTGAGAATCATTAGACCTTTATTTTGAAGAAGGGCATTAATTTTTTCCATATCAACTTCTTCATCATCATTATCATTATCATTATCATTATTATCATCATTGTCATTACTAGAAGAAGATTTAGCCATGAGACAATGAGAGGTGAAAGATGCAAAATAATTGATTTTTGAACTACTCAAGTTCAAATCTTGTTGCATAGCAAATTGGGTTTCCTTTACATTATTATCAATGCAAGATTTAGAGGGAACACAAACATTTTTATCATGGCAACAAGATAAAGCAAGCATATCATAAAGAGATTCATCGAAGCAAGTTTTAGATGATATGCGAGGACAATCAACACTAGCATGTAAATCATTTATGGTGCTATGAGTGTTTATGTCCAAAGATGAAGCATTGCAACAAGATAGAGATAAATGATCATCAATAATGAGCTCACTATCAAGGTTGCAAAACCTATCACTACTCACCATTACATTAGATTGGGGCTTACCACATTTTGGTGAAGTAGATGAAGACGAGAACTCGTCACAGCCGGAGGTGGAGGGAGAGCAATCATCCTCAATAGAGTTGGACCCTCCATATTTATCTTGAAGCTTGGTCCAAAACTCATGAGCATCCCGGAGAGGCATGATTGACTCGAAAACTACAACACTCACAAATTTGCAAAACTCATTAGAAGCTAGAGCATCTAGATATAAGTTTTTCTCATCCTCTAAAGTCGTACTTTCGTAGTCCTTCGGAGGAGAAAAACCTATATCTAAGATACGCTCAAGATTGGGGTCCAAGACCCGTAAGTGTCTAAGCATATGAGTTTTCCAAACATTAAAATTTGTGCCATTGAATATAAACATGGAATTGTGCACTAAATCCCTAGACGACATCTTTACTCTCTAGGCGGTAAAGCCAAACAAGAGAGACGAGGCTCTGATACCAATTGAAAGAACAACTATGCCCGAGATGTCGCCTAGAGGGGGGGGGGGTGAATAGGCGATTAAAACTTTTTCTATTTAGGGGCTTGATAATTGCGGAATAAAACTAGGTGTTTAAATTAACAAGCCAACAACCTAATTACTAGGCTCACCTATGTGCACCAACAACTTATGCTAAGCAAATAAAGCAACAAGGTGATAGCAATATATGAACTTCAAGCACGAAGGCTATCACAATGTAAATTGCATAAGTAAAGCTCGGGTATAGAGATAACCGAGGCACGCGGAGACGAGGATGTATTCCCGAGTTCCTCCTTGTTAAGGGAGTACGTCTCGTTGGAGGGGTGTGAGCTCGCCACAAGAGGCCTACTCAAGATGCCACAAAGGCCTCACCCTATTCTCCGATGAACCTCACCCAAGGGATTGGTTCACCTTCCACTATCGGAATCCTTCGGGGCGGATTCCGGAGCCCTTTACAACTTCTTCTTGGGGCACACACCCACAACTCAATTGGGGGCTCCCAAACTCGTGCCGAAGCTTCACAACACGAACACTTCGCGGCACCTCCAACCGTCTAGGGTACACAATGCACCCAAGAGGCAACAAGCTCTTGGGAACATAATGCACCCAAGAGTAACAAGCTTCCAACCTTCAATCCCACGAATCACCGTGGGGAGCACAACCCGATGCAACAAATGCAAAAGGGGAAGATCACACCAAGTGGTCAAATTCTTCTCCCCAAAATCCAACCAAAGCAACTAATGCTACGGAGGGATTTAGGAGGAAGAACGGAGGAGAAACACCAAGAACTCCAAAATCTAGATCCCACGAGTTCCCCTCACTTAGAGGAGATTTTGTTTGGTGGAAAGATGGATCTAGATCTCCTCTCTTGTTTCCCTAAATTTGGGCAAGAATCATCGGAGGGATTAGGAGGAATCGAGCTCTCAAAATGTTGGCAATGGAGGAGAGAGAGCAAGGGATGAGATCTCCTCTGAAAATGGAGAAGAAAACCCTTTTATAGGTGGCTCCAAAAAGAAGCCGTTGGAGCTCAAAAAGTTGGACAAAGAAGGGAAAAAACGTTCCCAGGCGACCCGGCCTGGGGCCGGCCGGCAGCCGGCCAGGCCGGCCTGGAAACTCCATCGATCGAACACAGCGACAGAAAAAAAAACAGTAGCCAGGGAGCCCAGCCTGGCCCCGGCCTTGGGCCGGCCCAGCAAACGAGTGAGGCCGGGGAGGCCACAGAGAGAGCCGGCCTTGGCCCGGCCGCGGCCCAGCCTGGCATGCGGGTGAGGCCGGCAGCCCACCCGAGCCGCCCGGCCAGAGGCCGGCCTCGGGCCCGGCCAGGCCGGCTGGCCTGCTCCCTTTTTTTTTTCTTTTTCAATTTTCTGTTTAAAAAACTTTCCGAAATAGAAATGCAATATCTCCCACATACGAACTCCGTTTTCGACATTCTTGGACTCGTTGGAATCGTCACAACGAGCACAACAAGAATATTCAGAGAAACATCATAGTTCAAGAATATAATATAAAGATAAATGGGGAAAGGTAAAAGCTCCCATTTGCAAATCGGAAATGCAATAACTTTCACCCACGAACTCCGTTTTCGATAATCTTGGACTCGTTGGAATCGTCACAACGGGCACAACAAGATTATGCGTAGAAACATCATAGTCCAAGAAAATATTATAAAACCAAATGGGGAAAGTTAAAAACTCTTTTTCGCAAACCGAAAATGCCGGAACTTTTGCAATTGACGTCCGAATGAAATAAAACCAATTTTGTTGGAAAGAGGACGTCAAATGCTACCTTTGAAAATTGACAAACAAGCAATGGAGATTTTGCAAAGAAATGGAAGAGAGAAATCTTCCGCTCGGATAAACCGGCAAAATCTCCAATACCGAAACCGCAATAGAAGACGCATATGAAAACCGTTTTCGGTGAACTTGGCTTTGTCATGACAAGCACGACAAGCACCAAGACCACACCACGATTCGAGACAAATAAGAACCAATAAAGATGATTGCATGGATGCAAAGGTTTGTGCTCTCTACGGCGATACGATCACGATATTCGGTCGAGAGCCCCTCTTGATAGTACGGTTATCTATCCTATAACCCGGTCTCTCACTAAACAATATGAGACCGGTAAAATAGAAACCCTATCAAGATCATACCTTTGCCTTGCGCTTAAACCACATGAGGTCGATGAAGACGATCTTCAACTCCTCAAGACGCACCACCTTTCTTCATTGCGCTTCGCTTGGTGAAGATTCACATGACGCTCCCCCACACACCAAGATGGGGAAAGCACTCTTCGGCATATCTTCACTTAGACTTGAGTGTCGATCAACCCGCACTTAGCCTTGATCAACACAAACCTTTTCTTCCCTTGAGCTTGACTCCAACAAATGGAGACAAGCAAGCTTGGCCTTGATCAACAAATGATCTTGACACAAGCTAAAGGACAACCTACACATAGAGCTCAATGCAAATATTAGTCCATAGAGATTGTCATCAATTACCAAAACCATGCATGGGATCAACCATGCACTTTCAGCAGGGCGCCTCTCCGCGCGAGAAATCGTACTTCTTTTATATAGTTAGTAGATGTGCAAGTTATGGCCAATCTGGAAAACATGTAAAATACTCAAGGGTATGACTGTAAGAGCTATATGGATAAAAGGTACTCCCTTTGCCTCCCTAATATAATATGTTATTACAACAAATATACTCCTATATATGTTGTAATAACATCTTATATTATTAGATACAGGAGTATATTTCACGAGGCACAATCTTGGTCTACAAAACTGGGCCTTTTTTTTGCATTTTCAATGATTTGTGGTTTGCTAATTAAGTACATGTACCGTGCACGGGAACTGGGCCTTACATTATTGTTGCCGAAATGGGAAGAAAAATTTAGAGAGCCAATATAATATGAGTTCCTCCATAAAGGTGTGCATTACTCAAGATATGAGTGAAATCAAATGCACTGATTCATTGACGAATAATTAGAGGAAATCAAACTATATTGGGGATCCAAAGATTGCAACAAAACTGAAACCATTTTAAACATCTCCACAAAGGAGAAAGGCAATCAAAAAGATCCAAAGCAAGAGTTCCAAATAAAAATGGAGAAGCTCCCCAATATTTATGCACAAAATGAAGAGTGCACAAATATGGTATCCTCACTCCCCCAAAATCATCTAGAACACGCAACAAGTGCAATAGTGCATAATGCAAAAGCAAATCATAGCACTTGCACCAAAGATGTGGTTGAGCCATAAAAAGATACCAATTTTCAAAAAAACAACATAAGATAGGCCCAACCGAGATAAAAAGACGATCTTTTAAAGAAATATTTTCACAAGCTTAGGGATACCAATTGGAAACTAAAACCAATTGAAAATGCCAAAAGCTAGTAAGAGCATTTAGCCAATAAAATTCAACATGCTCACCATGGTAGGCATGAAGACAAAGATCTCAACAAATACATGAGTGTGCAAAGATACCAATAAACAATAAGACAAGCACTCATGAGACAAATTTGGAGCCACCAAAGAATTATAGGTGAAAAACAAGGTAGCTCGAAAGAAATAGGATACCAACTAAAAGGTGACCTCTCTCATATGTATAGGTTTCTAATTAGACAAACCACAAAGATATACATCCGCAAAGAAACATATACATACGAAATGGTTCGGGAAAAGGAGAACAAGGTATCCAAAAGGAAGTCATAAATATACAAATGAGATTGTTGCTTAAAAGCATAGCACATAGCTCAAATTTATCTCATTGTATATAAATGAACTTCAAATATATCAAATGCATCACACATATCACTAAGGGAACAAGAGATAGTGGAGATGCTTTGAGTTAGGCAACAAGTATCACAAAGAAATAATATCAATTGAAGAAAAGGTTTTTGCAAATTCATCACACATATCACAAAGATATATTAAGTGAAGAAGATAAGCCAAAACCACAACAATTGCATATAAAGGCTTTCATGCTAAGAGGCAACCTACACAAGGTTGGATACTAAAAAGTATGCATGAGATAGATACTTGTTACCGAGATGCATTGATGATGAAGATGATGAGAGTTGGTTTGTCATCAAAGCTTGACTCCGACAATCACATGGTGAGAACACCTTCCTTATGAATGAGACAAGCATCCAATGCATCTCCATTGTACCTAAAACAAAATTAGAGTACAAACTGGTTCCCAACCTCATTGGGTTCCATAGTAGTTAGATCAACTACAATATATAGGAAACACTCCACATAAATATGTGCATATAGATATGAAATTGAATTTCATGCACATCTTAGCCGATTTAGGATTCGGTGGAGTATCCCCTATATATTGGAACTAGAAAGACTAGCATGCCATAAAATATATATACTAGTAAATATGCATGCATAGACTTACAAGAACCAAACGAGATACAATTTGGACAAAAACACCAAGTAAACCAAGAAGAGAGCACACCAAGGTGTGACACAAAAAGGTTGTCCAAATTATATCAAAATCCAAATCAACACATGATTGAGGAAAAAACAAATCAACAAAGATTGATTCCAAAACACATGAACACATGAAGTGTGATATCAAAAGGAATCGAATCAACACAACAAATGATTGAAAAGACACCAATTGAAAATAAGATACCAATTAAAACAAAAATAACAACTAGGAGAAAAGATACCAAGAAGAGGGTGATACTTGACCAAAATCAAGTAAAGTTAAAATAAGGCAAAAAGGTATCAAGACTCCTACAATAAATATCAATTGGAACAAATATCTATGGAGGAGATATTAAATTCCAATTAATACCAATTGAAGGTATCAACACAAGATAAAGAATCAAATGCCAATTGAAAGGATCAAAAATTGATAGATAGGTTAGTGTTCTAAATAAAAGGAATGCTCCCCCAAGATTCATGCATTATCTTAGATATTTGCATTTGAATACAAAATGCATGCACAAGGGATCATTACTCTCCATATTTTATTTACAACACTAAACACTACCAATTGAAAAATAGGATCCATTCAAAAGGCAAGGAAGGCAATAGATAAAGCAAATTAACGCAAGAGCCAATGTGAAGATGGTCTACAAAATCCACCACAATTACTAGAATCACTTGTCATGGACAAGGAGTATATAGAGATATTTCTCGGTGGTATAAAGGAATGATGTACAAGACCAACTTCACCACAAACTAGCAAATGGCAAAAGATAGGAATTAAAACACCAATTTTTAACGAGGTTTGTTGGTAGTTTCAATTATTCGAACCAACCGGCAAAGCCATGGTTAGAATAAATGGAAACAAATGGTTTCTCACATAATATATGGAAATGCATATTAGAGAAAAACCACACCAAGCAACCTCACACAAACAAGAACCAAAGGGTAACCACAAAGGAAAATTGGAACTTGTTTGAGTAAACACTGCCACATAGAAATAGATAATGTACAATATCAACTCTAAGTGGCAAACCTCAAATGTTCACATTTTTATGGGATTGTAATATGCACATAGCTTATTACTCCCCCATAATGTGATGATTCATTTTATTTTTAAACAAGAGGCAAATAAAACCAACAAGAGAAATTAATGGACATTGTAGAATTTGAATTTCTCATGAATATGACACACCACATAGTGACTAGATAAGATGAAATATCAAAACTAGGTGGTGTGCTTCATGTACATACATTTTTAGGTTTGTGAAGTGCACAAAGCATTCACTCCCCCAAAATGGGATAGTCCATTAATATCTCAAAGAGCCAAATAAAATCCACACAAGATTCAATAAAGCTCAACACAAAGTTACACATACATGATACACAACTAACATACACCACCTTGAATAACAAGATAAGTAAGAAAGAAGCATATCACATACAAGCACATATTAGGAACAAGACTAACACATGCAAGGGAGCAAGCAACTTTCAATGAATATATGAGTTAAATACAAGTTACCGCAAGGAGGAAGCATTGGATATGAGATAGATATGTGATAATCCAATTGACTTGGCTTGAGAAATAAACCATGAAGATCCCTTAATTCTTCAAAAATAGCCAAGTCACCAATGTCCTCCACAAACACCTATTGATCAAGTTGAAGCTTGTTGGTCCCCAACCGAGTTGGGTCCTAAGAGGTTAGTCACAATAGGTTTGGGAACCCAAATGGTGCTTTTCTTGCCACCACTTTGAGCTCCCACATACTTGGCAAACACATTGCCAACTCTATCCTTCTCAAGAGAATAAACATCATCAATTATGATAGGGTTGGATGGGGTACCGTTAGTGCATGAAGAAGCGAAATGACCTTTGCCACGGCAAAGGTAGCAACACCGACTCTTCTTCTTCTTAATAGGCTCCTCAACTTGAGGAGCGTTGACTTGAGTCTTCTTAGGAGGTGGTCTTTGTTCAACCCGTGGTTGAGCACGAGATTGAACAAGAGGCCGCTTCCCTAGTTGCTTCTCACTAAGAGGCTTCTTCTTCTTCATTGGGCAATCACGAACATGATGCCCTTCAACCTTGCACTTGAAGCAAGTGATCTTGGCCGGATTCTTGACTTGAACTTGGCCCTTCTTCTTCTTCTCAACCTTGGACTTGTTCTTGATGTTGGAGTTGAATCCAAGTCCACTCTTGTCATTTGGGGATTGTTGCACACTCAACATGTTGTCAAGTGCCCTCTTCCCTTCATGACGCTTTTCCAAGCCTTTCTTCAAAGAAGTGGCTTGGGCCTTGAGCTCTCCTCTTTTCTCTACATGGTTAGTGATAACACAAGAACTAGAGGAGGTAGATGCATCATTGTTAGAGCAACAAGGCAAAGCAAGTAATTCATCACATGATGTACCAACATTTTTAGTGGATGAGCTACTAGGACTAGCACATGGCAATAGAGCATTTTTAATTAAAGTTGTGCTAATATCCACATGAGGCTCACTTGATGTTACCTTTGTAGTGATGGCCTCATGAGCTAACTTAAGACAAGCATAGGAAGCAAGAAGTTCATCATTAGAGCTAGATAGCTTTTCATGACTTTCTTCCAACTTCCCATAGGATGCTAGAAGATCATCATTAGAGCTAGATAGCTTTTCATGACTTGCTTCCAACTTCTCATACTTGCTAGTTAGCAACTCAAGTTGAGCCCTTAGCTCAACATTCTCCTTCATAATAGATGCTTCACAAGAAGTGGTGTTAGTAGCACAAGCATCATTAATTTTAGGAATAGAAGAAGATAACTTGGCAAGCTCATCATTTAATCTAGCATTTTCATTTTTCGTGACTTTATATTTAGCATGAGCATGGTCACGTTCTTTAATGATTTTAGCAATTATATCATTATAAGACTCCTCGATAGAATTTAGTTTCTCCTCTAGAGAAGCACGAGTCTCTTGCTCTTCCACAAGAGCATCTTCTAACGATGCTTTCTCCATAGCATCATCTCTTTCAATCTTACCCTTTTCTTCAAGGCTAGCTTGCAAAGCCTCAATAGTTTCCCCACGCTCAATAAGAGTGCTCATGATTTCAAAGAGGTTAGCTTGGGCACTATTATTACTAGGAAGGGCTTTGAGAATCATTAGACCTTTATTTTGAAGAAGGGCATTAATTTTTTCCATATCAACTTCTTCATCATTATCATTATCATTATCATTATTATCATCATTGTCATTACTAGAAGAAGATTTAGCCATGAGACAATGAGAGGTGAAAGATGCAAATAATTGATTTTTGAACTACTCAAGTTCAAATCTTGTTGCATAGCAAATTGGGTTTCCTTTACATTATTATCAATGCAAGATTTAGAGGGAACACAAACATTTTTATCATGGCAACAAGATAAAGCAAGCATATCATAAAGAGATTCATCGAAGCAAGTTTTAGATGATATGCGAGGACAATCAACACTAGCATGTAAATCATTTATGGTGCTATGAGTGTTTATGTCCAAAGATGAAGCATTGCAACAAGATAGAGATAAATGATCATCAATAATGAGCTCACTATCAAGGTTGCAAAACCTATCACTACTCACCATTACATTAGATTGGGGCTTACCACATTTTGGTGAAGTAGATGAAGACGAGAACTCGTCACAGCCGGAGGTGGAGGGAGAGCAATCATCCTCAATAGAGTTGGACCCTCCATATTTATCTTGAAGCTTGGTCCAAAACTCATGAGCATCCCGGAGAGGCATGATTGACTCGAAAACTACAACACTCACAAATTTGCAAAACTCATTAGAAGCTAGAGCATCTAGATATAAGTTTTTCTCATCCTCTAAAGTCGTACTTTCGTAGTCCTTCGGAGGAGAAAAACCTATATCTAAGATACGCTCAAGATTGGGGTCCAAGACCCGTAAGTGTCTAAGCATATGAGTTTTCCAAACATTAAAATTTGTGCCATTGAATATAAACATGGAATTGTGCACTAAATCCCTAGACGACATCTTTACTCTCTAGGCGGTAAAGCCAAACAAGAGAGACGAGGCTCTGATACCAATTGAAAGAACAACTATGCCCGAGATGTCGCCTAGAGGGGGGGGGGGTGAATAGGCGATTAAAACTTTTTCTATTTAGGGGCTTGATAATTGCGGAATAAAACTAGGTGTTTAAATTAACAAGCCAACAACCTAATTACTAGGCTCACCTATGTGCACCAACAACTTATGCTAAGCAAATAAAGCAACAAGGTGATAGCAATATATGAACTTCAAGCACGAAGGCTATCACAATGTAAATTGCATAAGTAAAGCTCGGGTATAGAGATAACCGAGGCACGCGGAGACGAGGATGTATTCCCGAGTTCCTCCTTGTTAAGGGAGTACGTCTCGTTGGAGGGGTGTGAGCTCGCCACAAGAGGCCTACTCAAGATGCCACAAAGGCCTCACCCTATTCTCCGATGAACCTCACCCAAGGGATTGGTTCACCTTCCACTATCGGAATCCTTCGGGGCGGATTCCGGAGCCCTTTACAACTTCTTCTTGGGGCACACACCCACAACTCAATTGGGGGCTCCCAAACTCGTGCCGAAGCTTCACAACACGAACACTTCGCGGCACCTCCAACCGTCTAGGGTACACAATGCACCCAAGAGGCAACAAGCTCTTGGGAACATAATGCACCCAAGAGTAACAAGCTTCCAACCTTCAATCCCACGAATCACCGTGGGGAGCACAACCCGATGCAACAAATGCAAAAGGGGAAGATCACACCAAGTGGTCAAATTCTTCTCCCCAAAATCCAACCAAAGCAACTAATGCTACGGAGGGATTTAGGAGGAAGAACGGAGGAGAAACACCAAGAACTCCAAAATCTAGATCCCACGAGTTCCCCTCACTTAGAGGAGATTTTGTTTGGTGGAAAGATGGATCTAGATCTCCTCTCTTGTTTCCCTAAATTTGGGCAAGAATCATCGGAGGGATTAGGAGGAATCGAGCTCTCAAAATGTTGGCAATGGAGGAGAGAGAGCAAGGGATGAGATCTCCTCTGAAAATGGAGAAGAAAACCCTTTTATAGGTGGCTCCAAAAAGAAGCCGTTGGAGCTCAAAAAGTTGGACAAAGAAGGGAAAAAACGTTCCCAGGCGACCCGGCCTGGGGCCGGCCGGCAGCCGGCCAGGCCGGCCTGGAAACTCCATCGATCGAACACAGCGACAGAAAAAAAAACAGTAGCCAGGGAGCCCAGCCTGGCCCCGGCCTTGGGCCGGCCCAGCAAACGAGTGAGGCCGGGGAGGCCACAGAGAGAGCCGGCCTTGGCCCGGCCGCGGCCCAGCCTGGCATGCGGGTGAGGCCGGCAGCCCACCCGAGCCGCCCGGCCAGAGGCCGGCCTCGGGCCCGGCCAGGCCGGCTGGCCTGCTCCCTTTTTTTTTTCTTTTTCAATTTTCTGTTTAAAAAACTTTCCGAAATAGAAATGCAATATCTCCCACATACGAACTCCGTTTTCGACATTCTTGGACTCGTTGGAATCGTCACAACGAGCACAACAAGAATATTCAGAGAAACATCATAGTTCAAGAATATAATATAAAGATAAATGGGGAAAGGTAAAAGCTCCCATTTGCAAATCGGAAATGCAATAACTTTCACCCACGAACTCCGTTTTCGATAATCTTGGACTCGTTGGAATCGTCACAACGGGCACAACAAGATTATGCGTAGAAACATCATAGTCCAAGAAAATATTATAAAACCAAATGGGGAAAGTTAAAAACTCTTTTTCGCAAACCGAAAATGCCGGAACTTTTGCAATTGACGTCCGAATGAAATAAAACCAATTTTGTTGGAAAGAGGACGTCAAATGCTACCTTTGAAAATTGACAAACAAGCAATGGAGATTTTGCAAAGAAATGGAAGAGAGAAATCTTCCGCTCGGATAAACCGGCAAAATCTCCAATACCGAAACCGCAATAGAAGACGCATATGAAAACCGTTTTCGGTGAACTTGGCTTTGTCATGACAAGCACGACAAGCACCAAGACCACACCACGATTCGAGACCAATAAGAATCAATAAAGATGATTGCATGTATGCAAAGGTTTGTGCTCTCTACGGCGATACGATCACGATATTCGGTCGAGAGCCCCTCTTGATAGTACGGTTATCTATCCTATAACCCGGTCTCTCACTAAACAATATGAGACCGGTAAAATAGAAACCCTATCAAGATCATACCTTTGCCTTGCGCTTAAACCACATGAGGTCGATGAAGACGATCTTCAACTCCTCAAGACGCACCACCTTTCTTCATTGCGCTTCGCTTGGTGAAGATTCACATGACGCTCCCCCACACACCAAGATGGGGAAAGCACTCTTCGGCATATCTTCACTTAGACTTGAGTGTCGATCAACCCGCACTTAGCCTTGATCAACACAAACCTTTTCTTCCCTTGAGCTTGACTCCAACAAATGGAGACAAGCAAGCTTGGCCTTGATCAACAAATGATCTTGACACAAGCTAAAGGACAACCTACACATAGAGCTCAATGCAAATATTAGTCCATAGAGATTGTCATCAATTACCAAAACCATGCATGGGATCAACCATGCACTTTCAGCAGGGCGCCTCTCCGCGCGAGAAATCGTACTTCTTTTATATAGTTAGTAGATGTGCAAGTTATGGCCAATTTGGAAAACATGTAAAATACTCAAGGGTATGACTGCAAGAGCTATATGGATAAAAGGTACTCCCTTTGCCTCCCTAATATAATATGTTATTACAACAAATATACTCCTATATATGTTGTAATAACATCTTATATTATTAGATACAGGAGTATATTTCACGAGGCACAATCTTGGTCTACAAAACTGGGCCTTGTTTTTTTTTTTTTTTGCATTTTCAATGATTTGTGGTTTGCTAATTAAGTACATGTACCGTGCACGGGAAACTGGGCCTTACATTATTGTTGCCGAAATGGGAAGAAAAATTTAGAGAGCCAATATAATATGAGTTCCTCCATAAAGGTGTGCATTACTCAAGATATGAGTGAAATCAAATGCACTTATTCATTGACGAATAATTAGAGGAAATCAAACTATATTGGGGATCCAAAGATTGCAACAAAAATGAAACCATTTTAAACATCTCCACAAAGGAGAAAGGCAATCAAAAAGATCCAAAGCAAGAGTTCCAAATAAAAATGGAGAAGCTCCCCAATATTTATGCACAAAATGAAGAGTGCACAAATATGGTATCCTCACTCCCCCAAAATCATCTAGAACACGCAACAAGTGCAATAGTGCATAATGCAAAAGCAAATCATAGCACTTGCACCAAAGATGTGGTTGAGCCATAAAAAGATACCAATTTTCAAAAAAAAACAACATAAGATAGGCCCAACCGAGATAAAAAGACGATCTTTTAAAGAAATATTTTCACAAGCTTAGGGATACCAATTGGAAACTAAAACCAATTGAAAATGCCAAAAGCTAGTAAGAGCATTTAGCCAATAAAATTCAACATGCTCACCATGGTAGGCATGAAGACAAAAGATCCAACAAATACATGAGTGTGCAAAGATACCAATAAACAATAAGACAAGCACTCATGAGACAAATTTGGAGCCACCAAAGAATTATAGGTGAAAAACAAGGTAGCTCGAAAGAAATAGGATACCAACTAAAAGGTGACCTCTCTCATATGTATAGGTTTCTAATTAGACAAACCACAAAGATATACATCCGCAAAGAAACATATACATACGAAATGGTTCGGGAAAAGGAGAACAAGGTATCCAAAAGGAAGTCATAAATATACAAATGAGATTGTTGCTTAAAAGCATAGCACATAGCTCAAATTTATCTCATTGTATATAAATGAACTTCAAATATATCAAATGCATCACACATATCACTAAGGGAATAAAGAGATAGTGGAGATGCTTTGAGTTAGGCAACAAGTATCACAAAGAAATAATATCAATTGAAGAAAAGGTTTTTGCAAATTCATCACACATATCACAAAGATATATTAAGTGAAGAAGATAAGCCAAAACCACAACAATTGCATCTAAAGGCTTTTCATGCTAAGAGGCAACCTACACAAGGTTGGGTACTAAAAAGTATGCATGAGATAGATACTTGTTACCGGGATGCATTGATGATGAAGATGATGAGAGTTTGTTTGTCATCAAAGCTTGACTCCGACAATCACATGGTGAGAACACCTTCCTTATGAATGAGACAAGCATCCAATGCATCTCCATTGTACCTAAAACAAAATTAGAGTACAAACTGGTTCCCAACCTCATTGGGTTCCATAGTAGTTAGATCAACTACAATATATAGGAAACACTCCACATAAATATGTGCATATAGATATGAAATTGAATTTCATGCACATTTTACGACATATTTTTTTACGTCACGTAAAAAAAAGTTTTACGTCATGTCGGTATTTTCTTACGTTTTCCTTGACTTACGAGGTAATACAAAATTTATGTGACGTAATAATCATTTACGGTTTAGAAGATATGGGGTAGGTGTAGAATAACTTATTCTACTCCCTGGGTGTCAAATAGCGCGTCCCTATTATATATATATAAATTAACTGGTGCTCCCTGGTGCATGGGCACCATGATAGAATACTGTAAGTTTTGGGTATCTACAAAACACGTACACGTCGGGTATGCAAACATTGAGTATGTAATAGGTGTACACACCCTTGGGTATATGTACATTGAGTATAACTGGTGCTCCCTGGTGCATGGGCACCATGGTAGAATACTGTAAGTTTTGGGTATCTACAAAACACGTACACGTCGGGTATGCAAACATTGAGTATGTAGGAGGTGTACACACACTTGGGTATATGTATATTGAGTATCTACATGGTACGTATACCTTGGGTATATATATCATGGGTATGCGTACAGATCAGACATATATATATGTACCGTAAGTATGCGTACACATTAGGTATATATACCCCATTTTTTTTTCATACCCAATGTTATATGTACCTCCTACATACCCTAGGTATATATACCCATAGTACACGTGATGTCTACATACCCCAATTATACCGTATTCCGTCCTGATGCCTATATATATATATATTCTAGAAGAGGTTATAGAATAGCTATTCTAGAACCCACCCCATCCTAAAGACCTTCTTATCCCGATCAAACCGGACCGATACCGGACTGACACCCTGGTCCCGGTCAACCAAAAAAAAAACCACCGCACCGAACCCCTATTCCCACCCGTCGTCATCCTCCCGACCCCGATCCCGAATCCCACCCCGATGCAATCCCGCGCAGGCCCCTACGCCGCCTCCCGCGCCGCCTCCCTCGCGCATCGCCCTGACTCGTCCACCCACCGTCGCCCTGGCCGAGGCCCGCGCCGTCGTCGCCCTGGACGAGATTCACTCCGCCGCCTCAAGGAGTTCGTCGGGCCATCAATGGCGCCGTCGAGGGATCCCGCCAGGGATGGTCTCGGACCTCCGCCGTTCGCCGCCCAGGAGGGGCCCTGCACATCGACGGGAGTTCCCTGCGCGTCGCCAGGGAGGGTCCCCGACCTCCGCCGTGGTCCGCCCAGGAGGTCCCCACACGCCGCCCACCCCGAACCCCCTGCTTGCCGCCGATCTCCCTCTACAACGCGCTGCCACCGGCCTCCCTCTTCAGCGCGCTGCCGCCGGTAACCCCCTCTCCGGCGCGGCACCTTCGGCCCCAGGCCCCGACGCGACGCAGCACCTGCGGCCCCAACACTTACCTCGAGCCTTCCCTCCACAGCGAGCGCCGCTGGCCACCCTGCCATTCTCCACTTCGTGAGCTCCTAGGCTCGCTCCTCACGCCGCTGCTCGCTCCTCGTATTTGCACTTCTTGCGGAATTGCGGATCAGTTGTTGCAGCAGTCGAAGTTCTTTTTTTTCGCTCATGAAGTTCAGTATTGCCGTCGAAGGGGTTGGCTTCAGTAGCTGCAGGAGATTGTGAACAAAAGCATCGGCAGAAACATGTATGTCTTGCTGTGGCCGGGACGATGTTCACTTTATCCACAAAATAAGTTCACACTCACTTTGCGAGGAGTTCAGCACGTTGGTTTTAGTCACAACACACAACAAAATTGTAATACACACGTCGGTTACCTTTATTTATGGGGAAGTTCACCAATTCGTTTGCTCTCTTTTGTTGCACAAATAAGAATAAAAATTTGAGAAATAAATATTGTCACAAAGTTTGCTTTTCTTTATTTGAAAGTTCACTTGTGGAATTAAAAACTATATGAAGTTCACTTACATAATCACGAGAAGTTCGGGAAAAAAGATGGTCCGCTAAAAATAACCGCTAAAAAACATGATGTTCGTTCGCAAAAAAAAATGAAGTTCACTTGCGTGTCGTGTGAAGGATATGAAGTGCACTTTGCAAAACATTACGAAAAATCAAATAACTGTGTCATAATACGCTCGTCTGATGCTCCGTTAGGAAGTTCACTTACGTCTCACATAAAAGTTCAATTTCTTGACGAGGAAAGTTCAGAAATGGTCCGAGTACGAAAATCAAACAGGTCAAAAAAATCAAAACACGTCGAAAACATGACGTACCACGTTCATCCGGTGCTCCGTGAAGAAGTTCACATACGTGTCGGGAAGAAGTTCACATATTTGTCGGGATGAAGTTCACACATGCGAAGTTGGAAGTTCAGAAAAAACGAGAATTCTAAAACAACAGAATTTTGTATATTTAAAACTGCTTTTAAACCGTAAGGAATTTCGAAAAACTACGTGAGATAACAAAGTTGCGGAATTTTCATAGCTTTCCAACGCCGTATCACTTGCATCAATCCGACAAATGGTTTGAAAATGGCGATCAAAATACCGTACGGTCGCGAAAATAGTGATAGTGTATTTTCAAAACTGCTCTTAAACCGTAAGGAATTTCGAAAAAATGCGTGAGATAACAAAGTTGCGGCTTTTTCATAGCTTTCCAACGGTATATCATATGCATCAATCTAATGAATGGTTTGAAAATAGCGATCAAAATACTGTACTGTCGCGAAAATAGTGATAGTATATTTGAAATTCTTTAAAAACCGTAACTAATTTCAAAAACCTGTGAAAATGAAAAAGTTTCGTAATTTCCATAGCTATCCAACGGTATATCACATGTCTCATTCCGATAAGCGATTGAATGAAGTCCACCTACTCTGCCACGGAAGTTCACAATTGGTTCTAGAATAGCTATTCTAGAACTAGTTCGAGAATAGCTGACCTATATATATATATATATATATATATATATATATATATATATATATATATATATATATATACTCCCTCCGTCCAGAAATAAGTGTCTCAAATTTGCTCAAAAGTGGATGTATCTAGACATGTTTTATATATAGATACATTCACTTTTTGTTAAACTTGAGACACTTATTTTTGGACGGAGGGAGTATATACTAGCAGCATGCCCGCGCGTTGCAGCGGGAAAAAGATATTGACTTGAGAAATAGTAAATAACGCGTTGGTAATATGCTCGCACAAATGCCCCTAATATGCGATGCGTCTACGAGGAACAGCTAAGTTCTACATGAACATGTGTTAATTGTGCCAGCGGATAGGTCAACGACTCAACAGGTTGTGGTGAAAAAGCTGCAAAATCATGAGCGAAATAAACGTCTATTCTCTCAAACTTGTGGCACTTGAAGCATATGCTCCCATTTTTTAAAATGTGTTTTTAACATATTTGATATGTAAAAAAAATCATACAAAATAATATCCACGTACATCTTGACATTCTTTGAGCTGTGTTTCACAGAAAACCTATATTTTTTTGTGCCGTGTAAAAATGACAAAGCTCACATGTAGAAACAAAACCAAGGTACGTAATATACTTGGCATACTTTATAGACAGTAGTGAAAATATGTTCCCAAGTTACTTTGAGTTATTCACATACAAAAGGCAATATTCATTATTTCGTCCATTATCAGAAATGAAGTTCACAACGAACCTAGGTACCGAGCATTGATATATCTTTGAGTCTTAGTCGAGACCTGCTTCCGGAAACTCACGTCCTCCCCCTTCAATTCTATGTCACAAAGAGATCTCTTATAAGGGCTCAGGCCTGTGGATTCCAGAGGTGTTAAGAGCACCGGTAAACTGGAAGCTGGGCTCAGGAAATGTTGCACGCAAAGCACCATTGTCATCATAATTAGCATCCCTGGGCCTTGGGGACAAAGTCATTATCTCGAGGCATTCTTCCTGGATCTATCGTAATTACAAGGCGTTGCTAACCCTGAGCACTTGCCAGTGCTTGCATTTTACGGCCATGACTCTGTAGATGTTGGCGTTGGATCCGTTGCCGAATCACAGCAATAGCTATTCAACCGTTGTTGGGCACACAAAGAACTGAGTCTAGGAAGTTGATGCTCTCTTCACAATAAGCGAGAAGGAGCTACGGCGTGTAAAAAACTGAATATCCAGTAGACCTCCGAGCACCGGCGAGCCCAACAATCCCGTGTAACCAGGGAAGCATCGTCAGAACGCATCCTATTCCTCGGACGAGCATCTCGGCAGGAAGATCGTCTTGGCAGGAAGATCGCATCGTCGAGTAAACACGCCGCACCATCATTGTGACGACCAGCTCCGCATGATGACGACGCCATGCACGTTGAGGAACCCTGCACTTCTGCAGCTTTCTCGGACGCCTCGCACAACGTGGTGTCCCACCGCAAAGCATGCCGGCGTCTCGGCCCGGCCGCTGCCACCTCCAGCGTAAGGGCCTCGAGTTGCTGCTTCTGCCTTCTCACCGGTCCCTGCTTCTTGGCGTCCTCCCTCCTTCTGGGTTCACAACCCGACCTGTCAACTCTTGGTCTAGCAGACGGTTTGCGTCCGTCTTGGTTTCCGTCCATGGCATCGGGGCGGAGGCGGGTGTCCTCGGGGTGGACACGCATCTCAAATTGAACACTGAAGTGGAGGAGAGGAAGAAGTGGAAGCATCCCTCGAGGAGACGGTGGTCTTGTGCATCGGCTGCTTCGCAAGAAATAGGCCGGAATTTACGGGTCCGTGGGGGCTCCGGAGGCAGGTCGCGCGGCGGAGCCAGAAGTCAACGGTGGCGACTCGAGTGGTAGGTCGGGACCTGCGGCTTCATCGGAGCTCCGGATCCAAATTCACATATATATATATATATATATATATATATATATATGTGAATTAATTTTTCGAAAAGGAAACATATATGTGGGTCCATTGGAGAAATTGGAGCTTTGGATACAAGTAGGCCCCTTGTCAGCTTTAATGTTCCGTTGAAATAAACTACAACCGCATGATTTTGGATCGACTCCACTAGAGTGTGGATGTGATCATGTGAACAATGTTATTTAAAACAAATGATTGCACAGACTAAATGTAATCCAACTGTGAAGCGAAGAATAGAAGATTCTAACTGATCGCTATGCAACTGGTCCGTTATATAATTAGGTATAGGTAGGTAGGAAGGTGAGAGACAAAAACCAAAAGAAAAAGTGGTATGGCACAGCCATATAGTATTGGCTTTTGCAAGTGGGCAGGAAAATGAACTTTGCATTATCTGTTGTCCTTTGTTAACACAGAATTGGCATACGCTTACAAAACAAAGCAAACTCGTGTTCTTTTGTATTGGAGATCTCCTTATATTGAAAGAAAGGAGAAACTTTGGTCACAAACTTTAGTGGCTGCAGTAACTGAAAGTATGAAGTTGTTACATTAGAAAGTTCTTTTTGAAACAAATATGGATTTCGTAGTACTGTAAACAGGCAGGCAGTAGCCACTAGCCAGTAGGTGGTGGAGACTGGAATCACACATGCTTTCTAAGGCCGTCCATAAGGGGTGTTTGGTTAGGCTTTGGCTTTGGCTTTTGGCTTTGGATTTTGGCTTTGACTTATAAGCCGAAAAAGCACCTAAATAGGTGCTTTTGGCTTTTGGCTTTTGAAGCCAAAAGCCCAAAGCCAAAAACAGTGCTTTTTGGGCTTATAAGCCAAAGCCAAAAGCCAAAGCTAAAGCCTAACCAAACACCCTCATAATGCTCCTAGTCAGCGTCTCTTAGCATTTGCCACCTAGGACTGTAACTGACGTGGAGAGGTAGTTAATGTGGAGAGATAAGATTGCTGTATCTAACGCAAGAACCGTCAACTGTCCTGTGACCCAAGAAAATTAATTACCCAGCTGATCCTCTGTGGTCTGTGCAGGCGCCCTCCTGCTTTTCTCTCCACTGCCCTTGCTGTTGTGTTGGTATAGATGCGTAGAAGATCCAGTCGTCCATTCACTATGTATACTAAAAAAATGAGAATACAACCTCACCTCACGAGCCTCACAACCCCTTCTCCCTCCAGGGCGCCCTGCTCGTCAGTATGGCGGAGGGCTGTGGGCGGACCTGCGTGGCCTCTGGGTCGCCGGTCGCGCAGTGTGGAGATGCGTTCGGCGGCGGGGCCCTTGGAGCGGCGGGGAGACGCTGGCGAAGTGCAGAGCGAGGCGGAGGGGCCGGCGGCACCAGCACACCGGCGGCGGCGCCCTAGGGACTGGCGCGAGCGGCGCATCTGGCCCCGTTTGGGCCCGATCTGGGCTCAGCGGGCCTGCCCGGTCAGGACGCGTTCGAGCTCGGCCGCCGCTCGGCGGGGCTTGACCGGCGCTCGCTGCAAGCGCAGGTGGTGGTGCTGCCACCTCGTGGGAGCAGAGGTCCGTGGAGGGGTGGTCAGTGAGGTGAGGAGAGGAATGGCGTCGCCGTCGGGCGGTCGTTGCATCCTCCTGTTGTTGGGCAGGCGCGACGTGCTGTGGCAGTTGGTGGAGCGAGGCGTTGATGGCCGACGGGAGACGAATGGCGCCGTCGATGGCGTTGCATCCTCCCGTCCGATGCGGGGAAGCGGAAGAAGGTTTGGCAGCACGTCGATGGGTTTGTCCTGGGTGATGCTTGAGGTGGTCGTCGCCACCGTGCCGGCGGCAGGGGATGTCCTCTCGTCAGTGGTGTGCTCGCTTGGCTCTGTTTGGCCTGTGTGTGTGGATTGTGGGGATGATGTGGGGCTGCGAGAAATCCCGTGCTGTCGTGGGGACGACAGCGACGCCTTCGGGCGCCGTCACCTTCTTGAAGGCGTCGTCTTGGCCTTGTTCATCCCCCTCCGGCAGTGGCGTAGCCACACTATAGCTGTGTAGTCAAATGACTACACAGCATTTCGACAAATTGTTCACATATAGGTTAAAAATCATGCAGAAAAATAAAAATTCATACAAATACATGTATTTGACATCACAAGTTTAAATTGACATCACAACTTTGTACCTCTGGCTCCGCCACTGCCCTCCGGAGCAACGGGGGAAACCCTAGATCCAGCTTGCTGGTTCAGACAGTGGCGGCGCCACGGCGTCGTAACCTCCTTGGAGGCGCTGTTCGGGTTGCTCGGAGTCGTACGAAAGTGCTTGGTGCCAGGGTTGGCCTCCACTTGAGCGTGGGTCCCTAGGGCGCAATGTACACTGATGCAACATCTCTCCGTCGATGCTCTCTTCAGGTTCGGTCGGGTCCTGCCGTCCGCTCGCCACTTTCCTCTTGGCGTCAAGAGTGGGATGTACGTTGATGCGCACCTTCCTGTAGTTTGGGTCGTGTTGTTGAGTTGCGTCGCTCCGGTTGTGACGCGGTCTAGTGTCTCTGTGTCCCAACCCCTCGCTGTTGTCGGTTGGGGTTAGACAAGGCGAGTCCCTATCGTGTGTGTTTGGTCTTGCGTTGTCAGCCGAAGGCGTCACCTGTATGGTTTTTGGATCCGGTTTCCCCTTTATAAATTAGATCATTATTCTTCTGTTCAATGAATTTAGCAGTTCTCCTGCTAACATTCAAAAAAAAAAACTATGTATACTACAAGGAAAAATAAAGAATGCATGGGAGGCTTTTCACCTCGATTCTTGGTATATGACGTGGACGGTACTGGATACGGTTTTACAGTTCCGCATTACGGATGGCCTAACTAGCTAGTAGTGCTTCCTAATTGCTGCTTAGAAAAGTGGGCACCGTGTTAGATTCTGAATGATAAGTTAAGAGTCCCAAGAGACAGGGGGCAGGAAATCAGCAGCTACGCGGCTTGATTTGAAATCGTCTGTTGCGATTTCTTTACGATTTCCTGCTTGATTTTACGCGGAAGTTTGTGCAGTCTATGATCGTGTACCTGTTTTGTCGAACCCAAAAGCAAAAGTAATTAAACGCATCATTTCACCACGTCCATATGTTTTCCGCACTAATACGACTTTGGTTACGTAAGACAGTGACTCGTGCCCAGCTTTGAGTAGCAGCTCACCTGCTTGTGTCGAGAGTGCTCATTTCACCTTTTTTTTTTGGGCCCTCCGACCGTTATTCCTCTGCTCTGGAGATGTCAACTTTTGCTTATTGCAGAGGGAGTAGGAGTTTTGGGCGAAATATTCTGTTTCTGGATGGTAAATCTAAGAGGTAATAAGTCTGAATTACTCTTTTTAAATTGAGAATTACCTGTGATCGTTGTTTAAGTTTTGGTTCTCGATGATTCTCAGTCGACTGAGGTTTTCCTAAGCCTCAATGGACGTACAAAATGGAGTGATGTTTTGATACCCGGAAGCATACGCTCATGGTTTTTATAAAATATGTTATAAATGGATTTTGAAATGTAAAAAGATTCGTAAAAAAATTTCGCGTATATCTCTCTCAAATTCTATGTGCCCATAAAATTGTTACATGGAAAACCGACATGTTTTGTGTTGCGTGTAAAAATGACAAAATTAGGTACGAAAAAGACTTTTCACGAGATATTTCTTTGTCTTCTTAACACAAGCCACAAAAAGTGTCGGTGTTCTGCAAAACTTGGTGTGCTCACATAGGTTGACATGTATGTGCCAAATGTTTTGTTCGGAATTATTTGACATCTCAAAAATATGTTTTCTGGTGGCAGGAGCATATACTCCCATGTGTCAAAGTGAATATCCTCTTGCAAAAGTGCAATCACAGTGAAAAGTGCAACTTGATAACCATAGGTTAATAAAAAATGTGCAGCTTCAATATAGTAAAACACATACAAGTACAGTTTAGGAAAAAGTGCAGTCGGGGGAAAAATACAAGTCACACTTAATAACAAGTTAACCTAACCAATTGTGTATCCGGTTCCTTTTTTACCACTCCCTTCACAAGACAATGTGCATAATTATTATGTATGTGTCCGCTCCAGGGCATGGATCGGGCGAAACCCTAGCCGCAACCCGTGTCTTCCCACCCCCCGTCCATCCTGATGGCACCGCCAAACCCATGTCTTCCTCTCCCTCGTCCATCTCCTTGCCGTCGAAGGAAGCCGAGGTGTAAAGCCTCCCATACACACAGCGTTGGCGGAAGGCTCTCGTCCTTACCGTCGCGGGGACCTCCGGCCTAGCATGGCGTTCAACCCTAGACGACGGCGCGCTAGGTGGAGCTCGAGACCAATGCGGCGACACCGGAACATTTTGGTGCAGGCATGGCTACTATGGTTGTGAGGGAAGCAGGGCCACCTCTTGTGGATCTGGGCAGCGACGACTGCAACGATAAGTGTGGCGGCGACAAGAAGATCAAAGGCGGTGGCGGACGACTGTGCCCAGATCAAAGCAAGACACAACGGCTTCATGCCATTTTGTCCTACACATTGGGGTTGGTGCGTTGTCATAGACAGCAAAAAGCAATTTTTGAAGGGGATCCCTCCTTTTCCAAGTTTGTTGTTTGCCGATGCCGAGTATGACAGGGCCCTTAACGTGGGTTTCGGCTCTCGTCACCCGTCAGCAAACTTATACGTGCACAATGTTTGGTCGCATGGTGTTGATCATGCCAGAGCATGCACATGAGCATTGGTTATGCATATTCGTTGTGCTGGGGCACAACAGATACATGCTGCATGAGTCTGGACGTTTGTTTGTGTTTGGCAATGTCAAGATTAGAAGGAATATAGAAGAGGTGGTCAAGCAGGACGAAACATCATGGGTGAGGTTTGGTGGTGCTTCTTCAGTACCGAGACTGGAGCTTCGGGGTAAAAACTTTTGGTCTGGCCTTTGTCGGTTATACCTAGCAGGCTGGCAATTGCAGTGTTTCGGCATCGTTACCTTGCTGGAGTCATTGCACGGAAATTTCCGAGTCATGCTCTCTAGGACGAAATCCCATGACCTAATATTTGACCGGATCCAGCGGCGACGACACTTGTGTGCCGTTACCCCTTATTACGGACGTTGTTTTAGAACCTTCACATCGCCCGTATATTGTCAAGACAGGAGTTGATGTCGTTAGATTGTGTGCATCATTGATGTTTCAAATTGCTTGTGATATTAAGTTATTGCATAGACAGGATTTTTTTTGTTGGCTATTAATATAATACTCTTAATAAAAAAATAAAAAAGACAAGATGCATAGAGCCTTGGTTTTCGCAGACCCCCTATGCACGTCTGTCTGCACACTTTGTGCGTGCTGGCTGGCTGCAGCGGCCTCTGCTGGCTTTCTTGCCGTGGTTGAACCAGACAGGACAGGATCCCATGCAGCTGTGGCCGGCCTGGCATGCAGTGTGTCTCCCTTCCTTTCCTTTCCTTCCTCCACACGCCGGAAATCTTCGCATCATGCTGCCCCGATCCATCCCACGCTGTGCAAGTCGTACGTAGTATAGGCAACAAGTTGGGGTGTGCCTGTGGTCTAGCTAGCCTGAAGACCCGCCGGTTTGTCCAACCGTTGAATCAGATGAAGTTCTGTTCAGCTTAGACGCGTGCATTGCATGTATCGCTGTAGCTTTTGTGTTCCATGAGGAAAAAGATTAACCGCCCAATAGTCGTCGTTGCGTACTTTTGTTTACTTCTCAGCATAACGCTCCCTCCGTCCAAAAATAAGTGTCTCAAGTTTGCTCAAAAGTGGATGTATCTAGACATGTTTCATATATAGATACATACACTTTTTGTCAAATTTGAGACACTTATTTTTGGACGGAGGGAGTAATTTTCTTTCTTTTTTTTTACCATCGAATAAAGAGTCGACCAGTACCGTTTAATTAAGTGTAACGGTGATGATTACTCAGTGGAGCTTTTTCTCCGTCCGTGCGATCTTGCCCGCTTCCGCTCGCACTGTTCTTCGTTGTTCGTTGGAGAAAAGCAGCTAGGCCTACGGTGCGCCTTTTGCTTTGTGTCAGGAGGAAACTACTCGAGTACTCCTGTATTCTCTTTGCTACCGCTGCAGCAGTGCTGTGTTGGCTTTGGAAGGAAGCAGCCAAGGCCAAGCGACGGCAGGAACTGGACTGGTCGCTGCTGGATCGATCACACGCACTGCCGCCGGCCGGCAATGCATGCGGCGCCTAGCGGACAAGATGGCCAGCCAGCCCCTACTCCTCCTTCCCAGAGACACTACAGGAAAGCCGGCCGGCCAAGAAAAGAAAAAAGGCGTTGCTTTTCTTGTCCAGAGACACTGGATGCAGGCAGCTAGCTCTTGGCTTGGATAGCCGTGCCGTTTTGTCCTCCGACGACCGCCTGCCATGCATCAGCATGCATGTACCGTGTGCTGCGTGCCAAATGCCGGGGCTCGGCATGGCCTGACGCTCATGCACAGAACCTCCATCGCTGCCTCGACAAAATGCCACATCCGTGCGTGCGCTCCATTGCGGGGTAACTTCGATTTTGGCATCGTGTACGTGTTCCGTATATATTTCATTATAATATCTTGGCGATCTGCCACGGGCGGAATCGGCAGAAGAAGATGGCTACAGACAAGACCTAGCAGGCAGATTGGCAGCGGAGCGGCACCGGGCCCCCCCGCCGGTAAAGAGAAATCAGGTGGCCGGGCGGCGGCGTCGCTCTCGTCTCGTGCGAGGAGCCGTGCGTGCGAGGGAACCCGATTCGATTCCACCCTCCCTCCCGGTCCCGGCACCGGCAGGCCCGAATCGAAAGCGAAAGCAAAGACGAGAGAGAGAGATGCCTGCTGCTGCCTGCTGGGATGGATTTGATTTTAATTAGAGCAAGAACAATAATAGAGCCAAGCGTTGGCTCTATCCCATTTCCATGTCATCTATAGCTAGCTTCATAGCCAACACATACAATAAGCTGGCTATTTATTGACTCCATAAAATAGTTAAATATTAATACATGTATGTGCATGCAAGACTCAAATAGAGTATAGAGCTAGCTCTAGCGTTTCTAGCCGGCTGTAAACGAGCTGCAGAACCTCGTTTTGTGTGTGTAGCTGAGCGACTGCAGAAGCGCCTACTTGGTTCTCTCTCCTCACTTCTCTCCCCTCCAGCTAGATTTTCTGTCGACGTGGAATGGTTGTAGCCGGCTGAGTAGATCTATTATACTTGCTCTTAGGTGAACCGGGGGGAAGCGGGTGGGGGACACGTCGCCGACAGCCCGGCAGCGCCCACGTGCGCCCCGCTTTATCTCCTTGTCCCCCTCCACGTACGCCTTCGCCTCCGGTTTACGCCTCAGCTGGATCGAGCGCGCTGCGCCGTCGGATCGTGGGCCGAGTGGACCTGTGGGCTCGCGGTAGGGTGGCCAACCGGCAGCCTGGGCCCACAGACGGGAGGCACGAACGTTAATGCTGCACCACTCCCCACCGCTGGGAATGGACGGAGAAGGACGACGACGATGATGACTAGATTTGTTTAGCGTTTTTTTTTTGTCCCTTTGGTTTTTTTTTTGTTGCGAATTTTGTCCCTTTGCTTTGCGTTTTGAGAAACCCAAGTAAGTAAATCCATGGTCAGGAGCAGAGCACGGCCCCGCGTGTCAGAGCCCTGCCAGCAGCCGACACGTAATTAAACCCCCGACGACCGGTAGACCCGCACCCACCTATAACCTCCTCCTCCGCTTCCTACTCCCTCGCCGCCCCACCTCGCAGAGGAAGAAAGAGCCACAGAGGGAGACAGACAGAGCCTCAGCGGCCGGCCGCTTGCCTGTGTGTGACCGGAGAGCCAGACGACAAAGCGAACGCCCCGCGCCACCAAACTCCTCCTTCCCCGTAGCTGCCGGCCATGTCGGTGGAGACGGAGCGGAGCTCCACGGAGTCCTCCGCCGCCTCGGGGCTCGACTTCGAGGACACCGCCCTCACCCTCCGCCTCCCCGGCTCCTCCTGCGACGCCGCCGACCATCGCAAGCGCGCCTCCGTCTCCGACCCCGACTGCCCCTCCCCCACCGCCGCCGCCGCCGACTCGCCCCCTTCCCCCAAGTACGCCCGCGCCCGCCGTCTCTCGTCGATCGTCCCGTGAAAAAATTTGGCTGACACGGCACGAGTTGAGCTGACGACATGGTCTCGCTGTGTGTGCAGGGCGCAGGTGGTGGGCTGGCCGCCGGTGCGCTCGTTCCGGAAGAACGCGCTCGCTGCGGCCGCGGCGTCCTCGGCCTCCAAGACCAAGTTCGTCAAGGTGGCCGTCGACGGCGCGCCCTACCTGCGCAAGGTGGACCTCAAGGCCTTCGCCGCGGGCTACGCCAGCCTCCTCTGCCTCCTACGACCACCTCCTCGCCGCGCTCCAGGACAAGTTCATCTCCCACTTCACCGTCCGTAAGTACACCGCCGCGACATGAACGGGACCTACGAGATGGTGGTTTTTGTAACGATTTGATGGTGGACGCAGGCAAGCTTGGGAACGAGGAGATGAAGCTCGTCGACGCGGCGAGCGGGACCGAGTATGTGCCCACGTACGAGGACAAGGACGGCGACTGGATGCTCGTGGGAGACGTACCCTGGAGGTGAATTTTCTGTGCCTTCTGTGCTCTTGTTGCAGCTCGTGTTGCTATTCAGCCACGTTTATAGCATGTCAGATTCAGAAATCTGGAGGTGTTTCTTGTCCTATGCTGTTAGTTTCAGTTTATCTTTGCCTGAGAAATGATTAATTTGACTATAATGAATATGTAAGAAATTGGGATCTCTTGATTACTGTGGCACAAAATGGAAATCTCCTTACATAGTACCAAGGAACCTCCAGTATAGCATGTCAGATTCAGAAATATGGAGAGGCTGTTAGTTTTAGTTTATCTTTGCCTGAGAAATGATTAGTTTGATTATTTGGGTGTGATGAATATATAAGCAATTGGGGAAATTTCCTTACACAGTACGTCAGTATCAATGAATCACGAGATTGTGTGTGGTGTTTTGCTATTATGAGTATGAGATGCTCCTGTTGGTTTATCACTCCGTATGTATCTGGGGATCCATGGGAATTGTTCTTAGTTATAGCCTGCATTTTTTATGAGCTATTGAGAAACTTGGATATAAATTGATTAGGGGCGGATGATGCTCATAAACTCCATTCCATGTGAGTGAATTCAATTGTTCCTTCCATGTCATGGACATGATCGGATGGAAACGAATCGAGGAGCACTAATGCACTGTTAATAAATGTAACTTATATTTTATTCGGACAGCAGGCCAATTTCTCAATCACAAAAGACATAGTCAATATGTTGATTGTGAAAATGGAACTTCGTACCATCCTTCCATTGTTTCATGTGAAATTTCAATTGAACCAATTTAGTGAAATGAGACAGATTTGGTCCATTCTTTATTTCTTTAATTCATTTTCGGCTAAGTTGATTCACTTGAAATTTCACATATCTATTATTCTGTATCTCACTTGTAGGAGTGCATTCTTTAATTCATTTTCGGCTAAGCACCCTTATTATCTGTGTAAGGTTCAACAAATTTTCTGTCTGTTAAGAAGCTGACAGGTTGAATAACTTTGATGTATGCATCTCCACAGTTGGATAACCATGGAACAAAATATAAAAGCATTAGGTTAGATATGGACCCAACATTGCTTGTTTATTCTTGTATTCACATTTTGAGTTAACACCGATCCCTATTTCGTAATAAAGACGTTTTTTAATCTGTTTGGGCCCAACTGGATTTGTGTTCCGGCTTCACATCTTTCGTGAAAGTTTTATTCCTATCAACACTAGTACTTAATAGATTTGTAGGGGATCTGATTCCCATTTAGGGACGTAGCTAATTCTCATTAGTTAGATTTCAAGCTTCACTGCATTGTAAGTTCCTTAAAGAAACTCTATATTCTAATAATTCTCTAAAGGTTTGACTCAAATATGGTGCTGAACTACTATTTATTTAACTGCAGAATGTTTGTGGAGACCTGCCAGCGTATTCGTCTCATGAAAAGCTCCGAGGCTGTCAATCTAGGTACACAGAACTCACAGTCCTCTGAATCTTGTTTTTTCAGATTAGTGAAACTTATTCTTTGCTGTAGTTCATCTCAATAAATCTCTCTTCTCCTTCTCCCTGCAGCACCAAGAGCTGCTCGGTGAGGCGCAATCCCTGCTCCTTTCCACAAACCGCTTCATAGGAAGAAACGTCTTTGCTCGCCGAGGTTCTTCCATAAGTCCCTGAGAGAAATGTGTACAGCCATCTTCTACTTTTTGGTCCAGCATCCTTTTGAGTTCTGAAAGTGTTGTAGCTTGTAACGCCATTACCAGTCACTAGTATCTATATCTAAGATGAGGGGGTCGTGATGCTTCAAAAATATACCTACAGTTCGTTCTTGATAAAATAAGACCGCAGAAGCCTTGTTCTTCCGAGCTGCTTGCTACTGGAGTATGTTTTTTTGCTGTAACGTTTTGCTAGTGAGGCACCTGGTGCAATAGTCATATGACGTGTCATGTCGAGTGTCAGTTTTGCTATGAGTTTGTTGGAATATGCATTGTCATGTACGATATGCTTGATGTTTTTCATTTTGCTGCTGCGTGCAGCTTGTTGTTGCGTAGCTCATTATCTTTTTTACTGGATATTGTTATTTTGCACGTCTAGTTCAGAGGCATCATTTCTGAACATCGTGTGGCAACCAAATCACAGCTTTCCATCAAGGTTGTTTATGTGGTAAGAAGGCAGCAGATAACTATTCCTCTCAAATGGTTGTTAAACGAGTGCGTTTTTTGTTAAATTGGTGTCCATGTCCTTAGCATCAAGTTAGTACTACGCAAAGTGTAGCTTGTATGCTGTGATTACCTTTGCGTGAAGGATGCATGTAGTGTCAAACCTAAAACAAAAGCATTCTCAGGTCTCCTTTTTGTTTGCGAGTTGACGAGGTTCGAAATACTCAAATCTTATGGTTTAAGTTAGCCGAGCAGTTCGAAATCGTCTATTACCTCAAAGAGGAATCTCTTGGAGACCTGCTACTGACGGCAGGGTACTCGGCAAGGTCGCGATTCAGTTCACTGATAAGATTCGTCAAGCTTTCCGGCAGAATGCCTGGAAAAACCATGGCGGAAGGAAAGGTCCGTTTCATCCCCTGGCTGAACCTCCAGAACAGAGCATGGATTTGGATGGCCGACAGACTTAGCAGGAGACAGTGATCTTTCACCACTGTAATGGAAAGCAGAGCACCTGCTAGGTCGTAAAAATAGGTAAATGAGATTGTCTAATTGATAGCTAGCTGTTTTTAAATTTGCTAAAAATCTTTTTTTTTTGTCTAGTCAGATTAAGGACGTGGTGTCCTCATTTCTTCACCATTCTAACCAGCTTAGATGTTAAGGGATTGTGGCATCCTTAACGGGCTTGGATTTGCTGGGGCTTTTCTCTGTTTATTACGTTCTCAATTTTATTTTCTTAGTCGACTTTCACAGGGCATCCCGTCACTTCTTGTGTATGGCCGAGACAGGCAGGAGCAGTGCCGATCAATTATAGGAGAGAAAAAAAATTATGTACAGGGGGCCTAGGGCAAGGCCAGGAACGGCTCCCGGCCAAAGAACCGACGCAAAATAAAACTTGCACGGTGAGAGCAATTTAGTCATTGACGCAAAATAAAACTCCTCAAGGGGGTTCAAAAGCTAGTTTGCACAATTCGATTGCCTCCAAAGTCATAACGACGACGTCTGAGTAGAGAGCGGTGATCCCCTTAAAGGTACGGCGATTTCACTCCTTCCAATATTCCACATAATATATATGGCATTACCATTGAATTCCTTGTGACGATCTTTTGGCGTACAATCAGAAATGGCCTTCCACCAATCAGGGATACAAGAAGTCGGGGTCGGCGGTGACACATGCAAGAAGTCAAAATCCGAAACCTCCATGACCTTAGTCCAAACTTCCCCTGCAAAGCTGCTTGAGAAGTAGATGTGGTTGCTAGTCTGAGGATGTAGGTAGCAGAGAGGGCAAAGCAACTCGATGGACCAACCATGAAGAGGGTTAGGGTGACAGGGGAATTTTGAGGTGGACGAGTAAGGGTATGGTGTGGCTCCACCCGTACCTATACACTGCGGGTGCCGCCCCGAACTGAAATTATGACCGAAGACTAAGAACTAAGAAATTAATTGAAGACTGAAATAAGTAACTAGGAATAGGGACAGAAGAAACTTATGATGAACACTAAAGTATCAATAGGAAAAACTAGTAAGACTAACAAACTATTAAAAAAGACAAAATTGAAAGATGAAACTGATTGATGAAAACAAAAGAATGAAGATAATGCCATTGAACTGAAGAATGAGGAAAATTGTTGGGAATATGCCCTAGAGGCAATAATAAAATGGTTTATTACCATATTCATGTTTATGATAATAGTTTATTATCCATGCTATAATTGTATTAATTGGAAACATAATACATGTGTGGAATATAAACAACCAGTTGTCCCTAGTAAGCCTCTACCGGACTAGTTCGTTAGTCAATAGATGGTTAGAGTTTCCTAACCATGGACTTGTTATAGTCACTTGATAACGGAGTCATATCATTAGGACAAGACCCAAATAATAAAGAGTTGCAATTGATCGTGTCACACAGTTTCATTGCCAATGCTTTAGTATATGTCAAATATAGTTTCCTTAGACCATGAGATTATGTCACTCCCGTATGAATTGTTCATAGGTCTAAACATATAAGAACCACATATTTTGTATTTGACGAAACGTGACCCAAGTTTCTTGGTTAGTAGAACGTGTTAGAATGAGGAGTCATTTTAACATGAAGATGAGATAAATTGAATCTAGAGAGTGGTAGACTTGGTTGAAGTCATAAAACCAAACTAGATTGGGGATCTCATAATAGCAGAAGCGCAGTGAAAGCATGATCGGAAATATCGAAGTGACATGGGTGCACTGTCGATTTGTGAGTCTACAACATATAGGAGTATATGATTAATTCAAGGATTAAAAGATATAATATTGTGGTTTGAGAAATTTTATTTCAAGATTGAGTGAGTTCCGGGTGCACATGCTATGTGAAAGTTCTTTTGACTGATCATACGTCATGTAGACATAAAAGGGAAACGAAAGTCTCACTCTATAACCAAATATATTATATTCGTCATATGATGATGAGGTTTATCATGTGATGATATGAGGTTTATCATGTGATGATAAAGTATTGTCAAAGTAGGTGACATTAACATTTTGCAAAGAACATGTACAACTGTATGGTACAGAACTTAGAGGACAGAACCTCTTACACGAGTAAACATGATCAGCACTGAGACTCGGTGGGTGTTGGATCGGGAAAATGTAAACTAGATTATTGACTCTAGTGCAAGTGGGAGACTGTTGGGAATATGCCCTAGAGGCAATAATAAAATGGTTTATTAGCATATTCATGTTTATGATAATAGTTTATTATCCATGCTATAATTGTATTAATTGAAAACATAATACATGTGTGGAATATAAACAACCAGTTGTCCCTAGTAAGCCTCTACCGGACTAGTTCGTTAGTCAAGAGATGTTTAGAGTTTCCTAACCATGAACTTGTTATAGTCACTTGATAACGGAGTCATGATGGACAAGACCCAAATAATAAAGAGTTGCAATTGATCGTGTCACACAGTTTTCATTGCCAATGCTTTTAGTATATGAAAAGTATAGTTTCCTTAGACCATGAGATTATGTCACTCCCGTTTACCGGAGGAATGCTTTGTGGACATCAAACGTCACTTCGTAACTAGGTGATTATAAAGGTGGCTTTCAGGTATCTCCGATGGTATTTGTTGGGTGACATGAATCAAGAGTGGGATTTGTCCTTCCTTGTGATGAAAAAGATATCTCTGGGCCCTCTCGGTAATATAGCATCAGAAAGGTTGCAACCATGTGATTAAGTGGTAATCACGGAGATCCTATATTATGGACGAGTAAAGAGAATTTGCCAGGTAACAAGATAGAACTAGATATGGAGATATCGACGATCAAATCTCGGGCAAATTAAATATCGTGAGACAAAGGGAATCGTATATGAGATTAAGAATCTCCGGCATCATGGTTCAATCGATAAGGAACTTTGTTAAATATGCAGGAGTCAATATGGGCATCCCGGTCCCGCTATTTATTATTGATCTGATCATGTCTGCATGTTCTCGAACCCGTAGGGTTACACACTTAACGCTCCGATGTAGCTAGGGTTAGCGATGAGATAATTGATGGTATGAATGAATATTGATTCGGAGTCTCGGATGGTATCCTAGACATCACGAGGAGTTCCCGAGGAGTCCGGATAATAAGATTCATATATGGAAAGTGGTTTCCGGAGGTATCGAAAGGTTCCGGAATATTTGCATAGGGTACCGGAAGGTTCTAGAAAGTTCTAGAAGAGTCTAGAAGTGGGACCCACCTAATGTATGGGGCCCACATGGACCAAAGGAGATTCTGCAACCTCTTGGGCTGCGCACCACCCAAGGCCCACATGGGCCAATCCGGCCAAGGCAAAAGGGGTGGGCCAAACCGAGTCCCATAGGGACTCGGCTAACTTGAGGGGCAAGTTTGCCCTAGGCCGGCCGGCCTAGGGTTTCCCCTAGCCGCCACCTATAAAAGAGGGTGAGGGGGTGCGACACACCCCATCTAAGGGCAAGCCCTAGCCGCACCACCCCAACCCTAGCCGTCGGCCACCTCCTTGCTGATGGGGTCGCAGCATGGAAAACAAAAATTTTCTACGCGGCAAAGCGGAATAAACCCCAAGGATCTAGATCTATGAGATGAAGATAGCGAAGATGAGATCCAATCTCTTACCCTCGAAGATCAACAAACGCGTTTTGTCGGTGCAGGGGTTGGCTAGTCGATCCCCGCAACTAGACTCGTCTAGTCGCGAGGAGATGTATTATCCTCGAGATCCAATCCGGTGAAGTGCAGCAACGGGCAGCACCTCCGCGGCGTCCACACGTACAGCTCGATGAAGACGTCGACTCCTTGATCCCGCAAGCAAGAAGACGTGGCCTTGATGATCTCAGCAGCACGACGGTAGTGCCGGTGATGATGACGATCTCCGCGAGCAGGGCTTCGCCAAGCCAAGCAAGAGGAGAGGGAGAGGAGCAAGGTGGCGCAGCCCCTAGGGCTAGGGGGTGCGGCTAGGTGTGGAGGAGAGATGGCGGCGGCAGCCCTCCGGGAGAGGAGGGGTGCGGCTAGGGCTAGATGGGAGAGAGGGAGAGAGGGGGGTGCGGCTGCCTCCAAGGGTTGTGGTGCGCCCCCCCTTCCCCTCCTTATATAGGTGGCCGGCTAGGTCAAGGGCAGGGCCGTCCGGCCCCCACTTTGTCTTGCCCCCCAAGTTGGAGTCCAACTAGGACTCCTCCTTTGGGCCCCTTTCCTAAAGGGTGGAGGGCCCAACTCCTAGTCCAACTAGGAGTGGGACTCCCCCTCCTTGTGCCGCACCACCCATATGGGCTTAGGTGGTGCGCCCCACCAAGTGGTGGCAGCACCCCTTTGCACCATGTGGGCCCCATACAAAATATGCGGTCCCACTTCTAGACCCTTCTAGAACATTCCGGAACCTTCCGGTACCCTATAAATAATTTCCGGAACTTTTCCGAAACCTCCGGAAACCACTTTCCATATATGAATCTTATTCTTCGGACTCCTCCGGAACTCCTCGTGACGTCCGGGATCCCATCCGAGACTCCGAATCACCATTCGTTCACTTCATCATTTAATTCATCGCAAAACCTAATTTCATCGGAACGTTAAGTGTGTGACCCTACGGGTTCGAGAATGCATAGACATGATCATATCAATAATTAATAGCGGGACCGGGATGTCCATATTAATTCCTATACACTCAACGAAAACCTTTTCTCGATTGAACCACGATGCCGGAGATTCAATTAATCTCATATACGATTCCCTTTGTCTCACGATATTTTACTTGCCCGAGATATAATCGTTGACATCCCCATGTCTAGTTTAATCTCGTTACCGGCAAGTTCTCTTTACTCGTCCATAATATAGGATCCCGGTGATTACAACTTAATCACATGTCTGCAGACTTTTGATGCTATATTACCGAGAAGGCATGGAGATATCTTCTCCGTCACATGGAGGGACAAATTCCACTCTCGATTCATATCACCCAACAACCCACCATCGGAGATACCTGAAAGCCACCTTTATAATCACCCAGTTACGAAGTGACGTTTGATGTCCACAAAGTATTCCTCCGGTGAACGGAAGTGATATAATCTCATGGTCTAAGGAAACTATATTTGGCATATTAAAAGTGTTGACAACAAAACTTTTGTGACACGATTAATTGCAACTCTTATTTGGGTCATGTCCATCACACCATTACTCCTAATGATATGACTCCGTTATCAAGTGACTATAACAAGTCCATAGTTAGGAAACTCTAACTATCTCTTGATCAACGAACTAGTCCTGTAGAGGCTCACTAGGGACTCCGGGTGTTTATATTCCACACATGTATTATGTTTCCATTTAATACAATTATAGCATGGATAATAAACTATTATCATAAACGTGAATATGCTTAATAAACTATTTTATTATTGCCTCTAGGGCATATTCCCAACAGTCTCCCACTTGCACTAGAGTCAATAATCTAGTTTACATTTCCGCGATCCAACACCCATGGAGTCTCACTCATGAAGTCTCAGTGCTGATCATGTTTGCTTGTGGAAGAGGTTCTGTCCGTGTTCTGTACTTTACAGCTCTTTATGTCCTTTGCAAAATTGCAACTGTCACCTAATTTGACATTACTTTATCATCACATGATAAACTTCCTATCATCCCATGATAAAACCATTATCATATAATGTATATAATATGTTTGGTTATAGAGTGAGATACTCATATCCTTTTATGCCCATATGTATGATTAGTCAAATGGACTTTCTCATAACATATGCATCCGGAACTCACTCAATCTTGAAACAACTTTCTCAAACCAAAATATTATATCTTATTTCAATCCTTGAATTAATCATATACTCCTATATGTTGTAGACTTAACAAATCAACAGTGAACCTTGTCACTTTGATAATTCCGATCATGTTTTCGCTGTGCTACTCTGATATTAAGAGATCCCTAATTTAGTCTGGCTTTATGACTTCAACCAAGTCCACCATTTTCTAAATTTATCTCAATCTCATGAAAAATGACTCCTCATTCAACATGTTCTTACAATTAAGAACTTGGGTCACATATCGTCATATACAAACACATGGTTCTTATATGTTGAGATCTATGAACAATTCATATTGAATTCCAACATATCCTCCAACCATCAATTTTGTACTGAGTTCTTAAACTCAATGCTTCACCTATATATCACAATGAGATGAACCATTTTTCTCTTGTTTCATTTTGAACTCCTTCAAAAACTTGTATAGGTAAAACACCCTGACTTTGATATTTATCAAATTTATCTATCCTCCATATATACATTCATCTACATGAATATTTGACGTTCAAACTAACTTCATAAGTTATGCATTGGTCCATGTCACCATTTACAACATTTATGAAATCTCCATTTCATTCAAACACTATGTTGTAAACTCCCACTCAAACATACCTCATACACATATTAAATTGTGAAGCCACTTTGGCTCCCACTCAGAAATATGTTATCTTTATATTTGACCATGATTAACCAGCTCCCACTCAAACATATGTCACCACATATTTTGATTATGGAAATTAATTTCTGCTCTAACTTAATATATGTCACCACATATCTTAATTAGATCTCACTCAGTTTCTTATGCACTTTCTCGACACTTTGGACTCCTCCAAAACTCTTAACTCTTAAGATTCGAGAACTCATATACGAAACACCAGCACTTTGCCAGCTCTAAGTTTTATTTATTCCACGCAAAACTCTTTTGCAAAATAAATATGTGAAACATTCTTTTCACAAAATCAAGTAACAATTACTTTATGATTTAAACTTAAAGTAGAATGACTCTTAGTCACTTTCGTATTTAAAGTTTCTATTTCTTCTTTGTAGTTTTGTAGGTATGTCTTGTTTCCCAAACACGACAAGTAAATCATGAACATTATTTTGCAACTTTTGACAAAATTCATATTCTTGAAACCTACATCTCTTTAGACAAGCTAAACCAAAATTCAATGATCACCATCATCAAAACCTTTATGTGTCAAGTTTTAACCAACATAGCACTTTACATATGTGCCACTTGATACATAAACATGCAAGGTTTAAGCTTTCTAAATTTTATTCCAACAATTCTTTATCCATGAAACCATTTCACGATAAAACCAGTAAAAATACATAACACAACCAAACACATTGGTTTGTCCCTTTTAGTCTCACATTGTGGAATCTCTATTCATAATCTCATATGAACACTCTACAAAACTTTATTTGCTTTGGTTTTAATTATCTCATAATTATTTTAACCACTATTTCACATAACTCATATGCGAAACGCAAATCATTAAATAGATCCTTTATTTAAAACAGGAGTGTTATCAAAATAAATCTAAATGATACTAATGAAACCTTAAAACCAAAAACCCTTCTTTATGACCACATGATATCAAATATAATGTGACTACAATACTTTAAGTTTATCAAAACACTTTTGAACAATCTCTAAACATTGTAATTTGTGATAACACTTGTCACAAGTCACCATACTAAACAATAACTCAAATATTTTGTCTCTTTTGATCAAATCGAAAAGACTCAATTATCTTGTTAACTTAATATCCTCTACTTCCAAAATCTCATCATGACATGAATAAATACTCCTATTTACTCATCCATGATAAAACAATGATGTCTTTTATTTACTGAAAAATACAACCAACACTTGTGTTTATTTTCAGCAACTCATGGCATTTTCAGAAAATGGCATTTTTAATCACACTACTTAGTGATGCGCATCAAGATGCTCTTCAGCACTAATAGTATAATTAAAACAAATCTCATCATTAAGTATTGGATATTTTAGTATGTGTTTATTTTATAAGTGTTTAACTAATTATCGTTTAAATCTAGCAAAGGACAATAATCTCATAATCGAAACATGATCTCCAAAAAGGATTACTCATGAAAACAGAACAACCACTTGTCTTTAACATGAATGACCGTCTCACAAACCGAGACACACTAATTTAAGATCACACTAAATTCGATTACAAAACTCATTCAAATCCTCTAATTTAAAACGATAAATGTAGAAGTAGAACATCGCCAGCATCAACTCCTTGATTGCCATCTTCCCGCGAAATCCACTCAGTCCCTCCATGCACTTCTCAAACGGCAGGCCCTGTTTTCATAAAACAGCACAAGTATCAATACTTAGCTCACCATAAGTGTAAATGGGACATTTAAACATTTATAACTAGTATATCAAAATATACCTTCTGCGTTGACTACTTCTCCTGCTATGGGTTCCACTTTAACTTGACGCAGCTGGGAAATAAACTCACAGAAAGTGATCGAATCCCTTCCCATGATATAGTTCCTCACATAAGCCTTATAGCTGGGGGAAGCGAGCGCAGCACCCCATCTATTGCCATCTCGTCAGTTATTTCATGGTTCCAAACATCCACCATAGTATAATACGGCCGGTGCATCTTACTTAGGTGCTGTTCCAAGCAAGTGTTTTCTTCCATCTTAGTTGAAAGAAATTCATCCAGGCATTCAAACCTTGCAACTCTAACTTGTGCTATGAACCTTTGTTTCAGCTCATCGACAATCTCCATTGCGCTCAAGTTTCCAAATTGTCTACCAAGGTTAGAATCCATGAAGGTGCATATCAGCCACTCGACTCTCAAGTAGGTGGTCTTTTGATCGTA